>CM053788.1:512129876-512729876 GCA_028749045.1 Cupressus sempervirens | reverse complement strand
CATATTTGAGAGGTTGTGACCATTGGAGGAAATATTAGAAGCATTTTTGCTTAGTTATGCAAAAAGTTGCAAAGTTGCATAGCAACTTTTGCACTTTTAATGCATTTTTCACATTTTATTGCCTAAAAGGAATTTTAACCATTCAAATAAGGCTATATTGACCCAACACAACTACTAGGTCCTACATTATAAGTATATGCATTCAAATTACATAAATTATGCCCTTGTGCTCAAGTTCATAATATACCCAAATTGCTAATGGGCCACACAAAAGGGTTAAAGGTGAACCTAAGAGGCCCAAACACCCTTATTTCATCATTCCATGTGAGAGTGCTCTTGCACCACAAAGAGACATGAGCCACAATGAAAATGGATTTTTTTTTGTAGATTTATACTAAATTCTTACCAAGCAAAAATCAAGAGCAACATGTTGAAAGGTTATGTTAAACAAAAATAATGTTGATGATGACCTTCAATCTACCTTTGAACCCTTTTAAAGAAAGTAAGATCTCAATATACTCCATTATTTAAGATGAAACAATATGTTCTTTACTCTTTTCTATCCCCGCCTATATAATTCAAACTTCTACTACATGCAAAATACTTTCTAACACTTCCAACTTGTTAAATGGGCTATCCCTTACCAATTCCATGCTAGGGACGCTTCCCTAAGCTAGAGACTTATCACTTAAGTTTCTCATTTACCTATGGAAACGTATGCCTTGACTTTTAGGCCAATTAGTGACTCTTCTAAATACATTATGACTTCCTATACCCTAGCTATCACACCTAGGCCTAATGACCCTTATTGATGCAGAGCACATAGCCTACTTTTGCCACTCGGTTCTTAAACCTCTAAGGGTACCCAAACCCACTTTAGGATGATGTCTTGGTTACTAACCTTTTCCAAATTATGACCTTAACTTATCCAAGTGGACTCCACTCTCCTAAGGTCCTTCCCTTTTCCAAGGGCTCTTGGCAAACTTGGATCAAAATATGGCTTTAGGGACACTTGCCCTCAACTAGGCCATTTAAGGCAAAACAAGAAAAAAGGTTTCAAGATTTCAAACTTAGACTTGATTCAACATTTCTACAACTAAACCACTAGGATTCATGAACTTTCAAGGCCCCAACACCTTCAAAGGATCAATTTCCCTAACTTAGGCCTAGAAATCCTAGTGGGTCAACATTTAGTTTTCCTTGGCAAACTTCCAATCTTTCAAAAGGACAAGGCCAACTTATCACCTTTTCAAGTACCTTTTACCTAGTTCTTGAAGACTCAATGAATTCTCAATTATCCTTAGATTAAAATATTACACAAATGTAAAAAATGTTAGATTTTTAAGATAGATATCAACTTTAAACAACATATAAAATGGGACTTGCTTTTTATGTAGAATTACCCATCTCAAATGAAAACAGAAAATAAGTTCTAACCAAAAAACAAACACATGAACTATCTAAACAAATTATAACATAAAATATACTATTTAGATAAAACCATGAATGATGATAATGTACCTAGATTGGCATGCACATCATCATCAACTTTAACATAGAAATCAACATCCCATTTAGCAAGTGTTGTAGAGATGTAGATCTTGGTCTTTGCTGAGAGTTGATGGTAGCCTTCAACATGTTCAAGTCTAAGGAAATCATTATGCTTAGTCGAGGGATGAAATTTATGTATGTGCAAACCTATTGGGAGAAAAAATTAGTTTTTCACCTTTTATTTGTTTAATTTTCATGTCTTACAAGCTGAAGGCTATTTTTAACCATAGGCATATGTCACACAAAGGGAATTAATTGTTGAATGCATATTTCTTCCAAATTCTTAAAAAGTATTACTATCTTAATCTTAAACATATAAAAAAAGTTAATTAAATTTATTTATATTATATGTTGGTTTGTTTTTTGGTAATAATTTTTTTTAAAGTATGACTTTTTATTCTAAAACATATTTTTATTATAGAATTTTAAATTATATTTAAAAAAATAAAAAAATTTAAAAATGGTTCAATTATAAATCATTAAATATTTGAGATTTCCTTCTTTAACATATATATATATATATTTCAACTAATTTGATATTTGAAAGTATTTAATAATCTTTATTTTACATTTTCTAAGAAATTCCTGATTTTTTTGTAGTATTATCATTTTAAGTTCTCTCCACTCATAGTCCAACACTTCTAATTGATGAAACTAGATGCTTGTGCAAGTTTCTAAAACTTTTTGAAAAAAGGTTAATGGTTAGATTTTAACTAAAAATAAGGTTAAGAAATTATTTAGATCTTAACTAAAAAAATTCTTTTGATATTATTATATTTTTCAATTGTGTAGTTTTTTAGTCAATCTCGTTAATCCATGTTTAATTCCTTCGTTTCAAAAGGCAGGGACTCTTGCTCTTCAAGAGCTCTTGTTTGGTTTGCTTTCGTGCATTAAGATTCTTTTTGAATTTATGGAGCCTTACATTTGTGCAAAGCAAAAAAATTCTGGTCAACAAATATGGTCTTCAATTCTTAATACCCATTCACTGAAGTGATAATATAATGTGAATAACTAATGCTGGCTAACACGACTGTATGCCTCAATGTTAAGATATGTGATGATTATACCTCAGCTTTGGCCTGTGGACAAGTGCCCTGGGACAATATAATGAATCAGAACAGATGGCCTGACAACAGGGCATTACAATATCAGTCGTGGCACACTATTTCTTGTTTAAGTGAGAAGCCATTAGAATAGTCATATGGTCACTAGGACTAGGATTCAATGAAAAGGCAACTCTCTACTAGCTCAATTGTGTGTGTGTATATATATATAAACTGAATCAATGTATTCATCTTCATACGTTTGGTGATCATATAGGTATGGTTAGCTTCATGTATATTTTTGATAGTCCGTAAGTTCATACGTTTGCTGATCATATGGGTTTGGTTAGCTTCATGTATATTCTTGATAATCCGTAAGTAGTTAGTGTGCCAAAGGGAACTTTTTATCATTTGTATAAATAGGGCAGTGGGTATTGGCAGGAGCCAAGGATCACGCAAAATGGATGATACCATTTGAAAAGTGTTACGTAAAGAGCAGTGAGGTGCGGCACACTGGGGAGTCAATTACCAATGGCAAGGGAGATTTGATCCAGAGAGTGGCGATGGAAGAGGAATAAAACTGGTTAAAATTAGAATGACATTTTAACCAGTGCCTACGTGAGGGCCTACCAGAGCTCTACTTCTACATGTCCAGCCATATGGAATTCAAATCTTATGCTGTTTCTTTTGCGACCCAACAATTGGCAGATCATCCTCCAAAATTCTTGGAAGATATTAATTAAATAATATTTGTTAGGATGCACTGCCAAAATTTACGAGGCTCAAATAATATAATATCTTCTAATTTTGAAAGAGGCCAGGGGGATATTGGGAGAAATCAGAAATTTAGTAGGGTTTCTGAAGTTGAAAGCAAGGCCTGGAATTTCACGGTCACTCCTGTCTGTCACAGTTTGGTCATATGTTTCTACTGATTGTTAAAAATCAATATAATATACATATACATTAGTAATTAAAAAAAAAATCATATCTTAAAGTTTCTAAATTCATGTGTTATAAAAATTAATATAAAATTCTAGAAAGTAATAAAAATTCAACAATTTTTGTAACTTGAGAAAGTTTTTAAGTTTATATTTATTTATATAGTATATTATAAAAATATTATTTATTATGAATTATGACAGTTTATTTATAAACTTAAGTACCATATTGACAGTCTTATAAAAAATTAGCATGTCAATCAATATGGTTCCACAAATTTTTAGCTTGTCATATAGACTCAAAAGTGGAAAAATGACCAATATGATCATCAAATTCTAGGCCTAGTTGAAAGTGTATATTGTCACCAAAGTGGGAGAACTCAGACTCTCAAACTTTATAATATTATGGTTGACCTGTTTTTTTCTTGAAAATTTTGTTATTGCTTAAAACTCGGCCAAAAAATGACAATAAATTAGTAATTTTTATTGAACATTAGAAAATATAAAATTTTGAAAAAATATTCTTAAGAACACATATATACACTTAGTATATATGTTGATTTGACATAATACTATATATAAACCAATGTTTTGAGTTAAATATATAGCAATTAAAATTTAGTATATTAAAATAAAATCATTTACCAAAACAATAAGTAAGTCATCTAAATAAAAATAAGTTCAATAAATAGAAAAGTCTATGAAGCAATTTCTTAATTCATATTAAGCTCAACTTTCAATATCATGAAAATAAGTAGTAGAAATCACAAATTTCTTCTATGACTAAAACTCAAAAGAGATCCATGTTGTGTGGGTGGTGTTGAGGTAGCTACAACATCCTCTACGTGTGCCTAGATTTAAGCATCCAATAGATGACTAGTCTAATGTTCCTCCTCATGTGCTGCCACTTAAATGTCTCAGTCGTCTACCTCCATCTCAAACTTTGTTAGCTACTCATCAGTCAATAAAGGGTCCCCATGTGAATCTTCATCATCATCATCAAGAGGAGCAATCCAATCTGTTGAATATGGATCATTTTCTTTTAAGTCAAGTGCTTCATATGATCTTTCCCTTGCACCTTGTTTTCTTGCAACCGAAAGTTGTACCAACACATAAACCAAGTGATTCAAGTGCTTTTGAGTCAACCTTACGCTTCTTTGTGTGTATGTTCTCAAAGGAACTCTAGTTTCATTCACAATAAAAAACACTATAGAGCTATGATAATATTCAGATAGCAAGCTTTTGAAGATTAGGTGTTGTGTCACCATAATCTTTCCACCACAGATCTACGAGGATGAAAAAAGTCATTTATAATGTGGTGAATATTTCAATAGACTTAACGAGTGAAATAAATAGTATGATAAAACTATACACATGCTCTACTTTACCCACTTGTAGGGTGTATCTCTCATATTTGTGATTAGGTGAAAACATAATGTCTCATCTTCCCTCTTGTAGCTCTGTAACTCATCAAGTACAATGTCTCAAAGGTCCAAACAAACAACCAATCTTCAAATACACGTGTTTGTGTCAACTTGAACCTATACCTTTTCTTTGAAAGTATTGAAGAAGTAATACTTAGGGTTCAATTAGTAGGCAACAACATGAATATGTTAGTGGAGTTGTCAATAGGGCTGATTAAATTCCATGTGGTATATTTGGTCGCATTTGATCGATACAAGTGTTAATGACCTCTTTGGCCTCATCCATGGCCTCATATAGATGCCACATGGGGTTTTATCCCCATCAACAATTCATAGAACCCTCACCAACTAATCTAACATTTGCATATAATTTTTTTTATCAAAAATCAGCAAATTGTAATATCTAAAAATTAAATAATAAATCATCAATCGAGGTTTGAAAACTTATATTGATGATCTCCCCACTAGCTTACTAAATCTAACATCAAACACAAAATTCTTTGCTTCAAGCTTCTTGGCTTAAGACTCTCCAACCATTTCTCATTCACAAACATCTGCTTCAAAGTTGACATTGTGGCTAATATGCTCTGCAAGGTGCAAAAATTACTGGTGAAGCTTGTGATCCTCGATTGCATGAGATCCTTACCATTGGTGTGCTCTCTCATAAGACTTAGGACTAATGTGTGGCTATATATGTACTTTTGATGTTCCTTCCATCTTCAACCACCTTCTCCACTAAACTTAGTTTTCCTAGGTCTTCAACAAGCAAGTCAAGACAATGGGCAACATAAGGGCTCCAAAATAATGCAGTTGTTGCCACATATGCAACTACATTATCAATCAAAATCTAGACAACATTACCCACTCCTAGTTCCACTATCACCTCATACAACATGTTCTACAGATTCTTCTCAATTTTCGCTTAATCAAAGGTATCAACTGATTTTAGAAATACTAATTGTTCCTCTGAAGCAACTAGCAAGTTGATGAGTGGTGCAAGAGCACCTAGGGTTTTGGTTCTAGAAACCTCAAATCTTGGTTTGAAGGCCCTTGCATGGGTTAATGCATGCGATAAGGGTGTTTGATATCCCATTGGGTGTTTTGTGATATTTTTATGTCATTGAGTAATGGTTGGGTCCACATTGGCAAGATATTGCAAAATGTGCTAGAAATTGTCAAAGTTGTCATTTAAGGGTCCAACATGTAATTTGATGTAGTAGGGGGTGTAACATCATGGTTAGATTTTGGATATGTTTATGAAGCCGAATGAAACCTTTCTACATCAAATTAATGAAATATTTGAAGGTTGGTGCAAAAGTTGCATTGCAGCTTTGCAATTGTTGCTTATGGAACATTTTGCATCTTTGGGCATTTCAAGCAAAAACAATTACCAATGCTTGTAACTAGTTGATTAAGGAGTAGGAGGTATTTATAAGGCCTCATGAATGATGGATGGGGGTTGGAAAACATTAAACCACATTTTAGCAATATAAAGTAGTAGCAATTTTTTGTATTTTCTTGCATTGTTACATTGCAACTCATACAACTATTATAAATTGGATGGTATTTCTTTTTATTGCATTAGAGTAGATTTTTTTTTTTTTTTTCTTTCTATACAATGGTCTTAAGAAAAATTTGGAGTGTTGTGCAAAATTTTCTTTTAAAATACCCCATCACTGCCTAAACGAGGTTTTGATCACAAAATGAGCCCCTAACTCTAGTTTCCACCATAGAAAAATTATGGCCTTTGGGTAACTATTAGTAGGGGCTATGCTCTTTCTTTTCCAATTGGTAGATTGTGGAAAACTAACAATGGTTAATTTTTCCACCAAGCCCCAGACAAACTGCTAGTTAGCTTGGCTAGGTGAAAAGCATAACAATATTGATAGAAATGCAAGAGTGGATTGCAATACTCAAGAAGATGATAGGGAAAGGTTCTATGAAGTCAGTGGAAGCCATATATGAGGTCAAACCTATCTAGTTAATCCATATTGTCACCTACTTGCAAGAAGTTTCAAACCTTGGTCATTAACATGCCAAATTAGGCCATTTTTGGTTTAGACCAGTGTACAGAGGGTGAAACCCCGTAACCTCAAAATTCCTTTAGTGGTTTATTTGTTTGTATAATCGTTTGACAAAGTTGTGGGTAAAGCCCAAAAAACTAAAAAATAGGGGGCTAATTTGATGCAGGGCCTAGGTGATCTTTGATAACTTAATTACTTACTCCACAACACACCAACGAACCCACAAGGACACCTTATCTTCACTATTGGATTCCTTGCTCAAAATGCATTTTTCTTATTGTCAACTCTATGGATTATACCAAACCCTCCTAGAGATTCTTCAGTCATATTCCAACTAGTCTAATCAGGTTCCACACACCCAAGTCACCCCTTGTTTCAGTTTCTCCAAAACTATCATGTTTTGGCCTATTTCCCTAATGAGGCCTCCAGAGCTTATTTATAGCCATTTTCAAAAAAAATTCCCAAAACACCTCCCAATCCATTCATTTTTTTAGATACCTATTTCAATGCTTTATAACATATCAAAAAATCATATGCTTTTATTTTGGACCATCTACTCATATTCAACAAATTTATCTATTTTGGGGACCTAATTAGGTCTATTTTCCAAAGAAACCCTATTAAATGTTCAACCCCATTCTTTTCCACTTTCAAAAGACTCAATATATGTATCAAATAGAAGGAATTTGGTATTTTTTTGGTTTAAAACCCTCTGCACATACCCTATCTTCAAAACCCTCACCATTACAAGCCTATAATTGGGGTTTTCTCAAATGCCCATAAAAAATTGACTCCATAATTTGCAACTAGACTTCACACCTTGTATTAAACATGGATAATCAACTTATAACAAGAAAATATACTCTCATTAAGTCAGATCATTCACTTCTATAGCTTTAGCACCAATTTTCCTTTGGTTTCAACAACAATTCTCCTCTTGCTATGGTGTACACCTTTTAATCAATTTACCCCTGAATGTATTGAGTTAGTAACAACATGATAATGTTACATGGGGACTATTCTAAGGGGATCAAAGATTAAACATCCTTAGAATGGCCCAAGCCCAAAAAATTCTATCAAAAGTAGTTATAGGTTATCACACACGGATGCCTATTAACACCAAAATTGCAAATGGATTTTCTCATATTATTCAAATGGTTTTCTAATCTATCAAAGATCCTTCTAAATGTCAATCCCAATAATATACAACATATATATAATATACCACTAAGAAATAGAGAGCAACATGTAAAAATAAGTATATTATTTGCTTTGTTTTAACACAGTTAGTTCAACTACCTCCTTCTTCATAGGATTGTTCTAGGATTTATAAGATGTCTTACAACCATATCAACTAATGTAAGTCATTTTTAGTGGATTAGAAAGTCACTTAAAGCCTTAAACATAACTTCCCTCCTAAAATAAATTAGTTGTTACATTTTGAAAATTCAATATGAAACTTCATTTGAACAAACACCTAAAGACCTATGACTTTGGAACTGATTATGTACTGATCTTATTGCATTTTTTATATGTATAATATCCTAATTGACCTTTAATGGCATCATCTTTCCATATCACATAATCTTGTTCCTAGGGTCCTTATTAGGACCCTTAATACTTTAAACCATTATATCATTGACATTATTATGGAAGGTCATTATTGGTCTCAAGATGTCCAAATTCAATTTGTTTGGTCATTTGTAGCATTCCCCTTGTTTTTGACCCCTCCTTGATCTTCTTTCTTTGTTAGGTGCTCTTGCATCATACTCCCTGGGTAGGAAAAATTTCTTGTCCCACAAAAACATAGGAACAATCTTCATGCCTCTCATTCTTCTAGATGGTCTTATACCCTTCATTCCCTTATCATGCTTTGGTAGCAATAAAAAAATCATTAAGAGTTGACCTTCCACCTACAAACAACTCATATTCATGGTTAGATTTCAAAAAAAAACCTCTTATTGTCCAACATGATAGTTCATCTTGCTTCACTCTGGCAACTATGTCCTTGCACTCATCTACATTATGGTCTCAACCATCATACCATTTTTAGTCTCAGTATAAGATAGTACAATCCTATTTTCCCCATCAATTTCAACCATCTTTGCATCATATACTTGTTCTTGTCAACGTGCAACTCTAAAGGTATTTTTCTTCCAAAACAAGTAGTTATGTGCTCCTTCACCCTATCATCTCCAAGAGGTGTCAAGACAAACCTTTCATTACCTTTATGCACTATCTAAGAATTTTTCAACCCATTGTGTGAGGTCCTCCTCAAATCCTATCATGGTCTTCCCAATATGACGTGGCAACAAGTCATTGGAATCACATCACAAAGAATCCTATCATGTCAGTCCCCTATGGAAAATTCAACATATGCCTGCTCCATCACCATAATGTATTTCTCCTTACTTACCCATGTTGATAAGGATTGTCATGTGGCAATTTTTGTAGACCTAGTTTCTTTACCATTTCACAAGATACCAAATTGTCATTGGAACCAAAGTCTACTATTATCTTGCATATCTTTTCTCTTGCATTGTGTCCTGAAAATGGTTGGCCTTTTTAGTGCTTTCTCTCTTCTATACATTAGTAACTCTCCCTCTAGTTATGGATCTAAATTCTTTCATATGGTTACCTCTTCTTCTCATTTTTTTTCTTGCACTAATTGAACTCTGCTTCATCTCCTCTTATTTCCCTATTCATTCAAGGGGACATTAAGTGAAGTGTGCCCTATTTCATTGCATGTGAAGCACTTACCAATGAATGATCCTCATTCTCCACTTTATCTTCCTCCCATATACCCTTTTCCTTGGTCTATCATGGGTTCCATACCTTTATCATTTCCCTTATGCCCTTGGTCTTCATTCAGAGGTATATTACCCCTTCCCTTTCCTCTACTATTGTCACCCCTCTTCCTTTCTTGTCTCCTCATCTTTTCTTCAGAATGGGCTGCCAAATTATAACACTCTTCAACAATATTAGGCACATTAAGGATAATTTCATCATGAATATTGAATCTTAGCCCACCTAGATACCTTGCCACCTTCTCCACTTTATCTTCATCATGTGTCACCCTTATATCAAGCTTGTGAAATTCTTTTGCATACTTTTGGACATACATGTCCTTTTGTATCAAGCCTTGCATCTTCTTATACAATTGCACCTTGTGATCCTTAGGAAGAAACTTATCCCTCATCTTATCCATCATTATTGACCATGAAGTTTTATTCCACCTCTCTGCCTACAAATAATCCCACCAAAGCAATGCATATCCCTTCAACCTGGACTTTACAATCTTAACCTTTTCACCTTTTTCCACATGCTCACAGTAAAAAAAGTTCTCTATATTGCACTCAAGCAATATATCATATTCTCATCATTCATCTCCCCATCATACATGGGTATATTAGACTTACCCTTGTATTCATTCCCTTTGATGGCTTTGGCCAACTTAGCCATCCTAGCATCATCAGAATCCAACTACTCTCTAGGTGCCCTTTACTCATCTTTCTCTTCATGATCTTATTGATAATTATGCCCTTTCTTTCTTCTTATTTCTTTTATCTTCTCCACTTCTTCCCACATATTATTATTCTCCTCTACGTGTTGTGCCACAATTTTGACAAGTTCTATGTTTTTCATTCTTGGAGGCATACCTTGAGCCTCTTCTCCAAATATCTCAAAGTTTTCTTCCTTAGATGTATAACCTCACCCTTCTCCCAAAGGATTCTATTGTGCTATAATACTACTCTAATTCAAAGTCTATGTGGTACTTTGCAACTTAATCACTTAGATTCCATAACACACCAACCAACCCACAAGGACACCTTGTCTTCACTATTGGATTCCTTGCTCAAAATGTGTTTTTCTTGTTCTCAACCTCTATGGCCCATACCAAACCATCCTAGGGATTCTTTAGGCCTATTCCAACTAATTTTACCAAGTTCAACACACCCAAGTCACCCCTTGTTTAATTTTCTCCAAAATTGTCATGTTTTGGCCTATTTCCCCATTAGGCCTCCAAAGCCTATTTATAGCCCTTTACTCAATTTTTTTCCAAAAAACCTACCAATATATTTATTTTTTAAGATACTCATTTCAAGGTTCTATAACATATCCAAAAATAATACTCTAGTATTTTGGACCATCTACTCAGATTCCACCAATGTGCATGTTTTTGGGGCTTAATTAGGCCTATTTTCCAAAGAAACCCTATTAAGTTTTCAACCCTAGGCTTTGCCATTTTCAAAAATTTCAAGATATGTCTCAAATAGAATGAATATGGTATTGGTTTTTTCAAACAACCTCTACACATACCCTATCTACAAAACCCTCACTATTTAAAGCTTATCACTAGTGCTTTTTCAAATGCCCATAAAAACTTGATTCCAGACTTTGAAACTAGACTTCACACCTTATATTTAACATGGAAAATCAACTTATAAAATTAAAAAATTGTCAGTGTAAATATGTATTTACTATTTATACTTACTTAAGTTTACTTAGGTTAATGCATTATTTTATTATTTTATTTTGTGAGACACTTAGGAGTTTGTGCACCTTTTTGATTTGTCATGTTGACAACATAGAAGTACACAACTCTATTTTAGCACATTGCATCTACAACACTAATTTGTGTGTCACACCCTTGTAGGCTTATCCTCTCATCACCACACTTACTTTCGTGCTTAATGGAAGATAACCCATATTTGGTGGACATGTGTCTAGTTGTTGACATATCATGTAGCTAATTATGAGGCATTCTAGATGTATCTCAGAGGACTTTATAGACAAGCACTCCTACTGTACTTTCACATGGCATATTGAATGAATCTATCATCATTCTAATCATACTCTCTTTTTGGTCTACAGTTGTGCTTATGTTTAAGTTCTTAGTTCCTAGGTGAATTTTGCCCTTAGGAAAATTCTTACAAAAACCCCCATTAAGCTAGATCACTCACTACTATAGCCACGACACAAATTTCCCTTTGGCTTTAGCAACAACTCTCCTCTTTCCATGGTGTACACTTTCAAATCACTTTAGTCCTACATGTGTTGAGTTAGTTACAACGTGATGATGTTACATGGGGCCCATTCTAAGAAAAAAAGAGGTTAAACATTCTTAGAATGGACCAAGCCCATAGAACTCTGTCAAAATTAGTTATAGGATGCCACACACACATGTGTGTCAACACCAAATTTGTAAATGGATTTTCTTAAACTCTTCAAATGGTTTTCTAATCTATTAGAGATCCTTCTAGATGTCAATCCTAATCATACACCACAAATATCTAATTGAAACTACTCAAATAAATAGAGATCAACATGTGAAAATAAGTGTTTTATTTTCTTAATTTCAACACAATCTATATAATTGGTGTTGCCACTATAGTGGCTCCCTCTCCACAGGCCTTTTTTAGGATTTATAAGGTATCTTACAAGCATATCAACTGACCCAAATCAATTTTAGTGGATTAAAAAGCCATTTAAATCCTTAAACATAACTTCCCTCTTAAACAAACTTCTTGTTACATTTTGAAAATCCAAATATTAAACTTCATTTCAAAAAATTCCTAAAGACCTATGACTTTGGAAATGATCAAATACTAATCTTATTGCATTGTTTAGATGTCTAAATATCTAATTGACCTTTAATGGTATCATCTTTCCATACTACATAAACTTAGTCCTAAGGTTCTTATCAAGACCCTTAGGACTTTGGACAATTATACCATTGAAATTATTGTAGAAGGCCATTATTGGTCTCAAGATGTCCAAATTCAATTTGTTTGGTCATTTGTAGCATTACCCCTTCCTTGGACCCCTCCTCGATATTATTTCTCTATTATGTTCTCCTATACCATATTTAAGGCTCTGTCCAACTAGGTCTGTTTAGTCTTCCTTTGTATTTTGTGAACTCTAACCCCAAACACCTTGCAAGTTGAGTAGGAACTAGTGTGTTTAGATAAGTTCAGATTCAATTCAATCCTAATTGTGTGGTGTGAGGTCTAAGAATGTGTAGTGCCTGCTCCTAGGTCACATTTTTGGTTATCATTGTCAAACTCTTTTAGGGCTAGTTTTATGTTGTTGACTAGCAGCATTGTTTTTAGACTATCAGATATTGTGCTATGGATTCAATTGATATGTGATGAGATTACATAGATTCTACATTTCACGTGTGCATGATGTTTATTAAATTATTTTCTATTATGGATTAGTTAGATGGTTTATTATCACATGTGTTTTCTTATGTATACTTACCCCATACTTGCATGTGTATGGTGTGCATGTTTGTTCTTATGTATGGCGTGTCTGATGTGGTTAAGGAAGGGAGTCGTAGTCACCTGCTAGTCGGGATCTACATGATGCACCACTTCTTTCCATTGCCTATTTAGTTTAGTATATATTGTGCTTGTACATGCATGGTTTTAATGCAGGTTGCAGGTACTGGGTATCGACTTCCCTGAATTTCTAGGATGAGCATACCCTATCACATTATCTCAATGGTAAGAGAGGGGAGATAAATTCTCAAGTCCAAATCTCAACCCTTTAAGCCATTTGTCCTAATTGGAAATTAGGACAAGTATCTGAGTTGAGTACCCTCCGAATGCGTCAGATGACGTAATTCATGATATTAACCCTTTTGGTTTGATTTTGTATGTGTTTTGCTATAATGGGTTTTTCGTATTTTATTTTACGAGTCCTTGATGTATTTTCTATTAATTAAGCCTAATTAAAAGATTTAATTAAGGGTTTAATTTAATGGAAAAATTAATATAGTATTTTAATATTTATTTTATTTAATTAAAGGGGAAATTAATTAAATAAAATAATTAAATTTGAGATAAAAGTTATAATTTTAAAGTTGGAATGTGATAATATTTATTTAAGTCAATAAATATTTTAGCAATTAAGTTTTGGAAATAAATGTAAAAGTGGAAAATATATTAAAATTATTAAAAGATTCTAGATTTGATGTGAATTAAATATAAATATATTAAGGTTAAACAAGTGGAGATATTAAAGTTAGTGCATGAGATTTAAAAATAATAAATAAATTAAATTGCAAAGAGTAAAGTAAATATTATATTAATTAATGTGCATTATTTTAATATTTAGGAGTTTTTAAATTCTCGGGAGTTGTCATGTAAACAACATAGGAGTTTGCACTCTAAGAATGCATTAGTTGTCTACACTTAGGAGTTAGCATATTATTTGAGCACATGGTGTCTACAACCTTATGACTCATCTAGAAGGTTGGAGAAGGCTCATGCTTAGTTGTCATGCTTATCTTCTAGTTCTTTCTAGACACATTCTAGATGCATCTTAGAGGCCTTTAAATAGAGGCTCTCCTAGTGTGTTTGAACAAGCTTCAAAGCTTACATGCATTTGAGAAGCTCATATGCTTCTACATGCTCAAATGTTTCTACATGCTCCTATGCTTCTTCAAGCACTTCTAGTCATGTGGAAATTTTGGTTGGCTTGGATCTTGGAGGATTTGCGAATGTTGGAGAAGGAAGGGATTTTTCTATAGACTACTGAGGCATGGCAAATTAGCATCAGTGTCCAGGTGCACTCCTGATTTTCACTTATTCTATTTGCACTCTTTCTCTTCCTTTCTTCATCGTGTCTATTATATGTGTCTGAATAAACTCCATGAATGAATCCTTAATCTTGAAATTGAAATCTAGATATGTATTTATTTGGTTGTGAAGAAAATAATAGAAAAACCTAGTTCCAAATGAGAAAGAATTAGATCTAAATTGGGTTTGGGTTCGAACTAGAATCAAATTGATAAATAGATTTGAAAAGGGTTTCTAAATCTACAGTTAAACCTATTAGAGAAATTAATGGATAAATTTAGAGAACAATTACTATTCTTAATTCATCGAAATGAAAAGCCCTTCTTGTGTAGAAGTAAATATATGTTCTCTTTGAAAATACTATATATATGTGTGTGTGTGTGTGTGTGTGTGTGTGTGTGTGTGAATGTTTATAATAAAATACTGAGATGCTTATTCACAACCTACGTGTATATATATATATATATATATATATATATATATATATATATATATATATATATATATATATAAAAGCTTTTTGTTCTATGGTATTATCGATATTAAATCGCGATGGGAAACATTGAGTAACATTTTTTTTTGGAAAATGTTTAATATAAAAATAAAATATATATGAGGGGCGAGATATTTTCGCTACCCCTCTTATCCTATCTCCGACGACGTACTTGCTCTGTTCCATGCAATCGTCATTCCCAGAGAACCTACGACGGGGGCAATTCTTTAAAACTATCGTACGTCTGTGTTCACAAACTGCATGACCCCTATATGGGTAGACGCTTGTATTAACAACACTGTAATAAACTTAATCGCAGGTGGGGGTGGCATTATATTGAATTTATGTTTATTTTGTTTTTTATATATATAAATCATATTACATAATATACATTTTTAGTATAGCTATTAATCATATGATATTAAGTTTATATTATTAACTTTAGTAAATGTTATCTTGTATATTAATAAGTTTTATTTAATAAAGTGTTGATAAATGAGAACTGATATGATATATTGTGATAATAATTATGTTGTGCATTAACAATATGTTCTATAATATTTATTTAAAAGGAATTATTGAAGGCTTTTGATTAATGGGGTTAATTGAGAATACAAATATGTATATTGTTAGTAATTAATAATTAATTAATAATTATGAAAATAATTATTAATTAATAAATTGAGTTTATTTGCAAAGGAAGAATTGGGTATCCTATTTGAACTTTTAGAAAAGTTTAATTGATGTTGAATATGGATTGGGTGGTAATTGTGAGTTTTGTAATTTGATGGGAAGTACATACTCGGGTTAGTAAGATTTAATAGGTAGCTTGCCTCTAGTTTATTTTAGAGAATTGATTTAGGTCAAGGCGGGATTATCAGCTTAAATGACCCAATCTATATTTAGGTTTTCATTAAGATGTTATTATTATTTTATTTACAATGTAGAATATGGAATTATTAATTGATAATTATTGAAGAGAAATATTAGTAGTCATTAAAATAATGGTGAGACGGATTGTATAGATTCACCTTTAATATAATTCGTTATTCATGATTAACAAGTTACTATTAAATTGAACGTCAATAGATTGGTTTATTATTAAATGTAGTTTAGGAGGTCAATTTTAATTGATGAAGATTATTGTTAATTTTTGGTAATACGAATTTGTTAAGAAAATGTTAGTATTCATTAAAGAGTGACGAAGGTGGTCATAATAGATTTATTAATAAGATTTCCAATTTAACTTGTTATTAAATATTAACAAGTCATTATTAATATTAGAGAATTGAATTATGGTTGACCTTTAACTTAAAAATTATTTCTAGTTATTGGGTGGTTGATATGGATATGTAATTATTAATTAAATTAATTAATTAGAGTTAATTAAGTTTAATTAATAATTAAGTTATGTAACAAAGTTTTAATTGATATATCGATTCTTTTAGTAAAGTTGTGAAGTATTTATATCGAAGTTGATAAGTCTTATTCTAATGACTTAAATAATGGCTTTAGATATTTTAATGGTTGTCAGTGACGATTTAATTAAAAGGCTTAAATTTTAGTAATATTTAATTAAGTCTAATTAAGTATTATTAGAATGATAAAAAGTCATGGATTGTGTACCTATGTTGATTGATTTATAATCTTCTTATTCAAAGATTGATAACTGGCCTTCTTATAGTTTAATGAATTATGATCCTTTGTTTATGTTGAAAGGTTGAAGTAACAATAAAGAAGAGTTATTCAATTAGAAACATGGATCTTAGCAAATGAAGAAAATGATTTAACTTAATTAAAGGTCAATGAGGATTAGTTTAATGAGTAAGCATTTACCCTTAAGTTATTCCTTGAATGTAATTTTAAATAATGAAAGAATAATGTTATCGAGGGAACAAATGGGTTGACTTGTAGGTCAAAAGATTAATCTTATACACTTGAAGTGTACTTGCAAACAGAAATTGAAACCTCCATACTTAATTCAACTTTGTGATTTTAGTAAACCAAAACATGTGTCTGCATTGTGTATTCCCTATGCTTCTTGTTTTGGGGTTTTTGGGTTGACTAGTGTTGACCAGTCCTAGGTTGTGACCAAAGGCTCGGGGGTTATGAGATATGATGGCATGTTGATCTTATTTGGTCTCGATCTTTATTAACCCAACCATGGTTATGTGATGATATGCTCTATGATATGTTTGTATTTATTGATTGTTATTGCTCATCAGTCTTCTTGAGTGAAGCTAAGTTATATGTATTTGAGACACTTGACTTAACCATTTTTGGAGTCATCAATCAGTTATACTTAACCATTTTTGAGTCATCGATCAGTTATCCTTGGATTACTTTCCAGTTTCCATGATGGGACCTAAATGTTGATTTATTTTTTGATGATATCATGTTGTGACATGTTTGACTCAACCATTTTGGAGTCTTCAATCAGTATGATTTTGAGATATATTTTGGTTATTGAGAACCAATGGATACTTTTGATTATCAGTGATACCTTCAGTTGCCAATAGAGAACTGTTGTGGTCATGATTTTCTATGGATGCTTTTCAGATGCTCATGGAGATTTGATGCTTATATTGTGGATATTTGATTATTTTTATTGTGGATTATCTTTTGGTATTTCTTTCCAATCGCTCATATAGGACTGGGGTGATTTTATGATTCCATGAGCTTAGGGTAGGTTATCTACTTGTAGTGTCAGGAAGTGGCTTGCAATTGGGGCCAGGGCCCTAAGTGGCTGCTAGGGTAACTCATTGTAAGTTTTGTTAATAAGTAATAACATTTACACTAAATGGGGATTAAATGAACCTAAAAAGATAATTGTTTTGGTTCTTGCCCATGCATTCCATAGTATGCCTCATCAGTATGAGAGGATACTAGTGGCCACATGAGGATCAGTAGGGACCTGTGGAGTTTAGCTAACTGCCAGGGTAACTTCTACATGATATATGCAATGACACTTTCTCACTTGCATAGTAGGTTTCCTACATGTCATTCTATGCCTCTGGGATTAGATGTCGGTTTTGTGATTAGAACCTTTGAGTTAGTGTACTTTTAGGATTCCTGGACTTAGAGAGTATCTTTGCTATGTGATTTTTGATAGCCTATTTAGGACTTGAGATTATTCCTTAGCATGGTGGGAGTGGACTACTTAGGTTCCATGCCATTAGGTGGTAGTGTATTTCCACTCTTATCATTTGAGATCCGTCTGAGACACCGTGGCTGGAGCATTCTTGGTTGGTATTTATCTTCATTCTATTCTTGGATCATTATGATAGATAATATACCTTATGATGGATGTATTTATTGGTATGTTTCTTACATTGATGATTTGCATGTGTTAGATGATGTTATCTTATGCTTATATTTGCATGTTAGATTACTTTTTGCATGAGATGTAGTATGATTTAGTAGTGACATTCCTACTATGTTAATACTGATGATCTCTTCGGTGATTTGGAATGTTATGCACGGAGGGATGGCTAGGATCCATGATGGTCTAATGATGCTATTTATGGTTGGGAGGAACCGTGCACTTAGTTAGTTATGTTTATCTTTTATGTTGTTTATATCTTTTGTGATGATGTATCATGTATGATATGTGGTTTCATTTACTTGCATCATGGATTAATATTGAATGATGATGTCCTTTATTTACATGGATGCTTATTTTTTTAAGCTTTTCATACCTTGTAACATGTACAGTGGATGATTGAGCTAAACTAAAATGTAATTACAAAAAAGACACTTGTATATTGTTTAAGAACATTGGATGTATCATTGCTAAGGATGTGATGTTAGATTAATAGTTAATTTAGATGTGATACAACGTTAAGGGATCCTTAAAGAATATAACTTGTTATGTATGTTATGTTTACTTTTATTAGAATTGTTTCTATTGCTTCCGTTATTAAGTATAAGTTGTAAATGGTTTACTCTCAAGATTTAAAAAAAAAAAAATTGTTTGGCAAACTCAGTGAAATTTTAGATTAATTCTTTGGATCCCTTGGCGGGGCATTACAAAATGTATGAGAAGATATACCAAGAAAGAAAAATGATCCTTTCTAAGTTGATTGAGAACTTCTAGGATGGAGTCCTGGGAGGTTATTTCTCCTAAATCTTGTAGTTATAAGACTAAAGCCCTAGAAGTTGATTTTCTCAAGGAGAAATTCTAGTCAAGAAAGGATAAAATTTTCAAAGACCTAGAAGCTCCCTATCAAAGTGGTATCAAAGCCTAAATATTTTGGCAAGAAAAAAAGTATATTACAATTGAAAAATTAATTGGTGAAACTAGGATGGTGGCAGACGGTGAATTAGCCAAGAAGGTATAAGAGAATGAAGAGGAGAATAGGGCTCTTAAGGAAAAGTTATATTTTCTAGAAAGAAAGCTTGGATAAGTAGAGAACATGAAAAAGAGAGTGTCTATGAAGATCACAGGGGGAAAAAAAAAAAAGATAAACAAAAAGAAGTTGCATAAGAAGATGAAGTCCCTAAACATGACCCTATTTTCTTGAAGAACCCTTCCTAAAATCATAAAATTAATGGGAGGAAAAGAATACGAAGAGATACCACTCTTTAGTGGTAAAATAGAGTGGATTGAGGGTCTTGAATATCATTTTGAATGTGAAGGAATAAGTGAGACACAAAAGGTAAATGTGGCTAAATCTAGGTTGAGAGGAGTTGGCCTAACTTGGTGGAGATTTGTCCAAGAAGAGAGATACAAAAAGGGAAAAAAACCTATTGCCACTTTGAAGGCTATGGTCCCTAAATTTAAGAAACCTACATACTAGAGGATTATGAAATCCAACATCATAGAAAGAAGTGGAACTTGAGGCAAAAATACCTTGATCTTAGTGCCTATACATAGGAATTTCAAAAGTTGTACTTGAGGTCCAATGTTATAGAGGATGAGAGCATCAAGGTGGATAAGTAGTTAAATGGACTAAGATGGAACATTCATGAGGAGCCTAGTTTTTTTTATCCCCACCACAGTGTGAAACAATTATCAATTGGCACATGAGATAGAAGAAAAAAGTAATAAGAGGTAGGATCAATGCCATAAAGGAAGAGGTAGAGATAATAGAGGTCACAGAAGTGGTTATGGAGGGAGAAGTGCAAACAAGAGGTCCCAAGGTGAATTTGAGATAGCAGAGAAGACTGGGGATTTCGGTAGCATAGGTAGCTATAAAGGTAGGGAATCTAGTAGCAATAGAAGAAGGTTTGGAGGATTGAGGAGGGGATCATACTTCTCCACTATGAAATGTTACAATTGCAACCAAATAAGACATCCTTTCTTTAGATTCCTTGAGAAGGATTCTTCATCCCAAGGAGGGTGAATTACATTCAAGAGGATGATACAAGTGTTAAGTCACCTAAATTTCAATTAGATCTAGAGGTTGGAGAAAACCTTGTAGTGAGAAGGATACTAATTAAAGAGATAGTCAAGGAGGAACCAAACTAGAAGAGGTCCTTGTTTAGCATCAACTACAAGATAATATGTAAAGTATGTAAAGTGGTAATAGATTTTGGCTCCACTAATAATATTATTTCTAATAAAAAGTTAAAATGCTGAAATTGAGTAGGATTCTACATAGAAATCCATATAAGGTGACCTATTTGAACAAAGGTCAACATGTGTTAGTGAATGAACAAACATGGGTGGAGTTTACCATATGTAGCTACAAGGATAAGGTGCTTTGTGTTGTGTTACCAATAGATGCATGACACCTACCTAGCTAGATCATGGTCATATGATAGAAAATCCATTCATAATGGTGAGAAAAAAATCTTATGCATTTCAAAAGGATGGTGTCATACAATTCGAGACTATACTAGGTGGTGGGTAGCCTAAACCTACTAGTCTTGGTATCTTGTTAGTTCAAAGAAAGGGATAGTATTAGATTTGCATTAGTGTTGAAGCCCAAGGATGAGAAGACTAAAAAGAAAGTAGAAGTCTCTACAAAAGTACAAACTTTGTTAGATATGTTCAAATATATAGTGAGTGATGGAGCACCTATTACTTTGCCACCTCAGAGAGAAATCAGTCAAATAGATTTCTTACTAGGGGCTTCCTTACTAAATAAAGCAACCTACACAATGACACCTCAACAAAATGAGGAAGTGGCTAGACACGTGCAAGAACTAATGGACAATGGTTTGATAAGAAATAATATTAGCCCTTGTGCATTACCCACAATTTTGACACCCAAGAAAAGGGGAACTTGGAGGTTGTGTACTCATTCTATAGAAATCAATAGGATCAATATTAGATATAGGTTTCTCATACCTAGAATTTAAGACCTCATGGGTTATTTAGGGGTTGCAAAGAAAATCCTTCCAAAAATTCCCCATACATAATTTTTTAATAATAATGATCATGATATATTCACTCAAAATAATAAAAACCCCTTGATCATCTAACATCACACATCACATGAAGTAGTTGCTATAGTTATTTCAAAAAGGTTCATAATGATAGGAGTAATACTATCCATTTATGGATGATTTAGATGACATTTTTTCTAATTAATGTACAATCTAGATGGTGTGATGGTTCTAGTAAGCTAAATCACCACATCTCAAACTACTAGTGTTATCTCAAAACCAAACATATGAATAAAAAAGATGGGACACAAGTCTAAAGAAATACATTGTGGTTTTGTTGTTGATGAATCTCAATGGACTAAGGATGCTAGCTATTCTTTGTGCTTTGTGTTTTTTAGTCTAACATGCTATTTATTTATTTATTTTATTTATTATTAGTTGTAGATCTTAGTTCCATGATTTATCAATAAAATATTATCAATACGATTTAATTATAACAAATTTAAACATTAAATTAAATCAAATTAAAATTTAATAAACTACCTTTAAAATTTCTTTAAGAGCTACTCATTTTGAAAAGACAATTTTTCCTACAAGTTATGAAAGAAAATAATTAGCCTATAAATAAATTTTATTAAAAAATGAACTTCATAAAAAATCTCAATTAACTTGCCTAGAATAGTTATTTTCAAAATCCACACCAAATAAAAATTATAACTATCTATATAAAATATACCTATCACATTTTCTTATCTTTATTTTATAACTTAGACTATAAAAATGATAGTTACATTTAAAAAAAAAATTATTGATAAATCTACCTATTTAAAATATCTATTTTTTATGAAAATAATTTAATTTTCTAAAATAGACTAATCTCTAAACACATCCAATTTTCTATAATTTTATGTTTTCACTTTGTAAAATTTTTTAAATAAAAAACTATTATATTTTATATGTGGAAGTCACTAAAATAAGTCGTTTTATTCATACTTTATAGAATGGTCAGAATTAGAAACAAAATTCAACAAATTTTAAAATATTAAGTTAGTTTTTGAAATCCGGTCGAAATTCAAAAATCAAGTCAGTTTTTTTAATTTGAAAACTGAAATATCAGAGACTCACCTAAAATATCTAAGACCTAATTTTAAATTTCTAAGTGTAATGGTAAAGACATCTTGAATTGAACGTTAGAAGTTGAAAAATCAGGGTAAAATATTCCTTCCACCTTCTATAAAAATCACACCTTATTCCTTCTTTTATGTGAAAATTACCTTTCTAAAATATTTTGTTCTGATTTCTTTATTTGGTGATGAGCTTTGTTTTTCTTATCATTTTTTCTTTGTTCTTTTTACAGTGTGTAGAGTTTTCTTTTTTCTCTTTTCTTTTCTATATGTTCATTTGGTCTGTTTGTTCATTTCTGATTTCTAGTTTGTCTTTTATTTTGTTCATCTTTGATTTTGTTTTTGGTTTTTAGATCTTTCTGGTTTATGTTCATGTGTGTTTATCTCTTTTTTTTTATTTTTGTTTTTTTAGTATTTTAAGAGCAATGGAATAAGTAGAGGCAGGGTGAAGGAAGGGGTGGTGCCTTATGGAATCAAATTAAATCTACTTGCAAAATTCATCTTTTAGGTAAGTTGATTGTTTTAAAATATAGTTATGCAATGAAATCCTAAATGGTTTTCTAAAATCCTATGGCTAACATTATCACAGATATGCATGAATGTATAATATAGTCCCAAAATTCAAATTAGGGCAAAAACTTAATGTATTCTATCTAGTTTTCTAAGGTACCTTTTTTGTCCATAATTATTGCAAAACTTTTTGATCTCTTCGTAGCTCCTATGATTTTTGTTATACCAATTTAGGGTTTGAAGTGATCTTGTTTTGAATTTTCCTATTTAGGGTTTTGAAAAGGAATTTTGTAGGGAAATTGTGATGCTAAACAAAGAAAACAAACCAACTAGAAAACTAAGCTAATCATGTACTCAAGCATTCACTAATGTCTTTTTCAAAGGAAAGGATGTCTAAGAATTGCCTTCAAATAGATATAGATACATCTAATATGTATATGAAATGACACCACTTTGTAGTTGGCCAACAAATGCAAGGATTTATATGATTGGCCAGTGTCTTTTGTTAAGGGTTTATAGATACAATGAAGACATTTTTTCTAGAATCTGGGGCTTATAGATTCAATTAAAAAATATGTCCCTTCCTTTAGACCACGAAGAGAGCTACAACATGTAATTATGCTCTTATCTCGCTAATCGAGAATTTAAAAGCCATGTAGAGCTTTCAATGAGATAGTAGCCTATAGATTTCTTAGGCGAAGGGTTTACTCAACCTTCTATCCTATTAGGGTTTTTTAATGAGATAGTAGCCTACAAATTTCAATTTCCTCATGCATTTTCTTTGCCACATTAGGGTTTTTGATCAGCGAGCTCATTAATTAAACTAACATTGTTGTTGTCATTTCAACTCCAGCTATAAGCATGTCCTGGAAATATGATGCACCCATGATAGATTAATTAAAAATATCGCAATAGCAAATAAAGAGAGCCATACTAGCTTAAGTTTGTTTGATTATTATTGTAATGTAATTTTAAGTCTACTCTTAGTTGATAGCATGCTTGACTTCATGAACTGCTATACTCTATCTAATAAGGTCCTAAGTGACAACAATGTACACAAGCTCCTATGATGTCATAGGACCTCTGCAAGATATTATATCAGTCCTTTGATCTCCAATAAAAATGTTGATGCACAAGTCCTTGCTCTCAAAGTGTAATAAATGTTTGGACTCGTAGGCTTTAACATTTCTCTGTGTCTTTTACCCTAAAAGTGGAAAACAAAAACCATTAGTTAAATTTATTAAAGCTATCTATATATGGTATTAAGAAATTAAATTTAATCCCAAAACATGGGCAAAGTAGTTATGAAGTTTAGAATACTCTAACTATTTGGTCAGCATTATCACAACCATTGTAATAAAGAGAGATAGACATTTAGCCAAGCTTGATTGAGTTCAAAAGGATGTGATTTTGAAAACAATTGTTATCTTAAGCTAACAATTGTTTCCTTAGGACACATCTTTGTTTCAAAGATTGAACTTCCAATATAATGTACAAATACTAGTGATTTTCAGATTTCTAATTCACATAATATTTTTGAAACATTAATTGTAGTGGAACATGTTTTTAATATAAGGTGATTTTGGTAGCCTATAGAATTTTAGAGAAGGGAATAACATTATATCTATATGAACATAGGCATATACAAATTAAACATCTAATAAAATGGGGAAAAAATATAGCTAGGTAGTGGGAAGTCCTTGTTCATGCCCAAATTACCATCACATAGCCTTTGCATTGGGAAAATTTCCAACCTCAAAGAGTTGTAGTTTTCCCTCAAATAGACATTTTGGCCTCTTCTTAAAGCTTATAATACTATTAAAGGTGGAGATGTCAATGAGGAAATTATGAAACTCCAGCCTGTAAGCTTCATTTGGTTCATAAATTATAGAAATTATCCAAATGGATAAAATATGGAGCGATGTTAGAAAATGTTCAATCATACAAAAATTATGCAACCCAACAAACATAATTATATACATTATGCTTAGTTTTTAAAATGTATAAGAAATGCATACCTTGAAAGAGATTAACTGGCAAGCCTCTAAGGAATGCATATAAAGCATATGGTTTTTAAAGCATATAAGGAATGCATTCATATCTATAGATGTTTGTCTACTATGGTTTTCCTTCAAAACTGGCAAGCCTCTAGTAGGGGTATCTACTCGCTAACATAGATACGGCATCTAAGGTCTTAAATCCATGGAAAAGACCAAATATTATTCAAATTACGTAGGAATGCCTCTATTAATGCCTCAAAATATTTGAGACCTTTATTTTATTGGGAAACAAAATAACAGCTTTAAATGTCTTCTTAAGGTGTAGGCAGATCTAGAAAAGCATGTAATCTTCATGAATTACAATGACCTTGGGTAATCTTCCAATTGTAAATTACTAAATTTTAAGTGGTCAATATTAGTCATTGATGAGACCAAATGTTAAATGTAGATGAAATTTTAAGGAATTCCCCATCATAAGAAATATGTAACAAGGGTAAACTTGTGTGATTTACCATCTGCACAATTTTATTATCCTTGGAAAATACAATGGAAAACCATTCCTGGTTTCTGTTGTATGTACTCTTATGTTAGCCACACCCAATTTTGTACTACATTTAGAAACTTTTCTCCAGATTAAGAGCCTTGGGTGTAGTTTGATTACTTAAGCCACTATTTTCAATGAAAATTTCAACACCATTTTCTTGTTTATGCCTAAGATTTTTTAATGCAATCATTGAAAAAATAGAAGGAAATTAAATTTCTTTACAAATAATCCATGATATTGGAGAATGCATACCTAGATTCATATGCTTCATTGTACTCCCCATAGGCCTGTTGCTGTTGTTCATAATCAACAAAAACATTTGGTCTGCTAATATCATCACTAATTTCGTAATAAAGTAGGTGTCCCTCATATGGAGAATGGTGCACATAAGGGTAATTCCAATTAGAGTTGCCATTTTCAATCACAGGTTACGATGGGAGTGAGAGAGCGAGTGTTGTGACAAATAAAAATGACTATTTTGATACTGCTGTTGAAGAATGATGGACGCTTCATCCATTTTTTCATTCAAATCATCCACTAGATTTGTCAGCCCATTGTTATATATCTCACTCAAAATGTTTTGCTGAGCATTACATTCATCTGGCACAATAAAATCTGTGAAAGTTCTTACAAAAGGAGTGCATTTTCTTGCTCCAGCTCTATAGAGATCCTAGAAATTGACAGATTCCAAAAGTCATTATAGAAAAGTTGAGTAAAACATTTGTCCAAGACTGAATAGAGGTAATTAAAAATCTATGAAAACTCTTTTTCCAGGTGCTAAAAATCTATGAAAATCTAGGACACATACTCTGAAGTGTTGATCAAATTCTCTTAGAAGATCTTTAGTGTAATTTTCTTATTTAGGAGGCGCTGTAAGATTGAAGTATGCCTCTATGTCATGTGATATGCCCTAATCCGTGATATGCACTATGGGGCCATTTTGATACTGTTGTTGAAAACCACCATTCTGAAACTCCACAAACTCGAGCTCTTCCTTCAACCTCTCAACGTGGGTTTGCAACCCATGAAATGATCATCCAGTTGCTTTAATATACGCAAAATGTTTCTAACTCCAAATTGGTAGTAAGATCAATTGTAAATACAAAACTTAATATTGAATGCATCTAACACTTATGTTCACTATCCTCAATCACCCTCCAGACTGGGAAAAATTCTTATAAATTTGTTTGGTTTTGGTGGACAGTGACCTCCCTCATAATCAAAATTTGAAGGCCAAACTAGAAAGACCAAAATCTCTGGCTCAATAATTCTTGTTTTTATTTTGGAAACTTTGACACAAGCTAAAGAAATAGTCTCTCATTGACTTAATCTTAGTTTTCTGTAACGTTACAATTTTTTTTGGCAGAAACACTACAAGATAAATTTAGGCTTGTAGTGTTTTAAATTTCTCTGTTCTTGAAGTTTAGAATACATTTAATTAGTACTATTATTTACTCACAAACATGTTTATATCATTATGTTTTTTTTTTGTTTTTGGTTTTAAATTTCAACTACTAGTTAAGATGTGACATGTTGACTAACAATTAAAGAGAATTAGTAGTTATTTGGAAGTTCATATGATAAATAGAAGTTGAAATGATTGAGACCTGGTGCTATTGGAAAGAACAAGAAAAATAAATATGGTATGTATTTGTTCTTAATTTTTATTTTATTTTGTTGAATTTTTTAATTACACCTCCTTGTTGTCAATGGATTTCTTTATATTTCTTTTCTGAATATAAATGATATTGCAATTGAGATTGATAATGATAGGTAGAGAAGGATCCACCTACGACTAGGAGGGCATCACTATTGAAGGTGCAAGTCTAGGAGGGCAGTCCCTCGTATCGATTGATTCAGAGCAACAATGGATTTAAGTGGTTGTTTTTAATTTCTTCTGTAATATTTTGATCAAATGCTGATCATTTTTGTAATATGTTAAATTACAATGCGCAATAAAGCAAGTTATGGGAAGGGTGTTAAAAGCCCCTTCAAAGACTTAAGGGAACCCATTGGCCATGGTCATCCCTTAAAGTGGCTTTTTTTTTTTTTTGACAACTTAAAGAATGGTTTATAAGTCAAAGCCATTCTTTAAGGTATGTCACTTGTACCACTTTTGCATTGTTTCATTTAGTATTTTTTAAATTTTTTAATTTACTATTTTTTTAATCTTAATATTAAAACAACAAAGCACTATTTTATAAATAAATTGATCACTAATGAATCACAAGTCACTTCATATAATTTCTCATGATATATCATAATAATGTGACATATATCCCCATAACAATATGTACATTTGAACTCATGACATATCAACATTGTTTATAAAAATCTTAAATTACCTTGTACAACACAACATTTAAAAGACAATATGAGCTCACTTTAGCAAAGTAATTAATTCATGACATAATTTATTTGCACAATTGTTAAATGTGTATTTTTAGACATGGCATAAAAATATGAAATTTGCAATGTACCAAAATGTTCACACATAATATGCACAACATATTAACATCATTACTGAAACAACTAATAGCCTTAAAAATTAAATAATATAAAATAAATACATTGATAAAGTGAGCTCATAAATAATGAAATAATAAAATAAATTTATTGGTTGTTTTGTGTCATGGGTTGCGTTATTTCGTGTGATGTTGTGTTGTGGTCCTTGTCTTAGGTCACTTAGGGAAGGCCATATAAGCTTCCACCTTCACGTGGTTGGCCTTGTTAGTAGAGAATATCTGATTAAATATTCTTGAAGCTAAGAGAAGCTTGTTTATAATAATTTATAACATGAGATTTTTTTTAAATAAATAAAAAATAAATGATAGAAAATGTGTAATTTTAAATCATTAAATTGCTAGACACGATTTAGTTATTACATATAATAATAAAATGTGCATTTTTAGACATGACATAAAAACATGATTGCAAAGGACCAATTTTTTTGACATATAATAAAATAAATTTATTAAGGATGTCCCTTGCATTGTTTCATTTAGTATTTTTGAATTTTCTTAATTGTGATCTTAATATTAAACTCACAAAGTATTGTTTTATAAATAAATTATTTTTTAATGAATCACAAATCACTTCATAAAATTGTTCATAGTAGAAAATCTTAAATAATTGTTATCAAAATAACATGACACAAATCCATATAATACTATGTATGTTAATTAATCCATGATAAAGATCATGAATGTAATTCATGACATAATGAATTCACAAGACAATATGAACTCACTTTATGAATGTAATTCATGACATAATTTGATTGCACAAATGTTACATAGTATTTTAAGATATGACATAAAAACATGATAGCAAGGGACCAATTTTTTGAACGATAATAAAATAAATGGATAAAGATATGGACAACATATTAACATCATTACAAAACAACTAATAAAGCTAACACTTGCATGTAATATAAATAATATAAAATAAATACATTCTTTAAAATGGTTGTTTTTAGTCATGGGTTGTGTTATTTCTTATGATGTATGATTACATATTTATAATTGATGTTATTTCATGTGACATTGTGAGATTTAAAATAAAAATAAAAATATCTATGATTACAAAGATGTAATTTCAAATCACACAACAATAACATGACACAAGTTTTTTAAATTATTAGATTCAAAATAATTAAATGTGTATTTTTAGACATGACAAAAAAACATGATTGGAAAGGACTAATTTTTTTTTGACACAATAAAATAAATTTATTTAAGGCATGGTTTGTGTCCCTTGCATTATTTCATTTTTATTTATTTATTTTAAGTTTACTAATTTTGATCTTAATATTAAAGTCACAAAACACCAATTCATAAATAAATTGGTCATGAATGAATCTTAAGTCACTTCATAAAATAGTTCATAGTAAATAATCTTAAATAATCATACTCAAAATAACATTACATATATCTCATCACATATTAATATTGTTCATAAAAATCATAAAATACCCATTTAAACACAACATTTAAAAGACAATATGGATTGACTTTTCTTTATTTTATAAATGTATTTCATGACATAATTTGTTGGCACAATTGTTAAATGCGTAATTTTAGACATGGCAAAGGACCAATTTTTTTGGCACATAATAAAACACATGAATAAAGATATGCACAACATATTAAAATCCGTACACAACTTAGATTTAAATTAAATTTTCATTTGTTTAGCTATGCATATCACAAAAGAAACTTTGAAAATTATATATATATATATATATATATATATATATATATATTAATTTACTAATTTTGACCTTAATATTAAAGTCACAAAACACTATTTCATAAACAAATTGATCATGAATCAATAATAAGTCACTTCATAGTAAATAATCTTAAATAATCATACTCAAAATAACATTACATATATCCCATCACACATTAACATTGTTCATAAAACTCTTAAAATACCCATTTAAACACAACATTTAAATGACAATATGGACTGACTTTACTTTATTTTATGAATGTATTTCATGACATAATATGTACACAACAACTTAGATTTAAATTAGCTTTTATATATATGCCGAGAGTCATCCTTCTTGAGGCACCTCTGTGCACCATGGAAGACATTGTTTAAGAAATCTGGATGGTTATGGTTAGGAACATGTTATTTCTTTATTATTAAATATAGTTGTATAAAGTTACTATAAAATTATTCTTCAACATTTTATATTTTAATTCTACATATGGTGTTTTATTTGCATAACTTTAATTTGTTTTCATTTTAAGGATATTATTACATAAAATGTTATAGTTATGAGTATAGTTAGGGTTAGCGTTACGATTAAAATTAGGATTCGGGATAGGATTAGGGTTAGGGTTACAATTAGAGTTAGAGTTAGAGTTAGGGTTAGAGTTAGAATTAAAGTTAGAGTTGGAGTTAGGGTTAGGGTTAGGGTTAGGGTTAGGGTTAGAGTTAGAATTAGAGATAGAGTTAGGGTTAGGGTTAGGGTTAGGGTTAGGGTTATGGTTAGAGTTAGGGTTAGGGTTAGAATTAAGGTTTGAGTTAGGGTTACAATTAGGGTTAGGGGTAGGGTTAGAATTAGAGCTAGAGTTAGAGTTAGGGTTAGAATCAAAGCTAGAATTAGGGTTAGAACTTGATCTAATGTTAGAGTTAGAGTTAGGGTGGGACTTAAGGTTAGAATTAGGGCGAGACTTAAGATTAGAATTAGGGTTAGTGTTAGAGTTAGAATTTAGAAATATGGTTAGGGTTGGGATTAGATTTATCCTCCCCCTCTCTCTCTCAACCATTTATACTCCTGCCCCCCTTTCTCTCTCTTCCCCCCTCCCTCCCTCCCTTCCTTCTCCACCTTACCCTCTCCTCCTAAATTTCTCTTCCTCCCCGCCTCTCTCTCCCCTCCCCCTCTCCCCCTCTCTTCTTACTATTGTCCCTTTCTTCCTCTCTCTCCTTCCTCCACCCTTGCACTCTCTACCTCACTCCCACTCTTTCTCCTCTCTGCTTCCTTCCCCTATTCTCTGTCAACTCTCTTCCCCTCACTCTCTCTTCCTCCCCCTTCCCCTCTCTCCCCCCATCTCCACCTTTCCCCTTATCCTCCCTCTCTTTCCCCCTTTTTTTCCTTCACCTTACCCTCTCTCCCTAACACCTCCCCCCCCCTCTCTCTCTCTATCAAACACAAATAAATAAAAATATAGAATCTTTCAATATTAAAAATAACAAAAAGATAAAAGAAGTAGAAAGAAGTGCATTCCATGAAAAGAATGAAAATAAAATTTGAATATTCGATGGAAAGAAATTATAAAAATAATGTAACATAATACTTTTATAACTCTAACCCCTTCTCCCCCTCTTCTATCTAAACCCTCTTCCATCTCCTCCCTCTCTCCTTCACCTTCACCTCTCCCTACCACCTTCTCTCTCTCTCTCTTTCTCTCTCTCTCTCTCTCTCTCTCTCTCTCTCTCTCTCTCTCTCTCTCTCTCTCTCTCTCTCTCTCTCTCTCTCTCTCTCTCTCTCTCTCCAAATAAATACAAATATAGAGTCTTCCAATATTAAAAATATCAAAACAACTTAGAAAGAAAAGAATTCCATGAAAATAAATCATAACAATGTTACATGATACTTTTATAACTCCAACAATACATAAATCATGATAATAGTGTACTCAAAATAAATATCTTTAAATTTAAATATATGATTTCATTGTCTAAACTTTTTACTAAAATTAGATCGTAGGATAAGAAGAAAATGTACAAATTTTCATTTTTTAGATGAGAAAAACAAAAACAAAAATGATAAAGAAAAGTCTAGATTAAAATATTAAAATAATCTCAAAACTATTGTTTATGATTTGAATTCTATTAGTTCACCCTAAAAATAAATTGATTGGTTTAATTGTAGTTTGTGAATTGATCAATGATACTTATAAATTATTTAATGTAATCTAACTACTTTTTAATTAAAATAAAAATTTGTATGAATGGAAATATGCATATTTAGATTGCTTAGATTCTATGATAATTTAACAGCTCAAACAGAATTATGAAGAAAAAATCTCAGCTTTCCTGCTAATGTAAGATTCTCTAATTGACCAAAACCAAGGATAATGTTGTCCTCTACATCCATCTAATTTAATTTTAAAATAAGGTAAGATAAATGTTCAGAAAAAATAGTTAAAAAAATAGTTTAAACAAAGAAAAAAATTCAGATAAGCAAAATAGTTGAAAAACTAAGCATTTTAAAACAAAGAATACAAGATGGCCTATAGATGGTCCATCAAAGCACCATAGTAAGATTTCAAGCTTCACATGCCATACACATAATGGCAAGAGTTTTTTTCCTTAATATTTAAGACAAGAGGTTCCCCATGTTTTCCTTGTTAACTACTATCAAATAATATCAATCAAAATTTTCAAAACTTAGTAGAGTAATTTCATGATGCTCTATGTATGAAACAAGGCATCTTAGTTCAAACCAACCCTATGGATAAATTAAAAGCATGATGAAATTGAGGAGTGCATATTAAACATCTTTAAATTAAATCATTACCTATTATGTTGTTTCTTCAGAAGATTTGTTCACTATTCTTAGAAATTTAATATGATTATCATGATTATTTCAAAAGTACATCAGCTTTGCAAAATCCAATAATGCTAAAATTGACCTCTTTCACTACTTTTGTGATACCTTGTAGAGTGAGCTACTGCATATGTCTGCACACATTAGAAAGTTGTATTTCAATTTAGTAACAACATATATAAAACCTCACAACCACCGAGTAAGACAAGTGTGAAAATATGAAACACATAATTACAAAAGAAAAACATCCCCACAAATCCCACTCACACATAGATAAAAACATCAAAATTTAGATCAAGAACTAATAATTCATAATACAAAGCACAAGAACAAGGGGATAAATCAAGTAATTACTAATTTGTAGCATTTAAGTCAAACTTTATTAGGAATAATCATTAGAAAAAGGAAATAAAGTAACAAATTTAAAGAGATCAAAATTCTAGGAAGATGAAATGGAGCACAGAAGCAAAGATAAATTATTTTAGGAAAAACCCTTATGAAAGTGAATTCCTAGTGATGAAGCAGAGCATAGTAGAAGGAAATTTGGTACACAAACATCATCCCATTGATAAATCTCCATGAAAATTTTGATTTTTCTATCCCCTTCATTGATTTTATTCTTGCATGTTTCTTCGATACTCTTTCCATTGCTTACAACATTCACACAAATTCAAAATGTTAAAATTCTGAGAAAATAGAAAAGAGTGAAGAAATCAAGAGATTCCTAAAAATTAGAAAAAAGACTAGAAAAAGCTTGAAATTATTGGCAAAGATGAGCCCCCCTCATTCACATAGAAAAATGAGAAATAAGAAAAAATGGGCCATGCCAAAATTGTGCCCTATTTTGTTGAAGCACCGAGCATGAAACACTTCAACACAAACCAAGGAAAACCATCAAGTTGTTCAATATATACCTCTTCTTCAAGTTCTCCATTTAGAAAAGATGACTTGACATCCATTTGATAAAATTTAAGTTCTTGTTATCTGCATATGCCAAAAACATTATCACTGCTTGTAATCTAGCAATAGGTGAAAAAGTTTCCTCAAAATCAATTATGTCTTGTTGTGAATATCCTTTGCATACCAATATTGTTTTTTTTCACAATGTCACCTTGTTCATTCATCCTATTTATAAATACCCATTTAGCTCCAATAGTATCCTTTTCTTTAGGTCTAGGAACCAATTCCCAAGTCTTGTTATTTTCAATGTGTTCTAACTCCTCTTTCATAGCTTTAATCCAATGATTATCTTTGCAAGATTCATTAGCATCCTTAGGTTCATCTTGAGAAATTAAACATAGTTCTTTATGTACTTTGTTTCTTGTCATAACTCATCTATTCACACCTCCAATAATTTTTTCAACATGGTGATTCTTTTCCACATTTATGTTAAGTGTCACTTGTTAAGCTCTAATTTATACTTTAGGTTCAAATCTAGGTTCTTCTCTCTATATTTCTCCTTTTAATTTAGCCTATAAATTAGTGTCAGTTTCATCCAACAATTCCTTCTCAATATTCTTATTGTTGGTCCTTTGATAATTATCTCCATCAAAATTGTAGTCAAGTATTCTTTCTTGTATTGTGAACTTTTCATCACCTTTCACATTATCACTTTCAATGATAGTCTTTAGTCTTTGATTAAAATATTTGAATGCTCTACTTTGCAATGAATATCCATGAAAATATCCTTCATCACTCAAGAATCAAACGTTCCAATATCATCATCACTTTTAATGTAGCATTTACTTCCAAAGATTCTAAAGTATTTTACAATAGGTACATGTCCAAACCAAAGTTCATAAGGTTTGTAACCAATCCCTTGTCTAATATGTACTCCACTTATTGTGCATACTAGTATGTTCATTATTTCTCTCCAAAATACATGTAATACATTGTTCTCAAACATCATTGCTCTAGTTGCTTCTATTACTTATATGTTTCTTCTTTCTATTGCTTCACTCTATTGTGGAGTCTTAAGGGATGAAATTTAACTCTTTATACAATCATTCTAACAAAAATTATTATAATCATTTGAAATAAATTCTCCTCCTCTATTAAATCTGAAGAATTAAATTTTTAGACCAAATTCATTCTCAACTCTATTCTTAAATATCTTGAATTTTTCAAAAGTTTTAAATTTATCTCTAAGAAATGCAACTCATACCATTTCTAGTGAAATCATCAAAAGGAAGCATGAAATACCTTTCACCATTAAATGCTCTTGTTCTTGTAGGATCACTCACATTCGTGTGTACAATCTCCAACTTTTCTGAATTAGTAAATGCTTTACTTGGAAATGAACTTTTATTCTACTTTTCCATTATATATCCTTTGCACATCATCTTAGTAGGTTCCACAAACTTAGGAAAATCTCTAACTAGAAATGTTGTACTAGAATTTTTACAATGTTATCAAAGTTGATATGACAAAATCTCTTATGCCATAACCATCACCACTTGAGCAACTAATCATGTCATTTTAATAGATTTCAACTAAAATACATTACCTCTTATCCTCGTACTGGTTGCAATAAATTTACCATCTTTATCCTTGATAATGAAAGTCTTCTCTATAAATTGCAGTCGATATCCCTTGTCAAAAAGTTGTCCAACACTCAAAATATTATGTTTCAAACCATCCACAAAGTAGGCATCCTCAGTGTTATTCTTTCCATCAAGTATAATAGATCATTCTCCTTTTATGTGAACTATTAAATTATTTCTAACTCTAACCACCCCTCCATCATAACCATTGAATTTAAGAAATTTATTCACATCTCTAGTCATATGATGGGAACAACCACTATCTATAATCCAATTAGAATTTTTCTTCTCAATCGATGATACTATTTCTTTTTCTTCTCTTATTTATTCCTTTTTAGATGTTTCTTCCTTAATAGTCTAAACAAATCATATTTCATCATCCTCGTTATCACTATCATCTAAGAAATTTACCATCTTAAATCAACTTCACCATCCTCATCAACATAGAAACAATCCTTAGGTACTCTTGACTTGTGGCTATTTCTAGGCTTAAACTTATTTTATCTTTTAGGACATTTAGAAGAACAATGACCAAGTTCTTTACATGTGGGTATGTGCAGGATCATAGTGTGCCAATAAGTAGCAATGTGAAAAATATATAGTTTTGAAACATCTAAAAGGCTTTCAAAATCCCTTTTGACTTTTTTCCCACCCATCCTGGTACCAAACAAAAAATGTAATACCTTGCCTTATTGGGTACTTGATTTGAGAACCCGTATTCAATTTGAGAATGAGTACCCAATTTTATAATGGGTACCCAATCTATGCACCCAAATCATGGTGCCAAATTAAAATGTAAAGGGAGTGGGGACAAATTTTTAAGTTAAATATTTATTTGTATTTCCCAAACTCAAGTTAAGGCAGGCAATTTTTTAGTTATATTGTCCTAGTATAATATAGTTAAAGCAATATATTGGGGGAAAAGAACCAATTATTATTTGTAGTTATTAAAATTTATTAAATAGTATTCAATAATTATAATTATTATTTGTTATATAAATATTTTATATATAGTTAGTGCTTATTATATATATATATATTATTATATTATTATATATCATATATATTATATATATTAGTAACCTAAGTTAATAAACTATATGACAATATTGTTCCCAGAGGTCCCTATTAGGACATACATGTTGTGTTCCAATGAGTCCAAAGGGGTCATGGGATACCCTGTGACCCCTTTCAACCCATTATACAACAACATATGTTCGTAGGGGTCATAAGATGCCTAGTGGCATATATCTTGTGTTTCAATAGGTAGAAAGGGGTTATAGAGTATCTTATGACCCATCTCGATCTATTTCATGATAATATACATTCCTAGGGATCCTAAGATCCCTATTAACATACATGTTGTGTTCCAATGGGTCGAAAGGGGTCATAGATTATCCTATGACCCTTTTGACCGACTACATGACAATATACATTCCTAGGGGTCATAGGACCTCTAGAAACATATGTTGTCATGTAATGGACCAAAATGGGTCATAGGGTATTCGATGACTCCTTTTGACCCATTGGGACACAACATGTATGACCCTAGAAACATATCTTATTGTGTAATAGGTCGAAAGGGGTCATAGGGTTTTGACCCATTGGAACACAACACACATGATGATAAAGGTCCTAGGACCCCTAGGAACATATGTTCTCATGTAATGGGTTTAAAAAGGTCATAGAATACCCTATGACCCCTTTCTACCCATTGGAATATAAGAGGCATGTCTCTAGAGGTCCATTTCATATAATAGGTCCAAAGGGCTCATAGTATACCCAATGACCCCTTTCTACCCATTGGAACACAACATGTATGTCCCTAGGGGCCCTATGACTAGTAAGAACATATGTTGTCATGTATTTGATTCAATTAGTTCATAGGTTACCTATGACCCTTTTCAACCCATTTGAACACAACATTTGTATCCCTAAGGTTCCTAGAACCCACAAGAACATATTTTGTCATCTAATGGGCTGAAAGGGGTCATAGGATATATCCTTTAACTGAATTTGACCCATTGGAACACAACATCTATGTCCCTAGGGGTCCTAGGAACCTTATCAACATATTTTGTCATGTAATGGATCAGAAGGTGTCATGGCATGCCCTATGACCCCTTTCTACCAATTTGACAACAACATGTATGTCCCTAGGGGTCTTAAGACCCCTATGAACATATGTTGTTATGTAATGGGTCAAAAGGGGTCATAGAGTATCCTATGATTCCTTTTGAACCATTTAAATACATGATGTATGTCCCTAGGAGTCCCATGTAATGGGTCGAAAGGGGTCATAGAGTATCTTATGACCCCTTTTCACCCATTACAACACATCGCATATGTCCCTAGGGGTCCCAGGACCCCTACCGACATACATCATGTGTTTGAATGGGTCAAAGGGGGTCATAGGGTTCTCTATGACCCCTTTTGACCCATTAAATTATAACATATGTTCATAGGGGTCCTATGACCCCCAGAAAAATATATCATGCGTTCAAATGAGTCAAAAGGGGTCATGGAGTACCCCATGACCCCTTTCAACATATTATATGACAACACATAAATAATGTGTTTAAATGGGTCAAAAGAGGACATAGAGTAATGTATGACCCCTTTTGACCCATTAAGTGATAACATATGTTCCTAAGGGTCCTAGGACCCACAGGAACATATATCATGTATTTCAATGAGTCAAAAGGGATCATAGAGCACTTTATGACCCCTTTCGACACATTTCATGACATCATATGTCTTTAGGGGTCTTAGGACCCCTAGGCACCTATTTTATTTGTTCAAATGGGTTGAAAGGGGTCATAGGATAACCTATGACCCGTTTCGACGTATTGCATGACAACATATGTCCTCAGGGGTCCTAGGACCCTTAGGGACCTATTTCATTTGTTTGAATAGGTCAAAAGGGGTCATAGGATAACCTATGAATTTCATTACAATATATGTCCCTAGGAGTCATAGGTCCCCTAGGGACCTATTAAATTTGTTCAAATTGGTTTGAATGATTCATAGGATAATCTATGATCACTTTTGACACATTTCATGATAACATATGTCCCTAGGGACTTAATTCATTTGTTTGAATGGGTCAAAAGGGTTTATAAGATAACCTATAACCCCTTTTGACACATTTCATGACAACATATGTCTCTAGAGGTCGTAGGACCCTAGATACCTATTTTATTTGTTTGAATGGGTTGAAAGGGGTCATAGAATAAATTATGACAACTTTTGACATGTTTCATGATAACATATGTCCCTAGAAGTCCAGAACCCAAGGGACATATCAAAATTGTTTATATGGGTGGAAATGGGTAATAGGATAACCTATGACCGTTTTTGATGCATTTTATGACAACATATGTTCGTATGGGTCCTAGGACCCCTAGGGACCTATTTCATTTGTTCAAGCTATTACCCCTTCTGACGCACTTCATTACATCATATGTTCCTAGGGATTGTAGGTCCCCTAGGGACCTATTAAATTTGTTCAAATGGGTTGAAAGGGGTCATAAGATAAACCATGACAAGTTTCAACACATTTCATGACAATATATGTCTAGGACCCCTAAGGACCTAATTCATTTATTTTAATGGGTTGAAAGGGGTCACAAAATAACCTATAACCCCTTTCAACACATTTCATAATAATATATGTCTCTAGTGCTCCTAGGACCCCTAGGGACCTATTCTATTTGTTTAAATGAGTAAAAAGAGATCATGGGATAACTTATGACCACTTTCGACATGTTTCATGACAACATATGTTCCTAGGACCCCTAGGGACATATTATAATTGTTTATATAGGTTGAAAGGGGTCACAGGATAACTATGACTCCTTTTGATGCATTTCATGGAAACATATTTCCCTAGGGTTCCTAGGACCACTAGGGACCTATTTCATTTGTTCAAATGGCCCCTTTCAACACATTTTGTTACAACATATGTCTCTAGGGTTCCTAGGACCGCTAGGAACATATTGTAATTGTTCATATGTGTTAAAAGGAGTCATAGAATAACCTATGACCACTTTCAACACATTTCATGATAATATATTGACCACTAGGGGCCTATTTTATTTGTTTCAATGGGTCAAAAGGGGTCATAGGATAACCTACAACCACTTTTGACCCATTCCATGAGAACCTAAGACCCTAGGACCCATAGGGACATATTATAATTGTTCATATGGGTCAAAAGGGGTCATAGGATAACCTATGACCCCTTTTGACACATTTCATGACAACATATGTCCCTAGGGGTACTAGGACTGCTAGAAATCTATTTCATTTATTCAAATGAGTCAAAAGGGGTCATAGGATTCTAATATTTTTCATGATAACATATGTCTCTAGGGGTCCTAGGACAACTTAGGACCTAATTCATTTGTTCAAATGGGTCGAAGGGGGTCATACGATGACCTATGACCCATTTTGACACATTTCATGACAACATATGTCCCTAAAGGTCCTACGACCCCTAGGGACCTATTTTATTTATTTCAATAGGTCCAAAGGGGTCATAGGATAATCTATGACCCCGTTTGACACATTTCATGAGAACATATGACCCTAGGGGTCCTAGGACCCCTAGGGGCATATTATAATTATTCATATGAGTTAAAAGGGGTCATAAAGTGCTCAAGTACCCCTTTTGACCCATTAAATGAGAATATATATTATAGTGGTCCTAGAACCCCTAAGAACATATATCATGTGTTCAAATGAGTTGAAAGGGGTCATAGAGTACTCTAGGATCCATTTCGACCGATTGTATGGCAACATATGTTTCTAGGGGTACTAAGACTCCTTTTGAATGGATCAAAAGGGGTCATAGGGTACACTATGACCCCTCTTGACCCATTATATATAAACATGTGTTCTTAGGGGTCCTAGGATCTCTAGGAATATATATAATGTGCTCAAATGAGTTGAATTGGGTCATAGGGTTCCCTGTGATCCCTTTTGGCTCATAAAATGAGAACATATGTTCCTAGGGGTCCCAGGACACCTTGGAACATATAACATGTGTTTGAATGAGTTGGAAGGGGACAAACAGTACCCTATAACTCATTTCACTTGATTATGTGACAACATATGTTCTTAGGGCTCCTAATACCTCTATGGACATAAAAATCACATGTTTAAATAGGTTGAATCAAATTATAGGGTGCCATATGACCCTTTTCAACTCATTAAATAAGAATATAGGACACCTATGAACATATATCATGTGTTTGAATGAGTCAAAAAGGGCCGTAGATCATCCCAAGACCCCTTTTGACACATTATATGATAATACATGTTCCTAGGGGTACTGATACCCCTAGGGACATACATCACATGTTTAAATGGATCTAAAGGGGTCACATGGTATGCCTTGACCACTCTCAACCCATTATATGACAACATATCTTCCTAGGGGTCCTAGGACCCCTAAGGATATACAACATCTATTTGAATGGGTCAAATGGGGTCATAGGGTGTCCTATGACCCCTTTGACCCATTAAATGATAACATATGTTCATATGGGTCCTAGGACCCCTAGGAGGATATTTCATGTGTTTGAAGTAGTCAAAAAGTGTCATAGAGTACCCTATACCCTGCTTCAACCCATTATATGATAACATATGTTCCTAGGGCTCCTCGGACCCCTAGGGACACACATTATGTGTTTGAATGGGTTAAAAGGGGTCATATGGTACCCTATGACTCCTTTTAACCCATTAAATGATAAAATATGTTCCTAAGGGTCTTAGGACATCAAGGAACATATATAATGTGTTTGAATGAGTGGAAAGGGGTCAAAGACTACCCCATGACCCCTTTCAACCCATTATATGACAAAATATGTTCATAGGCATACTAGCACCCCTAGGGACATACATTGTGTGTTTGAATGGATTCAAAGGGGTCATAAGGTACCCTATGGACATACTGAAGTTTCCCAATCATTGATCTATAAGTGGTCTAATTTAACTGTCCTAATCATTGATCTATAAGTGGTCTTTTGAATCATCATTCTTTGAAAGTTTATGTCTACTAGACATAGGTGTATCAACTAGCTTGGAATATTCCATTCCAAATACTTTCAATGTTTCCTTGATGTATTTTGATTGACTGATGAGTATGCCATCCTTCATTTGATGAATGTGTAGACCCACACAAAATTTAATCTCTCCAAACATAGATATTTCAAATTCTTTTCTCATTTATTTAGAAAATGACTTGCATAACATCTCATGTCCTCCAAATATTATATCATCTACAAATTTTACTACAAGCAATATCTTGTTCTATGGTCCTTCCTTTATATACAAATTACTATTATCAATTATCTTTTCAAAAACAATTCTTACCAGATATCCATGTAGTCTTGCATACCATGCTCTAAGAGCTTGCTTCAAACCATATAAAGCTTTGTGAAGTTTACATACCATGTCTCTTTTGCTTGGATCAATGAAACCTTCAAGTTGTTTGATGTAGAATTCTTTGAAGATTCCATTCAAGAAAGCTGATTTAACATCCATTTGATATAATTTCAATCCCTTTTGTGTTGCATATATGCTAGAAGTATTCTGACTCCTTCAAGTCTTTCAATAGGGGAAAATGTTTCCACATATTCAATACATTCTTCTTGAGCATATCCTTTGCATACTAACCTTGCCTTGTTCCTTGGCACTTCTCCTTTCTCATTCAACTTATTTCTAAATATCCATTTTGTACCAATCACATTCTTATCCTTAGGCCTAGGTACAAGAGACTAGGCTCTATTCTTCTCTATTTGCCCAATTTCTTCATTCATTGCCTCTATCCAAGCTTCATTTTCGAATTCATTGTTCACAAATATAGGTTCAAATTCACTAAGAAAACATGTACATTTTAATTTGTTCCTTCTTAGTATGCCCTCTATCTCTCCTCCAATTATTTGTTTAGGTGCATGTTATCTTCTAACATATTTTTCAAGTCTTGGATTCCTCTGGCCATGACTCAAGTTGCACTACCTTTGACTCAAGTTACACTACCTATGACTACAACTTGGGTTGAACTCTCTATGACTACAACTCAAGTGCCTTTGTTTGCGACTCAAGTTGTACTGCTAGTGAAATGCTATGTTCACTTTGTTTTTGATTGGTTTCAACTATTTGAGGTAAAGTCTCAGGTTCCTCTTCATAGTAAACACAATTTATGTAGTCTTTAAGCTCCTTGTTGCTCTTCTCTTCACTTCTTTCTACAAACTCATCAATCTTCACCTATACATTTTCTATGACTTTGTGAGTAGTAAGATTCAAACATTTGTATGCCTTGCTTTTATTGGAGTAACCTATGAATATAACTTCATCACTTTTTTCATCAAGTTTTCCTTTCCTTATATCTTTCAAGATATAACATTTTCTTCCAAATACTCTGAGATAACAAACATTGGGCTTGTACCAATACCATAGTTCATAAGGTGTTTTGTTTGTACCTTTCTTTATTTGAACTCAGCTAAGTGTATGAATAGTTGTTATGATTTCTTCTCTCTAGTAGTTTAGTGCAACATTCTTTTCAGTCATTAGTGTTCTTGCACATTCCATGATGGATCTATTCTTTATTTTGGCTTATACCATTTTTCTCTAGAATTCCAAGTGTTGATACCTATCTTTTGATTCCTCTTTCTTTGCAAAAATCATTGAATTCATTTGAGTTGATTTCACCTCTATCTAATCTCAGGCATTTCAAATTCTTCACTATTTCTTTCTCAACTCTAGTCAAATACCATTTGAACTTTTGAAAAGCATTAGATTTATCTTTCAAAAATATTATAGTCACCATCCTAGAATAATCATCAACAAATAGAATGAATTATATGTCTCCACATTAGCTTTCTATACCTATTTTGTCCAAAAATATCTACATGAACTAGTTATGAAACTTCTTCAGAGTTGTAGGACTTACTTCTAAAACTTCTTTTACTTATCTTTCCAATTTGACATTGTTTGCACATGCCCATCTTAGGATTCTTTAGATAAGATATGCATGCAACTCTTTTGTTCTTTCTTATCGTAACTAGGTTATCAAAGTTAACATGAAACATCCTTTTGTTAGCTAATTTTCCTCCATCTGAACTAACAAATGTGTACTTTTCGTGAGATCCAGGTAAAATAAGTTACCTTTTGTCTGATTTCTAGTTCCAACTAGGTTTCCTTTTCCATCCACTAGTTCATCTTTTCCATTCATGAATTCTACCTTATATCCTATATTGTTCGATTGTGCTAGACTGAGTATATTATGTCTTAATCCTTCAACACAGTAGGTATTTTCATATTTGATTCCTTCAATCAATGCTATAATACCTTTTCCTTTTAGATAAGATGGACCATTATTTTCAAATCTAACACTTCCACCATCATAGTGTTCTAAATGTTCAAACTTAGTTTGGTCACTAGTCATGTGATGAGAACAACCAGTATCTATGATCCACGTATCCTTTTTTCTAATATGAGAGAAAAGTGCCATATATTCATTTTCCTTATTCTTAGATTCATCCTTAACAACAATGTAAATTAAATCTTCTTCATTATCATCACTATTAGAATCTTTAGCAATGTAATAAGATTTATTACATTTATATTTGTAGTCCTTGTAGTTCTTGAATTCTTTCTTGCCTTTGAACCTATTGGTCATGTTTTCACTTCTTGTTTTTTTCTGAATGTGCTTTGCAGTGAATGTTCCTAGTTCCTTCTATGCAAATCAAGGTTTGGTCTATTTTAAATTTTTTTAACCCTAAGAAAACCCTAAATAGTGTTCTGCAAAATTGTTGCCCTAAGCAAGCTTTTTAGGTTATATGCCTCTTCCTTATATTGAGTGGGAAAATCATTTTAAAATACCCTTTTCTGGGAACATTTTTAAAGACTATTCATTGTGTTCCATAAAGTTCCCAAAATAACCATTACCATTAGATCTCTTCAAAATCTATGGTCGTCGTGTTGTTGTTATGTGAACTTGCATGCATTTTACCGATCACGACATGGAAACCAAGCAACTACTACATATGGGACCCACTTATTGAATAAGAATAGTTTCAAAGTGAATTACCCGCACTGCCAAATCTTTTTAAGATCGATGGTGACCACATTATCTCTACCTAAAGTCACAAGGTTTTTACCCTTAGTGACATAGTGACCGCTGCAAAAAAGAAACATGGTGGATCCAGACCTAAAGACAGTCACTGTGATTTTAATTGCCATTAATAAGCCTCATCAACATGATAGCTTGTCAAAAGTGTCAGACGTAATTAAAGATATACTCTAAAAAGAAAGTACTTTTGATTTTTGGCATCAAATCTCCTTGAAATCAATGATAGTTGTGTTGTCACTACCAGAACTTGTAGGAACTTTACTGATCGCGACATAGTGATGTCCCATGAAAATAGAATACAAAAAGACCTAATTTTAGAAAGTGGTGGGCCATAAAGAATACCTATCATAAATGACCATGTCAGCATTTTGGGGGGGGGTATGATGTCATATGACACTATGGATTTGGACTTAGGAAATGTATTTGTTGACTTGTGTCATTAGATCTCTCCAGGATTGACAGTGGTCGCTATGTCATTATGGAAACTTGCTCGATCTTTACTGCTAGCAACATGGAAACCAAAGGAAAGCTAGGTGGACCCACCAAATTTTCTATGACGTGATCATGGAATTTTCATCATCCAATCAAGGCCGTATCAATGATAGTCACTATGTTACTGTGAGAAGTAGCTCGACATTTATGCTTAGCAACATAGTGAGAGCATGACATGTGTCCAAAAGCTCAAGTGGGTCCAGTGTAACTCACCAACAGTGAAAGGAAAGGCCTATGTGGAAATTTTTAATTGGGTTGACTGCCAACCTAGAGGATTGAAACTAAGTCATTAATGATTTTATTCCTCAATCATTAGATTTTTCAAAATTGACGGCTTGTTTTTAAAGTTAGAAGGTGGTGCCACCCTGTTTTCCTTATGATCCATTTATGAAGAATAAGGCTCCTTTTGCAAAGTAAAACCAGAAGATATATTGTAGGATTTCACAAATTCTTCTCTATGTCGCAAACAAATTTCAAAATTTCAATAGCCAAGAACTTATCAAAAAATTGTTCTTGCCTTGTTGACTTGCAAAAGAGTTTTTTGTATCCATTGTTTGTTGCAGAACTTCAAGAAGGATAACAAAGAGCCAAGTAAGTTTCTTAATTCATCATATAGTTCAAAGCATTTTGGTATTCTACACTTTTATCAAATATGCCTCCAAAGAAAGGTTTTCCAAGGAAGGTAGAATATGCTAATAGAAACATACATGATGACTTTATGGAATAATTAACTAAGTCTACGGATGAGTCTACCTAGATAAAAAAAACTAATTCCTATGAGCCCTAGGCTCAAGATTGCAAATGGTTTCTATGATAAGGGAAATTGGGTTAGAGATGCTATTACTTCCAAAATAGGGCTCTATCTTTTTAAGAAATGTTTTTCAGAAAGAAAGTTGTTTGCCCCATATGGAAATATTTAGAATTTTGATTTGGGTAAACTAGTGGTCCTTGGGGTTTTCATGGATTTAGACCTTCTTACAGCCATAGCCAAGAATTATGACCCCATAGCCAGGATAGTAAGGAGAGTAGATGGGGAACCTCAAAAAAATTCATAATGGTACTGTGGATTGGGCATTTGGTGGCTTTACAGTGCCTTGCTTTTTTTTTTTAGTCTTGGGATTTTTGTTCCATCTTTGAACTAGTTGTGATATCCAACTTTATGGTTGATTTATGGGTCCTTGTTGTGATACTGCTATCATGATTCAATTGTTTTTATTTTATAGAGTCATGTTTCACAAGTAGTGGTTCATGAGAACCCATCTCTCATGGGAATGAATGGAAGACTTAGCACTCATTGCATCTAGGCGATGTAACACTTAGCACCAAAACTTGTTGGCAGCATTTTTTGTTGCACAAAAAGCTCAAGATCTTAATGCCTGATATGTATGCCCAAATTTACCTAGATCTATGGTGTGAATTCCCAAGGAGGTGATGACCACCAAGTCAACACTCTCAACAATCTCTTCCTGAGCATCGACTAAGCCTTCAACACCCATTAAAGGGAGAATCAAACCTGTGACTCAAGGCATTACCTATGGGTGCATGTCGTTGCACCAAAAAATCGAACTCTTAATGCTTGATACAAATCTAACTAAATTTTCTCCATGGTTAAGGCCACTTTGCTTTCAACTCCATTTGCAAAACTTTCAGCAAGTGTTGTATTATCTGAATGTTAAATGTGTGTGTGAGTGTGTGTGTGTGTGTGTGTGTGTGTGTGTGTGTGTATTAGCATAATCACTCTGTTTATTTTCTTTTATATAATATAATGAGCATGGTTTGTTTGATTTGTTTTAACTCATTAAGAGTCACATTTTATGCTCTATTTTACGCTAGTAATTCATTTTTGTTTAAGTATATCTATTCTACTTTAGGGAAATAGTTGGGAAGCTTGTAGAGCACTTCCGTTTTTGTATTACAACTAACTTGATAGTGTTTTGTCTTTCTCCTCCACCTCTCTACCTTGCTTATCTGGAGCACAAAGTTTGGTTACTTTGTTTAGGATTTGTTTGATGAACTGCTAGTTCTTAATGCACTAACAATCAAAACCTTTTCACTTATATTAATTGTATCCCTTTCAACTTGAGGGTTTAAGTTAGTAGCTTGACACCCCTGAGGGATGTAGAGATTTTAGGAATCACTCTTAGAGGTTACCCTCCTAGAGTTCAGCTGAGTTCATTTAATTCATCTTTTTTTTGCTGGAGTTGAGTCATTATTTGTTATGTAGAACATATCTAGGGTCTCTTTAAATTCTATGTTCATTGTATGAACACTTGGAATACAAGAAATAGAGAATTACTTTCTCTAATCATAAATTATTTCCTATAGATAAGGACAAGGAAAAGAAGCAAAATCAACTAATATGCATTGTAGTTTCTATTAGATTTATCTTGCAGTTGTTTTCATCTACTTTGGTTGATAACCTAATTACTACAACCCTAGAAGCCACATCAAATCCTAGTTGATATTTTTTGTTTAACCTATATTGATTTAATTTGAATCAGGGACCATCTTATCTATGGCTTTGGTCCATTGTGCTGGTAAATTCATCACTTGGTTTCAATGTTTTCTCGTTACCCATATATTTAGTACTTTGACATTGTTTTGATTTTAATAATTGTCAACTAAATATGGAATGCATTTTTTTCCATGTAAATATCAATTTCTTTGGTGAACAACCTCTCTGACTTTGCTCTTGATTCAACTTACTTTGTTCTTTTGCTTTCCATTTATTGTTATACTATCATCAGCTCTTTTAACTCGGTGATTGCCTTACCAATCCATGCTTAGTCCAATTGGTTTTAATGTGAAATCATTTTGGCACATGAATTAAGTTGTCCAGGTAATAAATTTATTATTTGAATCATTTGTCTTTGTTCAGTAGGTTCCTTCAAAATCATAATGTTTTAGCGTAGGTTAATTTGTCTCCGATTTTGACAGGGAGCATAGTCTGATGATATTAGTTGTTTTCACAGAACACACTTGTGTCTTTTCATATTTTGATATCTAAAATAATCCTTATTTGCTCATGTTTGCAGATGAGTCAAGTTCAAATGAGCAAAAGGGCTTTCAAGATATGTTTTCCAAACAATTTCAGTTTAATCTTTCACCAATTTTATTAGTTGGACTTGCCCTTTCTACTTTTTCATTGATCCCTTGAGATCAAAATTAGGTGAATTTTCATTGCAACTATAGTATTTTCTTGTTTCTGTTATCTTGCCTTGGCGAAAATGATTTTTCTCAAAATAAATTTTTGAATGCCTTTCTCATATTTGACGCACATTTAAGTTTGAAAGTGTATTTAAATTCCTTTCCATAGCCAAGGCATTTCAGATTATGCATATATCTATGAATTTGCCTTTTTCTAGGTCCTCATTTAATGCTTAATAAGTCACACACTATTGACTTTGTTTGTAGGCTTTTTGAACTAGCTAGTGGCTATTGCAAATAATTGCTTTCATGCATATTTTTCAAGAAACTACACATGATTTATTTATATATTCCAATTGTATCAGCTGAAAATTGAAATGCTTTTAGGTTATTTCATTTTTGAATTGCTTTATTACTTGAATTCTTGTGAAAGGTGACCTACAAGATTGGTTTATCAGGACATCTGCTTTAGGGTTATCCATTCATCCAATGTTTCTCTAGCATTTACATTTTAGATGTCACATTATTTTCGGTGCAAGCAAATTTGATTTAATACAATGTCATTTCTCATCTGATTCTGAAGGAAAGAATATTGGATCACAACGTATGGGTTAAAGAATTTGGTTTAATATAGTACTCACTAACCATTTTTTAAAATGAAATTAGAAAGCTTTATTTATGTCATATAAACACGATGAAAAGAATCCCAATGTATGACTACATTAAAGAGAACCAAAACCACTTCAGTCATGCAATTCTTTTTTTTCACAATATAAATAAAAACTTACACCAAATGAGGAAGACCACTAATGAAATATTTTTACAATGACCATTTTTTGTGGGCTATATTTTGAATGCAATTCTGCTAGTATTTTTGTATATTGTACATCGTTAAATCAACTTATAATTGTGTATGTAGCAATTATGTGTCTATATTGCTTTTAAAGCAATGAAAATCGCTTCTGATAACTTAGAAAGTTGTGTTTCATGTTATGACTGTCACATCTAGCCATATCCATATTGGGGTCTTCAAAAATGGTTGTATCCATATCCGATATGGTATCTAAATTGGTTTGTGTGTCCATGAAACATTGGTTCACACTTATCATTACCTTATGTCCATGTATCTGTGCATGTATCATAACTATGCCCATCCCATGGATTGGATGTAGAGCCAGTGTTGAAGGTGATGTTGGATGGTGTGTACCATTAAAGGATAATGCATGTACACATGGATAATGAAAGTTCATTTATGTTCGCATCATAGCCATCTGGGTGTCAAATATGCATACTTGCCTTATGTTTTTTTACCTAATTTCACTACTATTGATATCAGAGGAAGATAAACATTGCTTTTTCAGGGCCACATCATTCTTCTTCTAAATAGTAAGATTTTTGTTATGAAGGATAGTTTTAAAGCCCTTCAAGTCATCCATTACCTTCAAATTTACTCTCTTTCAAATTTGTCTTGAGGTTGGTGAGTGCTAGGTTGGGTGATAGAAATCTCCTCATGTGCACAAAGCAAATTATTTTGCACTTTTTTGGTAGGAAAATTCTCCATATCTTCACTTTCTAATTGCTTTTCAGATTTTCTTGAAGGAGAAGGTGGAGTCTTCTTTTTGGAGAAATCAGATATCCACAATTCTTGATGAAGGGACACACCACCCTACCAACTCATAACCAAAAATGCAACAAAATGGAGACAAAGAGAGATAAAATGCTTCCTGAGAAATTTTGTTATACTTAAAAATCCAATAGCAATTACAATAACATTTCTGTAAGATTCCTCAAGATCCAATCCAAACCCAAGCTAGTCCAGATCCACACTCTAGTAGAAACCTCCAAGGAAGATCTAAACTTGTGCTCGCAAGCCCACTAAGAAACCTCCTTGTTTCTAAACCACAACTACTAGCTCTTCTCAAACTCTATCCATGATCCAAGTGTAAATTGCCTCACATTCGGCCCTCTATCCACACACTCACAACTCCAACACAATCCTGCTATAAATCGCCTCACATTCGGCACTCTGTTCACAAACTTAAGAAAACTCACTCCTCACTTCCTCCTTCTCTCCAAGCTTCTACTAAGAAGAGATCACACCTTGAAGCTTTCACAGCTTGAAGCCTTTACTCCTTCCAACTTGATTAGAAATGCTCATATGCCTTGCTTAAATAGGCACTTACCACCCAATGCATGATTTATCCACAACCTTCTAGAATTCCACCTACACACCTCGATAAATGGAATGACAACCATTTTTATTTTATTTTTCTATTATTCCACCTATGCACCTTGAAAAGAGAAATTCCTTTTTTTATTCTTCTTATCTCCTTTTCCCCTTTATTATTATTATTATTATTATTTTAAATATTACTTTCAACATGCCCCCTTTATTTCGGATGCAAGATGCTCCTGCATTAGACTCCTCAGGTCTAAAAAGATGTTCTAGTAACTGGAAGAACATCTTCCAAGATTTAGCATATAAATACCAAACTAGTTCTTTACATATATGTCCTCCAAGTCTTCAACTTGCACACTCTTTCCCCTATTTTTCTTCTTCTCCTTCACATCCACCACAGGTGTTCCATAGGTCTACTTCCCATGCTAATTTCAAATCTTCTTAGAATCTGCTAATTCAACTCGACTGCCAATACTCAGTTTCCTCCAACCAAGCTCTTCATTCTGCAAAGGAATCAAGGAAAACTACCTATCACCTTTCTCAATAGTAAACACATTCCTAACACAATCATGCACAACCCTACAATCATATTGTCAAGGTCTACTAAGTAACACATGACAACTATTCATATCCACAATATCACACAATACTTGATCCTTATACTGCCCAATCTGGAAATCAACAAGGCATTGCTCCCTCACATCCAAAGCATGCTCACCTTGCAACTAGTTAATCCTATAAGGACAAGGATGTCTCAATCTCTTCAAATCAAGTATCTAAACCATCTCCTCAGCAACATGGTTATCAATACTACCACCATCTATAATTACCTTATAGATTTTGCCACCAAACTTACAAAAAGTTTTGAAAAAAATAGTCCTCTAACAAGAATACAATGTCTTCTTACCCATTAGTACTTGCCGAGCCAACAAAATTTGTCCTTCCTTAGGCTAACTTTCCTTGACTTCACCCTCATTCACAAAAAAAACTGTCCTACCAATAGAACATTCAAAAGATCTATGCCCTTCTTGACCACACTTGAAACAATTACCTCTAAATACAGCTCCACCTATCCTTCTTCTTTGTTCAATAGGTTTTGGTTCACCTTCTACTTTTGGTTTAGCTTGTACCGAACTATCTTGCTTCTCCTTCCCTTGGGAACTACCTTGATTCTTCCTCTTTAGCTTCTCTTCTACTCTCAAAGCATACTGATAAGAATCCTCCACTAAAGAAATATTTAGCATACCAACCTCATCTTGAATATTGAATCTCAAACCATTAATGTACTATGCTACCTTCTCTTTTGACAATTCTCTATGCCCAGGCTAATTAGTCAACTTGTAGAACTCCTCGGTGTAATCCTTCACAGTCATATCCTTCTATTTTAGATTTTGGAACTTCTTAAACAACTCAAGTTCATAATCAGCAGGAATGAACTTAGCCTTCAACTTTATCACCATCAATTTCCATCTAGTGATCTTCGTTTCACCTTCCTCTTCTCTATCTCTTTGTAGTTCCTTCCACCAAAGAGCAGCATGTCACTTCAACTTAGTTTGTGCCAACCTTACTCTTCGTAGATCTTCAATACCCTCAAGGTCAAAGTAGTCCTCTAATTCACCAATCCAATCAATCAAGTCTTTTGGATTCAAAGTACCTAAAAAATTAGAAACCTCCAACTTATGCTTTAGCTTCAACTGAGATCCAGGTTGAGCAAACTAACTAGCCCTAATTCCAATAGGTCTCTCCTCATGATCAGTTCTATCCTCACTAGCAGCCTCAAAGTCTTTGACAACTTCATCATAACTACCTTCAGTACCCACATGCCTAGGTACACCACCCAAAGTAGTTACAATTTCAGCAATCATGTCACTCTTCATCAATGCAATCTCTGATCTGAGCTCTACTCTTATCTTCTCTAAGATCCTTTCTTCTATAGCATCACTAAAGTCATCATTTTCCTTAGGGTCCAATATTTTTGGAGGCATCTTCCAAAATTTTAGCAAACCCTAAGCAACAAATCCACCAATCTAAAAGATTAATTAGCCACAAGATCAACCTTCTTTGCAAATCCTAGTGTGAACTACTTCATGTTTAGCGATCTGTCCACACACTTAGGAACTCCTGCTCTAATACCACTTGATGAAGGGCCACACCACCCTACCAACTCATAACCAAAAAATGCAACAAAATGGAGACAAAGCAAGACAAAATGCTTCCTAAGAAATTTTATTATACTTGAAAATCCAATAGCAATTACAATAACATTTCTACAAGGTCCATCAAGATCCAATCCAAACCCAAGCTAGTCCAGATCCACACTCTGGTAGAAACCTCCAAGGAAGATCTAAACTTGTGCTCACAAGCCCACCAAGAAACCTCCTTGTTTCTAAACCATAGCTACTAGCTCTTCTCAAACTCTATCCATGATCCAAGTGTAAATTTCCTCACATTCGATGCTCAATCCACACACTCATAACTCCACGACAATCCTGCTATAAATTGCCTCACATTCGGTGCTTTGTTCACAAACTTAGGAAAACTCACTCCTCACTTCTTCCTTCTCTCCAAGCTTCTACTAAGAAGAGATCACACCTTGAAGCTTTCACACCTTGAATCCTTCACTCCTTCCAACTTGATTAGAAATGCTCATATCCCTTGCTTAAATAGGCAGTTACCACCCAATGCATGATTTATCCACAACCTTCTAGAATTCCTCCTAGACAATATCCACAATCTTCTAGGATTCCACCTACAAAATATCCACAAACTTATAGAATTTCACCTGTACACCTCAATAAATGGAATGACAACCATTTTTATTTTATTTTTTTATTACATCACCTATGCACGTTGAAAATAGAAATTCCTTTTTTATTCTTCTTTTCTCCTTTTTCCCTTTTAAAAAAAATTATTGTTATTATTATTTTTAAATTTTACTTTCAACATACCCCCTTTATTTTGGATGCAAGATTCTCCTACATCAATTCTCCACCATTGGTGGACCAAAAAGTGATATTCATGTAACTTGCTTCTTTTATCACTAAGGCTTGAACTTATAATTCTAATTATGCTGACAAAATACACCCACATTTTCCTACTAAAATCAGTCATAGATAGCATAAAACACTTGCATCCTATAACTAATGGAGTGTTCATAGGCCCACAACTATCTCCATGAACCAACTGCAAGACCTTGGATGCTCTCCAAGCATCACCATTTGAAAATAGAGTCTAATGTTGCTTCCTTGCTTGACAAGCTTTGCAAACTCCATGATTTTATGTTTGAATCTCAAGTATTCCAACAACCAAACTCGCTCGAGCCAATTGAGAGAGATAATGAATATTCAAATGCCCATACTATTGATGCCAAAGATTGCTGATGGAAGTTCTTCTCACTAAGGCCTTCTCCTGAGAATCACCTCTATCAACGACTCGATAAAGATTGCAATCCTCAATACAAATTGCAACTATAATGTAAGACTCCCTATCAACAATGTTGCACTGGTGTGAATTGAAGACAACATCCAGTTATGAAGAATGAAGCATAATCTAATTGACTTATAGTAGATTGAGCTTAATGCTTGGGACAAAGTATACATTGGGAAACATCAAATCCTTCTGATCGAGTGAAATGTGAATGTTGTCCTTTCCAGCAACTAATTTCTTCACTACCACCAAAGATCATTGAATCTATGAACTTTGGGAACCAATCCTAATGTCGTGTGAATTGTTGAGAGGCAAGTAGATGATGACTCATGATCTGATGGATATGCTGCCATGAATGCATAAGTAATAGACTCTTGATTAGAATGCATGACACAACTTAGGCTTTCTATTGTGACTCTCTCTACAAAGATTACCCAATGACAAACTATTTCTTGTAATGTGTCTTCATGTGACCAAACTTGTGACAATAATGGTACTAAACACTCTTCTTCTTAGAAGACACTTGAGGTTTTCGTGGAGCTTTCCATTGGGAGGATTGAGAATTACCTTTTCAAGAAAGCATGAGCTTGCATTACTTCCAAAATATTGCTTCCTTTTAAAACTATTGCAAGAGCTTGTTGTAAAGGTTAGGAAACTTCATACCAAAGCTAGTGGAAGTGATGAGCATCTCAATGAAATTTTTGTAGGGTTGGGGTAGGCTTTTTAGGATGATCACTACCACATCTTCTTCCTCCATCTTGTAGCCGATAGTTTCAAGTTGGTCCTGGATCTTCTTGATCTTTTTGAGATGTGAGTAGAGAGACATCTTCTCATCTATCATGATAGAAGAAAACATATTCTTTAGAAAGAAAGCTCAATTCTTTTCAGGTGTCTCATGAAAATCCTTCAAAATTTCCTAGTTATTATTCTTTTGCTTGGATGTTCAACAATTACCAAATTCTTGAAATTCAAAAGGCTATCAGACATTTCCTCTAGTTTGATGGCAAGGGAAAAAGAAAAACTCATGCTGTTAAATGGGATTGGTGTCGTATTGATAAAATAGTGGGAGGGCTAGGGTTAAAAGATCTCAAGTTACAAGGTATAGCTCTTTCCACCAAGTGGATATTTCAATATTTGGAGGCTGATAGTCCTTGAAAAGTGCTTTTTAGACACAACATTGAGAGAGGTTTTCCCAAGAAGGCTAGATATTGGAAGAATCTCCCTTTCGGTGACCTTATTATTGGTAAATTCCCAGTTGTTGTTCAAGGTTTTTTCATCTTTAAATCTATTTGGTGTGCTTGGGACCATGTCCAGAGATTTATCACCAATAAGGATTTTTATAATGATAATGAACTTCATGGTGAGAGATCCATTTGGTGAAATTTGAGCATGAATGACAAACCCCTAGCCCTCTACCAAGGTTGTTCTGCCAAGTCCTGGGCTAAATCTGGTATTACTTAATTTGCTAATATTTTTGAACATGTGATACTCTTATTCCTTGGGAAGATCTCAAGAGTAAGTTTAATTTACCTCAATCTCAGAAGAAAACTTATAACTTAATTCTGTAAGCTTAATTTACCAAGGTTGTTCTGCCAAGTCCTGGGCTAAATTTGGTATTACTCAATTTGCTAATATTTTTGAACATGTGATACTCTTATTCCTTGGGAAGATCTCAAGAGTAAGTTTAATTTACCTCAATCTCTAAAGAAAACTTATGACTTAAAACTTATAACTTATAATGATAATGAACTTCATGGTGAGAGATCCATTTGGTGAAATTTGAGCATGAATGACAAACCCCTAGCCCTCTACCAAGGTTGTTCTGCCAAGTCCTGGGCTAAATCGAGTATTAATCAATTTTTTAATTTTTTGAACATGTGATACTCTTAATCCTTGGGAAGATCTCAAGAGTAATTTTAATTTACCTCAATCTCAGAAGAAAACTTATAACTTAATTCTGTAAGCTTCTAAAGGCCTTCCTTCTGTTTGCCATGCGGATTCTTATAGACACCTTAAATGTAAATGGCTAGATGGAATTGTCTTAGACAAACTTAAAGCTAATAATATATACAAGATCATTGATCACAATGAAGATATTATTGTTCATATTAATAAATTTTGGTACTATTCTTTTGATAATAAAACTTGGAATATATTTCAAGATACTATTTGGAAAAGTCCTGTTGAGCTAAAAATTCAATGTTTGAAATGGTTGATTTTAATTGATAGACTTCTAATTAAAAGAGATAATCAACATTCTAATATATGTAATAGCTGTAGGCTTCCTAATATTGGTAGAGATATCTTGTTTGATTGTCTTTTTGCTAAAGAAATATGGAACCTTTTTGGTATTATTTATCCTATTAATGTGAATATCATTGAAATTATTACTAGTCACATTAAAGGTCTTAGTAAGGATGCAATTTTTTTCTAGAACATGCTATCTTCTAACATTCTTTGATAGATCTGGAAATGCGAGAATGAGGAAAAATACCAAGGTAAGCTGAGGGTTCTTACTGAGTTATTGTAAACTCACATATTTTAAAATCTTCTTGCAGATTCAAACTACCATGATAATTGAAAATGATAAATTAAGAAGGTTTCTCAAAGCTGGGCAAGCTACTTTCTTCTTTTACAAGCTTAACTATGGCTATTAATTGAGAAGGACTCTTGATAATCTGTGGATGTTTGAGCACACGTGCTGGAAATTGAACCAAGAGATTAGGAGGAATCATAATGCTAGAAAAGAGGAGATCTTTATGCTCTCCCAGATCTAGGAGTAGAAGAATATTATTTGGATGGAAACCCCACTCAATTGGACCATGTGAGTGGATACTTATTTTGATATTTTGCACTAATTCATCTATTTTTTATGTTCATTTCTTGTTGTATATGATCTGTCCTAGTTGTATAATTGCTACTTTTGATTCAAAGTGAGGCTATGCCTCTTTTTTGATTCTTGGTGAACAATGTATTCCTATTTTTTGATCTCTCTATAGCTAATAGAAAAAAAGAATAACATCTACAAGATTCCAATCAAACCATAAATTACAACAATAATAAACAACTAATTCATAGCTTTGGCCATTTAAAACTAGCTTATATATATATCCTTCTCAGGCATTGCTATACTGGGATAATTTATGACAATAGGTGCTTCAAGAAGGATATCTTTGCCCAAAATATATCTGAATAATACTCTCTAGTCATCTTTTTCAGAGTCACTAGTTATGAATAAACTTAATCTACTACTCCATCCACTCTCCTCATCCTCATTAAATATTAATAAAAATTCGTAAAACATGGCGGTTATTGTTTGCAGCAGGTGACTCTTTAATCTTTGCTATTACATTTTGATTGCATGCTTTATTGTCAGTTACATTTGCAATGAACAAATGTCAAAATAATTATAAAATACATAACACTTTAAAAATGAACATCATTTTTTTTTCAACTAGCAAAAGTTTACATTGATGAATGCTTCCATTGTAGAAAGCCCCTCAGCTTAAAAATCAAATGTCTAATGTGGGTATTGTTTTGTATAAATCCACATAATAACATATTAGAAAATAGTGATTTTTGATTGCTAGCTATGTATTATGGTCAGTTTTGAAAGAGGTTGTTCTCTTTCTAGAGTTGCAAAACATCATTTTTGCAACTTCATTCACACATCAATGGTCAAAAATTTCTAATATTTCTAATAACATGTGCAAGAATGCTTTATACTCCTATCATATTTATTTCAAGGCAATTTTTCGTAAAAAATAAAAAACATGTATAGAAGTCTTACAATTATTTATGATATTGTTGTCCCCTTCGGCATTTCAAGAGATATTTTAAATTATGTTTATTGTTTATTATTAGATATTTAACTAAATTTATAAAGTAAAATATGGTGGTTAATTTATATATAATGGATAGTATAATTTTTAGTACGATTATATTTAATTGTTATTTAATTGATTAAATCTACTAATTTCTTTGAAATTAATTTCTTTTATTTTCTATTTATTTAAAAGTTAGAAAGATGTTTTAAATTATGTTTATTATTTATTATTAGATATTTAACTAAATTTATTAAGTAATATATAATGGTCAAGTTCTATATAATAGATAGAATCATTTTGATTTGAATTATGTTTAATGTTTTGATTATGACTCTCTAATAGTCGTTCCACACATGACCAACAAATTGCTTCTCCCGAAAGTTTCTCGTCAATGGCCTTACTACTCAATTTTAATTATTTATGTTTACAGATTAACCCAAACTTTGGAAGGTTTAGAAATGAGCCTGATGTAGATAGCATTGCATGAGTTCACATATTTTTCTAATAGTTACACTTTAAGCTAATATATCAAGGCTAAGAGAGATTTCTCTCAAAATGAATCTTAATTTTTTCTCAATGTCGATTAAGTACATAAATAGTAGGTTGAAAAGAGTTTAACTTAGAGATGCATCTGATATAGAACTATCATAACATGCTATAAATCTTCATTCTTATTTTTCTTCTTCTAAAAATTCTCTACTATACATAAAGAAATATACACGCACACCATACACATGTAGTATGGGGTAAGTATCCATAAGAAAATGCATGATAATCCATCTAACTAATCATCATTAATAACTGAAACCACTAAATAATCATCATGCATATATGAAGTATAGAGTACCAAGTAATCTCATCATAAATCAACTGAATCTGAAACAATATATGATAATCTCTAAACAATGCTACTAATCATCAAGCATAAAAATTGGCTAAAAGAGTTCGGCAATAATAGCAAAAATGTAAACTAGGGGCAAGCACTATAGAAAACACAAGAATCTACCTAGTTCTGATGCTAAAATCACAAACACCCAAAACATTGTGGGAGAAATTTCTTCTCTCAAAACCTTCTCTCTAAAAATTTCTTCTCCAAAATTCTTGGTCCTCCCAAAGCTTCCATTTTTGGAAAATGAACCCTCAATTGCTGATAAGGAGTTTTGTCCTAAATTCGGGGAACTGATTATGCAATCACTAAAGGGAACTCTTTGATCACTACCCTTTAACTCTTTATTATCTTTTCTTTTATGTTTTCATGCATGCTATTTGCAATTTTATTTATCTTTAATAACATAATTTTCTTTCTCTTTTTAATTAATTTATTATATTTTAATCTCATGCATAAGCTTTATGCAATTTAATTCAAATAAACTTTATTAAATAATTGCTTACTCTCTCTTAATAATTTTTGAAGCATTTTTAATATAATATTTATTAACTTAAGTAATAATAATATTTAGCATTTATTTAAAAATGATCTCCTAAATATATTATTATTAAATTAATTAAATATTATTACACTCTCAAAATATATTATAATTTTCTCTTTAAATTTAATTAATTTCCCAATTAATTAAATATAATTAAATGTTGAAATTATCTTAATAATTTTCCATTAAATTAAGTCATTAATTAATCTTTTAATTTGACTTTATTAATAGAAAAAATACCAAAGACCTAAAAGATGAAATATGAAACCCCATCATAAAATATCACATACAAGATCAAAATCAAGGGCTAAAATCACGAATTTACGTCATGCGATGAATTCAGAAGGGTAATCATCACAAATACTTGTCCTAATTTTCTAGGACAAATTCTTTAAAGGTTAGGATTTGGACTCAAGAATTTATCTCCCCTCTCTTGCCATTGAGATATTGCAATAGCGTACACTCATCCTGGCAATTTAGGGAAGTTGATAACTGGTACTTACAATCTACATAAAATCCACGCATGTAAAAACACATATATGCTAAGTTAAATAGGCAATGGTAGAAAGTGGTGCATCATGTATATCCCAACTAGAAGGTGACTATGACTCCCTTCCTTAACCACATCAAAAATTTCATACATAAAGAAAACATACACACACACACACCATACACATGTAGTATGGGGTAAGTATCCATAAGAAAACATGTATAATAATCCATCTAACTAATCATCATCAAGGTATAATAACACATACATGAAGTAAATAGTACCAAGTAGTCTAATCATAAAATCAATCAAGTGAAACAATATCTGATAATATGAAAGAAAAACTACCAATCATCAAGCATAAACTGGCCTAAAAGATTTTAGGAATAATAACAAAATGTAAACTAGGGGTAGGAACTACATTGATCCTATATTAAAAACCCTTGAGATAGGTCTTGGTACATACTGTATATAAAAAAAAAGGATACTCTTGTCCCTAACTTTATGAAGACCAAAGAAGATATGAGTGGGATATGGAGTATGTACATTGATGGATCAAGGAATAAGAATGGATCAGGGGTTGATGTGATGTTGATTTCTCCTACACTATTAAGGTACTACTTCTCCTTCAAGCTCCAATTCAATTGTACCAATAATATGGCTAATTATGAATCCTTGAATCAAGGTCTTCTACTTGCTCAAAAAAGAGGAATTTAAGCATTAAGTGTATATGGAGATAGTGAGTTGGTGGTTAATCAAGTGAGTAATCATAATATTACTAAGAATAGTTTTCTCAAGTCTTATAAACATAGAGTATGGAATTTTCTTGAAAGTTTCAATGCATTTAATATTCAAAACAACCTTAGAATAGAGAATAGACTTGCAGTAGTGGTTGCATCTTATGATGTGCCAAAGAGCCTTGAGGCTAAAAGAAAGCAATAGATTAAAATGTTAGTTAGGCTTGCTACTCTTGAAAACAACACCAATTGGCAAGTGCTCGAATCTGATGCACAAATTGTGAGTTTCTTGCAGAATGAGGCAGAATTCTTAGAAAGAAATCAATTGAGGTTGCATGACCAATATGGGTATCAAATCATCAATCTCAATTCCAATAATTTTCCTAAGGGTCTCATTACCTTATAAGGTGTCTTCAATGCTGATGACCAAGTAAGAAAAATAAGCATGAACCTAGCTATCAACAAAGAAGATTACACACCAACCAGGGTTGTTGACGAAAAGTCCTTAAACATGGAAAAAGCTATGTTTTGAAACTGAGCAAGAGAGTTTCATTCATATATGTCAAGAATTTAATGATGTATTTTCTTGGACATATGATGATTTAAAGGGTTTTGACCTTAGTTTGCTTCAACATACCATAGACTTAATTGACAATGTCAAACCTATAAGACAAAAATAGAGGCCAGTAAATCCCAAGATTGAGCCATTAATGAGAAGAGAACTATCCAACATTATTGAGGCTAATATAATTTTCTCTATCAAGCACTCATCATGGGTCAAAAACCTTATCCCTATTAGGAAGATGAATGGAGAATTTAGATTATGTGTAGACTTTAGGGACCTTAACTAGGCCTCTCTTAAAGACCATCATCCTCTCCCTTCCATGGAAGAAATAGTGTCTAAAGTTAGTGGTTCAAAGAGATTCTCTTTCTTGGATGGATTCTTAAGTTATAACCAAGTTCTAGTTAAAGAGGCTGATAGATATAAGACTATATTCACATCGAAGTGGGGCATCTATGCTTCTAGTAAAATGCCTTTTGGACTAACAAATGTAGGTTCCACATTTCAAAAGGCAATGGAGATGGCCTTCAAAAACATGATTGAAATGTTTGTGTTGGTGTACCTTGATGATATCATAGTGTACTCAAAGGATATAGTAGATCATTTTGGTCATCTCAGACAAGTGTTTATAAGATGTAGACAGTATGGAGTGTCACTAAACCCAAGCAAGTGTGTCATTGCTACTAATCAAGGGAAAGTGTTAGGACACATTGTATTTAAGGTGGTTTACCCATTGAACTAGAAAGGATAAAGGAAATAATTTCTCTCTCCCTTCCTAGCCACAAAAAGAGCTGCAAAGTTTTCTTGGTAGGATAATTTTTGTGAGGAGGTTTATTCCTAATTTAGCTATGATGGTAAAACCTCTTACAACTATGCTTAAGAAGAATATGGTCTTTAAGTGGACCAAGGAAGGGAAGGTAAGTTTTGAAGAGATCAAAGTAGCCATAGCCTTAGCCCGTACTCTCATCAATCTAAATTTTGAGAAGGATTTCATTCTTTATACCTTAGGTGGTGAATCAAGCATTTTTATTGTCTTGACTCAAACAAATGATAAGAATGAAGAACAACCTATTTCCTTCTTTTGTAAAGAGCTTAAGGAATATGAAGACAAGTACAATTATGTAGAAAAGCAAGCCCTTGTAGTCATAAGAGCTTTGAAGAAATTTATACACCTTCTGTCTCATAAAAAAATCCATTTGTTAGTACCCCATGATAGTGTGAAGAACTTTCTTTTAAGCAAAGATATTAGTAAGAAGAGAGCTAGATGGATCACTAAGGTAATGGAGTATAATGTGGATATTTAGATTACCAAGTTGGTAAGGGGAGAAGGATTATGGAAATAGATGATCTCATCTCAAGAACTAGATGAAGAGGTTGCTATGGTATTGATAGAATAGCAAGAAGTAGGAAATGAATATCCTCAAGGGTTGGATAAGGCTAAAAGGAGATAGTTCAGATTGCAGTTAATCCCCTATGCTATAGTTGATGGTACCCTATTTAGGAGAGAATTTAATGGACCTTTATTAAGATGTATTGATGTAAATCAAGCTTAAAAAGTGATCAAGGAGCTTCATGATGGTCCTAATGGTGGCCACTTTTTGGCAAGGACAACTGTAATGGAGATTATGAGAGCTAGTTATTACTGGCCATCCTTATTCCATGATTATCATAGACATGTATAAAACTATGAAAAGTGTGCTTTCTTTTCTGCTAAGTAAAGACTTTTAGCTCTTCCTCTTCATCCCATTTACGTGGATGAACCTTTTTCTCAATGGGGATTGGATTTCATAGGCCCTATTAATCCACCTTCTAGCTCTGGTTACAAATGGGTTCTAGATGCTATAGATTACTTTACCAGATGGACATAGGTGATTGCATTGAAGGATGCCATAGAATCTTTAGTTGTTGGATTCCTTGATGGAATTATAACTAGGTTTAGCGCACCCTCAACCATTATTTCAGATAATGAAAAATCTTTTGTCAAAGCTTAGATTTGTACATGGGCAGTTGATCATAATACCTACTTGATCATATCCTCAAACTACTATCCTCTGAGAAATAGATTCGCTGAGTCATCTAACAAGAACCTAATAAGGATTATGAGAAGGACTATAGAGGATAACTAGAGGTGTTGGCATCAAAAGTTGAAAACAACACCGTGGCTTGACATAATAACACCTAAGAGAGCCATAGGAAATTATCCTTTCATGTTAGTCTATGGTAGAGAAGCAAGACTTCCTATTTCATTGGAGTTTCTTGCTCTTGAGCTAGCTAATCAATTGGAGCTAATTGAAAATGATGTTATGTTTATACAAATGGCATAACTAATGGAGCTAAAAGAGAAAAGAAATTAGGCCATACAAACCATAGGAGCACATTAGTAGCAAGTCAAGAAGTCCTTTAATAGGAAGGCTAAGGTCAAAATTTTTAGAGAGGGCGATCTTCTATTAAAATGGGATGCGGATAGGGAAAAACCAGTGAGGCACTCAAAATTTTATACATTATCAAGTGGTCCCTATGTGGTTATCAGTTGCAGTTAGGCTAGTGCTTTCTAGTTAAGTAGGCTTGATGGTGAAATTTTTCCTATTTCAGTTATCAGAGTATATCTCAAATCTTGTTTCTAAGAAAAAATGATGTTTCTCGTACATAGTTAGAGTAGTTTTCTTCCCATTTTCCAAGAAGTATCGAGAAAATTTTTCATTGCAAAGGTAGTTTTCCTAAATTTTTAAGATTATTGAGAGTCACAATTTTTAGTATTATAGTTTTTGGCAAGGCAAGTTTTCATATTTTTTGACTCTATAGCCCATTGGATGCTTTAGGTCATTGGTCGTATGCATAGCAGGCTTGCATCCCCTTTGAGTTGCCAAAATTTTAAACCAAAAATGCCTTCCTACGAAAAGATTGAATTTAAATGCCAAAGCCCCTCCCAACAGTCACTTCCACATTTACATATTAAAGGCCAATAGAAATACAAAATAACTAACAGCAAGCCTTACTATATTTCCATATGAATATAAGTTTATTTCTATGGGGCCACAACATTCCTTGCTATCAGATCTTCCTAGATCTACATCTGTCACTTTGTTACCTTATGAAGTTACAAGGGTTTTATGGAAGGCGACAAAGTGACATTGTGATGCGTGGACTTGGTGACATCATTCCCTTGGTAGGCCACAAAAGTAAAGACTTTTTAGACTAGGTGGATCCATGTTAGACAATAAACAAAAAATAACATTCTCATTGGTTAGGTTCTAACACGAATTAGTGCATTTTTTTTGGGATTGTCAGATGGAGTATAATCATGTGGTTGTCATTTCTTTGCTAATAGAAGTTGCACAAAGGATACCCATAGTGACATAGCAAGGTTACGACACGTGTCTAGGCTAGTAAAGGAGTCAAATGATCTTACGATATAGACTATGTTGTAGGATCAATCTATGACCCTACGCCATGGTGTTGTGGCGAGGTCGTCTAGTTGAGGAATCAAAAGGAAAGGTAGATGCCCAATATTATGAAGTATGGTGTGTCTAAGGATCATAAATAAGGTAAAAGGAGGGCCCAATGTTAAGATGAGTTGATGATCATAAGATTGTAGGGGTCAACTTTTAGGCTAAAAATGATATGAGGGTTTTTGACCTAATTTGACAATCATAGGATCATAAGACTTTATGTTGACCATAAGGATATTTTCTCATGAAGGGTACAGGAGGAATGTTGAATGGTTGACCTATGTCCTATCCGACTTGGCATGGTGATATATATATATAAAATAATGAAGTTTGAAATGGAAGATTCAAGACTAGTTTGAACCCCTATGTCTACTAGACATAAGCTTTCCAAGAATGATGATTCCAAAGAAGTAGATTAGACCACATACAGATCAATGATTAGAAAATTATAGTATGTAAAACATACAAGGCCTGATATTGCACTAGTAGTTGGAATGGTGGCAAGATTCTTAGCAAATCCTAGAGAAAATCACATGATGGCAATCAAGAGAATCATGAGATATCTGAAAGGTACTGAAGACTATGTCTTATGGTAAAAACTTAGAGGTAATTTGGACTTGAATGTATTTACTGATGTTGATTGAGTAGGAAGTCTTGATGGAAAAAAAAGCACTATTGGTGGAGCATTCTTTCTTGGAACAAGATTAGTGTCTGGGACAAGCAAGAAACAAAATGATATCTCTCAATCTATAGCAGAGGTAGAATATGTGGTAGCATCAATTAATTGTTCTAACATTGTTTGGTTCAAACAATTGTTGGAAGGGATGAAGATAGAGATCAAGGATCCAATTGTCATTTCCTATGATAATACCAGTGCAATCAATATATCAAAAAATCCAGTGATGCATACAGAAAAAAACATTGGTATAAAATATCACTTCTTAAGAGAATTGGTACAGGATAAAGAAGTCAAATTGGAATATGTGAGTACAAAAGAACAAATTGTAGACATATTCACCAAGCCATTACCTAAGGATGGATTTCTGTATCTAAGAGGTTAGCTAGGGGTCATTCCCCTATCTGAAGCTCACTAAATAAAGTTTAAGTGATGCATCAACAAGAGCTCATTGAAGATCAATTAGTTGGTGCAAAATTAACAAGGGCATATTACAAATGAATTAATACTTAACGTACATTGATATTAATAGAGTTGTTTTCTTTGGCATGTGTAGTCAAAGAGGGAGAAGTTTACTATCATATCTCATAGAAATTTTTGTCATTCCAAAGAAGGAGAAGTTTTTTGTAAGAGGGAGAAAGTTCTGTGAATGAACTTGGCAAAAGTTGTTGCAAATAGAGGGAGAATCTAGTGAAAGAAAGAGCTTATACTAACAGAGGGAGTTCTCAAGAATAAATCCAAAATTTCATTATGTTATGACATGTTGTATTGCCATCAATGCCAAAAAGGGAGATTGTTGGATACAATTGATTAGTTATGTATTGTCTTTGATGTTACAAAAATATCATATCATTATCAGTTAGTGTATGCCGAGCTCACTTAGGCAGTGAAGACAATTATCTATGTCTATCGAGCATTCCTATGTTTGCCTAGTTTAGAAGGTAGTATCTATCGAGTTCACTCAGGTGTCGAAGGAAAGTCTATAGAAGATAAGTGTTAACCGAGCTCACTTGGTTAAGAAAGAAAATTTGGATGGAACTAGTATTAACCAAGCTCACTCGATTTCCAAAGGATCTTTGCAAGTTTGTAGTGTTAACCGAGCTTCTATTGGTTAACACATGAAATCATTTCTAAGTTAGTGTCTACCAAGTTGCGTCAGTTAACGAAGGATTTTCTTATTTTGGCATATTAAGCTCAATTGATTTTTCTATTGGTTCTAGCTGACTAAGATGATGAATATTAGTTATTTTAAGTTGCATATGAGCTAACTTGAAAATATGAAAGATGTAAGTATAAGGTCAAGTTGTGGATTCAGAAAGTGTGAAAGTGTGAAGATGTGATGAATTTTTTGAAGATTTAATGATGAAGAGAGGAAGAAAATTTGAAGGATAAGAAGAATACCCTTATCGAGAAGAAAAGATATATTCAATCAAGAAGGATCAAATACAAACCAGAATAGAGATATGTAATTAGTAATTCAGTTGCATTCAAAACAAGTCATCTCATTGTTACTCTCTAACAATTGTAGTAGTGATTTAAATATCTTAACAGAGTTGGCTTAACAGTTATTTGTAAATCCTCTAACAAGGTGGTAGTTCTATTGAATTATCTTGAGACCTCAACAAGGCCACTCCTAATAGGGGGATTAAATCCTTTAATAGGGTCACACCTAACATTGTGTTTTGTAACCTTTAACAGGGTTGGCTCCTAACAAGGCTCACTTCAGAAGAGTGAAAATAGTAACTAGTTGCAATTGGTGTTTTTTCCTAAATTGGGTTTCCACATTAAATCCTGGTGTCAAATGTGTTCATGCTATTTTCTTTATGTGTTTTCAACTAAGTAAGGGTAATCACATATAAAATTTAAAGATTTGCATAATCAATATTTATGAAATTACATAATTTTATGTGTGTTTACCGAGCATCAACAACATTCAATTTTTAGAATTTATTTTGTATTGACATCTAAGGGATATGGGATTTATTTTAGTAGTAACTGATTCACCCCTCCCATCTTAGTTACTCCTCTTATATTTTCAATAGAAGATGAGGATGAGGATGATTCAGATGAGGATAACACCCCAATTATTTCTTTGAAGAGGGCACCCCCTGCCTTTGAGAAACAACTCAAAAACATAAAGGAAGGAAGGTCTATGGAAGGATTTGAATACTTCAAGTATGACTCCAAAAACAAAGAGGAGCATAAACGTATTGAGGAAGCATTGGTTGAAAAGGTGGCAAGATGGAAATATGACCCTTCTAAACTTAAAGGGAAAGCTCCTAAAGCCCTACTAAAGGTTTTCTTTCACCATTAGGACAATGCAATTAAAATAGAGAATGGTATTAGAGAAAAAACTCTAAGAAGTCTCATACCTAATCTCTTTGACAAAGAAATCAAGGAGGCAATTTCAAAATATGAAAACAAACAAACTCCTAGATTTAAAAATATTTCAAGTTTTGACAAATAAGATAGAAGATGTTGTGCAATCCATAAAAAATATATGGAAAAAGATTTTTGATATCAAGGAAGAGGGAGACCTACCAGAGATTTAGACAATTGAAGAATTTGATCCTAAGAAGATTGTTGTAGAGGTAATGGCATCACTACCTACTACTCCACCTAAGGCAACACCTGAACAACAATCCTTTAAGTTGAACCCAGTTCAACTTATTAGTGTAGCTCTTTATTTCCAAGTAGGTTATTTATTTTTTCCTCTATTACTAGGTTTTTCTTACACTTTTAATAATCTTGCTTAGTTTAATAAAGCATGTCTTATTAGGTGAATGGTTGCAAGGTGTCACCTTCCTACATGTGAGCATCCATTAGCTATCTTGGGAAGATACTTTTCTATCTTTAGTCCGATAGATGGTTGCTCCTCATTGGTCAATGTTGCCACCTTCTCCCTCTTCCTAGCCTATATAAGCATGCTACTTAGCTTTTATTTGCATCTCTTGTTTTTGCATCCTCTTAATGCTATTTTTCTTCTAGCATTTGTATTACTCTCTTGGAGAGAAACTCTATGTTTCTATTTTGATTTTGTATCATTTGCATTCATAGTTTAGATATCTATTCTTTGCACTAGTATTCTAGATTATTAATCTTTTCAGATTCTAACATGGTATCAAAGCTATTCCATGTGCAAGAGTAGATTTTAGTTTCCTTTTTTGAGAGATTTGGGGGGGCTAATAAATCTTATTATAGGTTTTTGAAAAACCCAGTATACTCTTCTCTTGCATGTTTGGATGATCTTGAGAATCAAAAAAGTTTGACAAAAATATTTTTAATCTCTGGGATTTACACGTGTTTTATGAAATCTAGGTGATTGCAACATTTTTGGTTATATTGGAAACATTTCTAGTTGTTCCAACACGTCTAGAAGGCTTGAGAAAGTCAGATTTGGTTTTCATTTCACTAAGATCAGAGATCATCATACAAGTTGCAAAACTGGAGTTTAAATCTGAAATTTGACAACCAACTTGCATATTTGGTGTTTTCAATCAATATTGTAGGTTCCAACATGCCATTGATTGACTTAGGTAGCTAATTCAACCTTTGCATGTCATTGTTTTGGTTGCTGGGGTCATTTTTTGTTGCTCAAGGTATCTTATTTACACTATAGCTACATCTTTTACATACATCAAAAAGAAAAATTCTTTCTAGGTTTTGTTCACAACACCAAAAAACCATCTGGGTATCTTATAGTTTTTGCATGCAATCTGCATATTTTGCAGAATCAAGCATGGAAAGCTATAGCCATACCCCTCTCCATTGGCAGTCATAGATTTGAACGTAGTTTTCAAATGCCTCATTCTTTCTCATACAAACTTGAATTTTGATGATTCTTTTTATGATCTTAGCTATTTTTTGGTGCTCTATCCACTAGAACAATCATTTTTTTATTTTCATCCATAAATATTTCAGAAATTGTAGATTCTCAGTCATGACTTTGCATAGTTCTCATTTTGAAAACTTTAGAGGATCATAACTTTCTCATATGACCTCGTATTGAGGCGATTCTTTTATTGAAAATGCATGATTTTTTGAGTAGATCATAGTGATGTTATTTGTTTCTTCAAGTATGGTTCCAAAGTTACACTTTGAACATATGCTCTTCATGAGGGTTTTGTAATGCATTGAAATGAAGACCACTTAGTATTTCTTGCTAGTGGTAGTTGTAAATGCACTAATATAAAGTTCCAAATCATATTCTTTATGGAAGGGGGGGGGGGGGGGGGAGGAGGCATTGTCTTGGCTGGGTTCTCTTCTTTTAAACATTTCTTCTCTATATTTCTTCATCATGGATCAAAAAAATATGCCCATCCTAACTCCATACAATTACTTTGAGTGGAAATCATGCATGAAAATTCACTTAAGGAAAGTTGGATTAAATAGGATAACTATGGGGCTTGAAACTAAACTTAATAAAGATGAAGATAAGCCCAAGTGGTTTAACAAATGTGATGAGGCATATGGAAAATTGTGTTTGTTTGTTTCTTCTGATTTTCTATTTCACATTAAGTCTTTGGGTACACCAAAGGAAATATGGACAAAACTAGAAACACTATTTGGCACACAAGATTCAATGAGGGGTCATATGTTGGAAAATGAACTAATTAGTTTAAGTCTATGCAATTTCAACACAATCCAGGATTTCTTTACTAAATTGAAATCACTGAGGTTGTAGTTAAAACAATGTGGAATTGAAAAGAAAGATGAACAATTGATTCTTAATATTCTCTCTAACCTAAGTTCATAATATTCTATGTTTGTCTCTACCTTCTATGCTACTAAGGGTGCACTTGGTACTCAATTTACCATGCCATCTTTAGATGATTTTGCTATCAATCTCACTTGAGAATAGAACAAGCTAATCTAGATGGGCACTCTTAAGTCCTCTAGGTCACATGCCTTGGCTACCAACCAAGGCATAAAAGAACAACAAGGAAAAAGTAGTAAAAACAATAGTAAGGATAAGAAATAAATGAATAGCAAGGAGAAGAAGGATCAAATATCGGTTGTTTCGAAAGCAACTATTGATACCCCATCTTCCAAGGGTGATAAGCATAAGAAAGAAAAGGTCCAATGTGCCTATTGTAAAAGACCCAGTCATGATGAACATGAATGCTTGAAGAAAGAAATTGATCACTAATATTATTCTTGGTGTTCTTTGTGTACCCTCATTATCAACTAATCTCCTATCGGTATACTAGATCACTTACACAGGTTCAGGCAAGCGAGTTGAGTTCACTCCTGATTTAGTGGAGATATGTGAGTTGCACAGTGATTCTATAGATGTAGTTGGAGAGCAAATCATTAGTCATGACTATATCTATTTTCTCACTTTGTTCCTGATCCTCCTTTGACTTTTTCGCTCACTCACTCTAATGATGTAAGAAAATTATGGCATGAGTGGTTTGGCCATCTTAACCTCTACTACTTGCATCAACTCAACCAGCAAAGCATGGTCACAAGGTTGCCTTTAGTTTAGTTCTCAGGCAATTTTTGCCAACGTTGCATTTTTGGTAATCATCCTAAGGAAAATTTTGACAAAAGTAAGGCATTGAGAGCTTCACAAATACTAGAGTTAGTTTACAATGATTTGGCTGGTCCATTTCATCATCCTTCTTTCAGTAAGGCTGACATGTCCTCACATTCATTGATGAATTTTCTTGATATACTTGGTTATACTTTCTCAAATAGAAGTCAGAGGTATTTGATCGTTTTTAGGACTTCAAAATTTTGTAGAGAAGAAATCAACAAAAGCCATCAAAGTTTTGTGCATAGACAATGGTGGTGAGTATGTCAACCATCAGTTTGAAAGATTTTGCACTTCAAAGGGGATTGATTTGCAACATTCAGTTCCATACAATGCTCAAAAGAATGGTGTTGTAGAACAGAAGAATAAATCCTTAAAGAAAATGAAAAACTGTATGATTCACTCTAGATCTCTTGCACCACAGTCATGGGTAGAGGCCATTGACTATGCTTGTTATATCTAGAACCGTGTTCCTCATCGAGCCTTGAAGGGAGTTACTCCTTTTGAAGCTTGGAGCAGTTAAAAACCATCAATTAAGCACTTTTGAGTTTTTGGCTCTCCTACATGGGCCCACATTCCTACAAAGAAATGCAAGGCCTTGGATCTATAGAGTAGAGCTTGCATATTTGTAGGTTATCCTAATGGTGTGAAGGGTTATTGGTTGCTCAACCCTACTACACATGAGTTGTTCATTAAGAGGAGTGTTCAGTTTGAGGAGGGATCTTCAAGCATACTTTCTATTACTTCTCCAACTACTTCTACTTTGACATTGGAGTCTCTTGGAATACATGACAGATCTTCTAATGAATCAGATTCACCTAAACAATCTTCTACCTCCACTTTTTATGTAGAGAGAAATTCAGAGAACTCACCTCCTTCCTCTCCTAGTCATCATTCAAAAGTTAATGATTCCCCTCCAAATTCTCCATCTTTTGGTCCACTTTTGGCTAAATAGACGTTGCAGTTTGTAGGTGATTGGGTTGGGGATCCATCAGACACCAGGCAAATTTGTTGATAATTCCAGGATGCTCCACATGTCTTCATTGCTACTACCTTAGATCCATAGTCTTTTCATGAGGCTTCTGGTATTCCTGAGTGGGATACAACTATGCAAGAAGAGTATATTTCTTTGATGAGGAACCACACTTGGTATCTTGTCCCTCTTCCTAAGGGAAGAAAAATTGTTTGATGTAAGTGGATCTATTGGAAAAAAATTACAACATATGGGTTAGTTGACAAACACAAGGCTTGCTTGGTCACCAAAGGATTCTCCCAAGTTCCTAGGATTGACTACTCTGAGACTTTTGTGCTAGCTTCCCAAATGAATTCCATTTGACTTGTTCTTTCCATTGTTGCAGCTAGTTGTTGGGAAGTACATCATATGGATGTGAAGAGTGCTTTTCTTCATGGTGGACTTCATGAGGAGATCTACATGGATCAGCCATAAGGCTTTCTTTGGGATTCTTCACTTGTGTGCCATCTTCAAAAGTCTCTCTATGGCCTCAAACAAGCTCCTTAAGCTTGGCCTACCAAGATGGACTCCTTCCTTCCATCAGTTGGGTTCACTCGATGCCATTCTAATCCTAATGTATACATTTTGCAATAGGGTGATTCACTTCTATTTTGGTTTTGTATGTTGATGACTTGTTGATCATAGGAAGTTCTTCACCCACCATTGAGGCTATCAAAGTGGCCCTTCAAGACAATTTTTTGATGACTAACTTGGGCTTGTTGTATTACTTTCTTAGGATTGAGATCTTTTAGTCTCCTTCTAGGATCACCATCACACAATCCAAGTATGCTCTAGATTTACTCTTGAGGTTTCATATGGCTAACTGTAAGCCTGCTTTGACTCCCTTCCTTTCTAGAGTCAAACTTGAGGCTCAGTGTTCTTCTCCACTTGTTGATGGCACTTTGTACCACCAACTTGTTGGGAGTCTCATTTATCCGACTCATACAAGACTTGACATCTCTTATGTTGCAGGCATGGTATCTTGATTCATGTAGGAGCCTTACAAGTTGCACTAGAAAGTAGTCAAGTTGATCCTTCACTACATTCAAGGTTCTCATAGTTGTGGGATTCACTACACAGTAGGTATTGAGCTTGATTTGGTGGGCTACACAAATTCAAATTGGGCAGGTGATTCTCAGGATCACAAGTCTACTTTAGGTTACAACTTCTCACTTGGTTAAAGTCCTATTTGCTGGTCAAGCAAAAAGCAGTGTGCTATTGCTCTATCTTCTATTGAGGTTGAGTATCAGGGGGTAGTAAATACTTTCACTAAGGCCATTTGGATTCAACATCTTCTCACTAAATTTGGTATTTAGATTAGATGGCCATTAGTCATATTTTGTGACAACTAGAGTGCCATTCAAATCTCATGGAATCTAGTCCATCATTAGTTGACCAAACATATAAAGGTCCACATTCACTACATCTAGGAGCTCATCCATGGTCATATCATCAACCTTCACTATTGTTTGACTTCTAAGAAACTTGCTGATATCTTCACCAAACCCTTCATTGAGAGAAAGTTCCTTCATTTGTGAGCTTTGTTGGGGGTGCGGAATGCTTCATCTTTTGGAGGGGCCTCTTCCTCTCACTCTGAGTCCTAAATTTTTTTTGGGGGTCTCTTTTCTCTCTCTTTTGGGGGAATGTTATGTACATGGGTACCTCATTAGGCTTGACTTTCTGGGACCCATTTCTACATCCACCTAATCTTCACTTATGGGTGAGTGTTAGTGTAGTTTTTTAATTTCCTAGTAGGTTATTTATTTTTCCCTATATTGCTAGGTTTTTCCTACACTTTTAATAATCTTTTTTAGGCTAATAAATCATGTCTTATTAGGTGAATGTTTGTGAGGTGTCACCTTCCTACATGTGAGCATCCATTAGCTATCTTGGGAAGATACTTTGCTATTTTTAGTCTGATAGATGGTTGCTCCTCATTGGTTAGTGTTGCGACCTTCTCCCTCTTCCTAGCCTATATAAGTATTCTACCTAGCTTGTATTTGCATATCTTGTTTTTGCATCCTCTTAATGCTATTTTGCTTCTAGAATTTGCATTACTCTCTTGGAGACTAACTATGTGTTGCCATTTTGATTTTGTATCATTTGCATTCATAGTTTAGATATCTATTCTTTGCACTAGTTTTTGGGGTTATTAATCTTTTCAAATTCTAATGCAATTGAGTTGTGAAGTTAAGACTATTACACCTTGATTGAGCTCTCTTAGAGGCAACTGAGAAATAGGCTCCTATAGTCTTGACTGAGCAACAGGCTCCCATAGTCTCAACTAAGCAGTAACAAAAAGGCTTAGTTGACAAAGGCAAATAGATCATTCCTTCTTCAACTATCAAGAGCGAAGAAAAAGAAAAGATAGTTAATGGCATAGATCTTAATGAAGGGAATGTGATCCCAAACTGGGACCAATCCAATTTATCTAATTGAGAAAATGGATATTTTGAGAGAATTGTGGAAGTAAAGGGCCAAGAAAAAAACATTATGGACTAAATGAGATAGAAGCAAAGTTCTAGAGGATATCAAAGAAATATTTGTGGATGCTTTATCTATAGAGGTAAATGAAAAATTCCCTATCATCAATCAATTGATTCATATTTTTCATATGTTCAATGAGGCCACTAATGGGTAGGACAAACTCATTGAGAAAGATGAAAGGAAGTTAGAGAATAAAGTGATAGAGAATGTAGCACAAAATATAGTTGTTGATCAAATAGAACTATCTAATTTGATTTCTACATTAGAAAATATTATAAATAATATTGTATCTTTATTTTTGAAGTGGAGTTATTCCACTAACTTTACCAAGGAAATAAAAGAGAAACTAGCCAAGATTGACATGGACTTGAAGGATAGTGCAAATTGACTACACTCAATCCAAGCTCCAGTCCTAATCATTTTGCAAAAACTAGATTTTGGACAGATCTTTAGGTAGAACTACTAAGAGAAGAAGCCATTATAAGAGCAACATTAGTTGATATACAAGGTATGATACTTCCCCACATGGACATTATGCACAAGAGAATGAATTATGCAAAGAAACTAGTAAAGAATACAAATTTGTTAGTTGAAGATCATATGTATGAGTTATTAGTAGAGCTTTAGATTGATCTACACATCTTGAAGGTACTAAGAGATAACTAGGATAAAACTTTATCTATGATTTTAAAGGTACATCCTGATTTTCTTTCTCATTTAGGCATAACCTTGTAAATTTTTGGCATTTGTGACAAAAATAAGGGGAAAAGTATACAAAAAGGGGAAAGTATAGGAAATGTACATATTTATGCACATGTAAAGGGAGATATGTATAGCAAGGATAAAATATGTACAACAAGAAAGATATGTAAAAAACAACAAAAAAAAAACAATTTTGAAAAATCAAAAACAAAGTTTTCAGTTCAAACCGAGTTGCAGAGCCTTCAGTGCAAACTAAGCTACAAAACATAGCATACTCAAAGAGGGAGTTTGACTAAAGAACTTTTGATTTCAGATCTTGTGTATGATAAGTGTTTTTGTCACTAATGCCAAAGGGGGAGATTGTTAATCTCATTACAAGATATGTTTTCAATTAGTGTCAAAACACTTAGTCATAATGGAAAGAGAATAAAAATTGAGTTACCAATCTGCAATGTTAACCAAGCTCATAAAGGAACTAAGAAAAAAATGTTAATCTTGCATAAAGTAAGTAGTGTCAATCAAGTTCTTGTGTCAACTAAGTTAATAGTTCCTACTGACCTATAGTGTCAGCCGAGTTAACAATGCCTATTGAGCTCCAAGTGAGAATCAAGTTTAAAAAGTTTTCCAAGATGATAATCAAACTGGCTAAGTAGTGTGAATTGAGTCAGAAGTGTCCACTAAGTGATCAGTATGAACTGAGAATCTACTATCAACTGAGTGTTAGAGTTATCCAACATGATAGAGGTTCCTTAGTGTCTTCAACATCATCTAAGTAAGTAATTGGATTCGAGTTGCAACACTGAGCTGACTTGGTGATTGTTTTGGAAATGACTATGTTATAGTTGACCTATGGAAGAATTATTTGGGTTTTTTATATGTATGATATTTTCTTTTAAAATCCAAATCATAATCATTGTGTTCATCATCAAGCATTAAGAAAACATGGAAGAGTAATATATCTAGAAGGTTATAAGTAGCATAAGGAAAGGAAGAGACTCATCTATCATAATTAGGTAATTAGTTTACTTCAAAGGATCTTCATCAACAATCAGAGTTGCATTTTAGTTTTCAATCCACTGATTCATCTTAATAGGTGCATCAGTCCCAAATCCCCTAACAGGGTGGACCAAACACTCATTTGTAGAAAATCCTAATAGAGTACATACTTAACTATATTGTATAAATCCTTTCACAAGCTAGACTTAACAGTCCTTATTACTCTTAATTGAGTAAGATCACTATAACTGATCAATTGTAAGCCTTAATAGGCTAAATTTATTATTGTAGTAGTGAAACATTGTGGGTATATTTGGAGGGCTTCTAGGTACCAAATATTGTGTTATGGTGTTATTACTTTACTACTTTATGTTTCTTACGTTCAAGTAGATTAGGCAACTTAACAAAGTGAATTAAGAAAAATAAGTTTAAGTGGTTCTTGATTCACCCCCCCTCTCAGTCACATAGTTTGCATTACATTTCCAACAATTATTTCTAGGAGGGAGTGTTTTGGGAAAAAATGTCCAAACCCATTTGGCTTAATGAGAAGGGTAGGAACACTAAAATTTTCCACCTTGTTACTCTTAAGATTATAATAAAAAACCTAATCTCAAGGCTAGTGAAGGATAATAGGACTACTTGGGATGAAGGGGAGATCAACTTTTAGGCCAAGAGATTCTTTTTTAATTTTCTCTTTGTTGACTCTAATCTTTCATTAGAGAATTAGGAGTGGTTCCTTTGTAATATTCCCCTCACTATCAATAACGAACATAATAAAATGATTTGTGTTATCCCTAAGGTTGATGGAATTAAGAGAACCCTCTTTTCCTTTGAAGGTGATAAGGCCCCCAAACCTAATGGGTCTCTTATATTTTTCTTCCAACATTTATGAGATAGTGTTAAGGAAGATGTTATCAAAGTAGTTCAAGAGTTTTTTTTGGATCAAAAAACATTTTGAAGGAAACTAGTGTGAATTTTCTAGTTTTAATCTCTAAGGTGGATGGAGCATATTTCATGGATAAGTTACATCCCATAAATCTATGCAATTCTTATTATAATATCATTTCTAAAGTCCACACCCTCAAACTTATGAATCTGGTCTCATTCATCATCTCCCTTCAATAATCTAGGTTTGTCCCCTTGAGGCATATTTTGGACTTTGTCATTTTGGTTCATGAAGTCATTCATTCTCTAGAAAGTATGTTGAATCAAGGTTTTCTTATTAAATTGAACCTCTCCAAGGTTATGATAATTTGGAGTAGATTTTTTTTAATCAAAGGTGCTCACCACTTTTGGGTTTGATTTTAAATATTGCATGTTAACTTCTTAATCAGTCTCCTATGCCACTATGGTTGTCATTGTTAATGGGTCTCCTTCTTCTTTCTTTAAACCTTCTATATTTTTGAGGGATCTCTTCCCTATCCTTTTTATTATTATTTTTGAGTGTCTCAAAATACTTCTTTTGGCTGGTATAAATTTGAAGAAGTTGGAAGAAATCAAACCTTCCCCAATTGGTATTAACATTTCACATCAATATTTTGTTGATGGCATTATTTTGGGAGGGATAGCTTCTATTAAGAAGGATAAAAATTGTTGAAAAAAATTTAATTGTGTATTGTCTTTGATGTTACATAAAATTTCATATCATTGCTAGTCAATGTATGTTGAGCTCACTCAAGCGATGAAGATAGTTTCCTATGTCTACCAAGCATTCTAGAGTTTTCCAAGTTTAGAAGAAAATGTCTATCGAGTTCACTTGGTCATCAAAGGAAATTTTATAGAAGTTTAGTGTTAACCGAGGTCACTCTATTAATGAAGAAAATGTTGGATGGAACCAATGTTAATTGAGTTTACTCGATTACCAAAGGAACTTTGTGAATATGCAGTGTTAACCAAGTTCACTTGGTTAACACAAGAAAATAATTTCTAAGTTAGTGTCTACTAAGCAAGGTTGGCCAATGAATTATTTTCTTATTTAGGCATATTGAGTTCAATTGATTTAATCAAAAGAGTGAAAATCAGTAACTAGTTGCAATTTGTAGTTCTTCCCAAATTGAGTTTCCACATTAAATCTTGGTGTCACTTGTGTTCATGCTAGTTCTTTTATGTGTATGCAACTAAGTTACACTTAAGGTTGATCACATTAAGATCAGTATACTTAGTTATTGCCAACTTAAAGTTGATTCTTAGCATTTGCTAAGTTACAAGATTTGCTAGTGTAAACCAAGTGCATGTGTATTTCCTGAGTAACACTAGAATATAGTTTAGTCAAAGTTTATGTTTTGATTTGTATTGACATCTAAGGGATCTGGGATTTATTTTTGTAGTAACTAATTCACCCCTCCCCTTTTAGTTACTCCTCTTATATTTCCAACAAAAAATATCAATGACATTCTCATGTGCTACAACAGGGCTAGGAGATAGCTAATCAATTGGGAGAAGTGGTCATTGTATTTTATCAATACTCTTTTAGAGAGATAGTGACACATAGCATGTATTTTTGGTTGTGACACAGAGGAGCTTCCTACCACTTATATTGGGATCTTAGTTGGGTTGAAATCCCTAGTTTCCTTCTAGAATAGTCATATAAAAAAATCAATCACAAGTTTGTTGGATGTAAAGGTGTGATTCAAAATCACGCTAGTAAGGTTCAACTTCTTAAGTCTACTCTTCATAACCTCCCTACCTATGCTCTTAGTCTTTTTTCAATTTCCTCAAACTTTGTGGAGAGTATTGAAAGTATCTAAAAATATTTTTTTATGGTAAAGAATTGATCATCATAAGAGACTCCTTGTCATCTCTTGGGACAAGGTTTTTCTTCTTAAGAACAAAGGTGGTTTGTGGTTGAGAAATATAAGAATGTTTAATCATGCTCTAATGGCCAAATAGGCTTGGAGGATTTTCCATATAAGAGGGAGTGGAGGGATATTTTAGCTTCAAAGAACCTCTTTAATAATCATTCTTTTTAGGAATTCTTATTAACAAATAAGATTTTAAATGTTCTTTCATTGGTATCCTTAAAACCAAAAATGTTTCTTCCAAGGATATTAAATGGAAGATCAATAATGTGGGTAGTATAAAATTTTGGCATGATAGTTGGCTTCAGATTGGTAAGCTAATGAATTATGAGGATTTTTATGAGTGAAAAGAAGCTTACATGGCTACATTTGGAAATACCATTGCTACCTATTGGATGGGGGATACTTGGGTTAATTTATGTGTGATCACCCCTTGGCTTGCACCTTTGATGAATATTCTTTCTTCTATTATTATTATTATTATTGACAGATTGGTGTCCTCGTCTGGGTTGCTTCAACTTATGGATCCTTTGGTATGGCTTCATCTTACTAGGTTATGTAAAAAGTTCATGAGGACCCCATTGTGTTGGGCCAATGCTTGAACTTTAGGTCTCATCCCTAAGTGAACAATTTCTTTTGGATTCTTCTCCAAAACAAAATTCTCACCATTGACAATTTGTGCAAAATAGGTTTTTATCTCCCTAATACGTGTATTCTTTGTAATGATGATGAGTCAATTAATCACCTTTTCATTCACCATCATTATTCCAAAGATATTTGGTCTCAATTTTGGTTTAAGCTCAATATATCCAAGATATTCCCTACTAGGCTTTCATACATTCTAGAACTAACTAGGAACACTTAAATACTAGTGGTGACCAACTACATGTGCTAATCCATTATCCAATATCCATTATGCCAATGACAACCTATTCTCCTTGTTTATTTCTTGTCAAAAATCTACAATGTCAATATGCCCTAATCTTCTATCTACTATATTGGGAAGTGTGTATTTCAGCATGGATGTTGGTTCTTGATCTTGGTGGTTATAATTCAATATCTTTCCCTTAATCACCTTTTTGGGCTACTGGATAAAATATTTCAGAGATAAAATAATGAAATGAGAAATTTGAATTGGTTGTACTTTCTAACTAGAATAGACTATTATTCAAATTTATGCATTCACAAATTGAATAATTTTATAAAAACCATTTATTTAAGTATTATCCTCTTCATCTTGGTTATTGATATTATATGAAGTAGATTCATAAAATCCTTCAAATATTGATCAGTTTATAATATGAGGGATGTTATTTAATAACATGTTCGTGAGTTTCCCTTTTGTTTTTTTCATGCATAGGCTCGTCCTTGATGGATATATATACATTGCCCTGATATCTATTTTAGGAAAGAATAATAAGAATGATACCAAACTTCAATTTTTGACTTTGTTCATGCAAATGATAATTGGGTAAAATTCATAGTTCCTCTTTAATAAAAACATTTCATTTCCCCTCAATGATAAGTGTATATACTAATATGTGAGCAAGAAACACTAATATATTAAGAGAACAAAGCATTAACTAACAAAGATTAATATAACATATAAGAGAGACTAAAGAGGAACCCCTAACTAGGAATGTGAGCCAAATGAATTCACTCTCCCAATAGGAATCAGCTCTTTGCTTTGTAGATGAGTCTAAGTAGAGGATTGGTATGTATGCTCAAGGCTTCTCAAACTAGCTTCAATGGTGTTATTGATGGATTTTGGCTTGGGTGAATGGATTTGATGTAAAACTTGCTCTCAAAATGGCATTATAACTTTAGCTCAAAGATTGTGATGAAATGGGTTGGGAGGGGATTCAATTTATAGGCTAAGGGCTTGAGGGTTTGAGGGCTAAGATGTAAGGATGGGGAAAAGCTTATGGAGGGCTCAGATTGCATGAGAGGAGAGCACATGGATTGAGCTCCCTTACAGCCAATCAGGGAGTGACACATGTCACAGGGTGAGAGGATGGAGGAAAGTGCAAGGATGAATCAACAAAGGAGGCTCAAGGCCTTAAAGACCCTCATAAATGGCTTGTAAGAGTAATGAATGGGTTTGTAAGAGTCTTTGTGGCCTTGTAAGAGCATTCATGGCTAGGTGGTTGGGATATTTTGGAGGGAGTTGAGATTGTTGACTTTGCTTGGCTTAGAAAAGTCTTAAGCTTGCTTAGGGAATGTGACAAGGTTAGGGGGGGATTAGAGGTGATTTAGGGTTAGACTAAGCTTGTTAGAGATATGCAAGTGGATGGCTTTCAATGAGGGTGGGTGAGTTAGTAGCTAAGCTTGGTGAGTATGGGTGGATGGGCTGGATTAGACTAAAATGGAGGTTTAGGGATAGGCTTAGGGTTAGGATAAATAAAGTTTATTTATCTCATAGGTTTGGTTTGAGGAGATATTTATTAAAAACATTTTTAATAAATATGAGAATTAACATTTAACCTTAGTTAAATATTTTAAGTTGGGATTAGGGGTAGTAAATGATGGGATTAGCCTTTAATCGAAATTAAAGAAGGATTAGAAGATTTTGGAAGTGGTTAGTGGTCTTAAAGAAATTGGCCAAGTTTTGGGTAAAAAAAAATTAAATATTTATTTTGAGATTTTTAGTCAATTTATTAATTAAATAATTAATAAATAAGGAAATAATGTTTAAATAAGATTTAAATATTTTTGGGAAGGATTCCTTAATTAAATATTTTTTATTAAGACAAGGGGATTTAATGGCATAAAAATAAATAAATAAATAAAATAATTAATTAATTTAAAAATGATGATCTCATCAGGGACTTTTTCAGAAAATAAAAATACTTTATTTTCTAAAGATTTTTAGGTGTCTACATTTTGCCCCTCTTTGATGTGATGCTGCAAGTGGCATGGTATCAAAGATAAGAAAATAAGATGCCCAAGCCTAGAGCATAAGAGGAGAGAGTGGACTGCCAAAATGTATATACTAATATGTTAGCAAGAAACACTAATCTATTAAGAGAACAAAGCATTAACTAACAAAGATTAATATAACATATAAGAAAGACTAAAGAGGAACCCCTAATTAGGAATGTGAGCCAAACGAATGGACTCTCCCAATAGGAATTAGCTCTTTGCTTTCTAGATGAGTCTAAGTAGAGGATTGGTATGTATGCTCAAGGCTTCTCAAACTAGCTTCAATGGTGTTCTTGATGGATTTTGGCTTGGGTGAATGGATTTGATGTAAAACTTTCTCTCAAAATGGCATTATAACTTTAGCTCAAGGATTGTGATGAAATGGGTTGGGAAGGGATTCAATTTATAGGCTAAGGGCTTGAGGGTTTGAGGGCTAAGATGTAAGGATGGGAAAAAGCTTATGGAGGGCTCAGATTGCATGAGAGGAGAGCACATGGATTGTGCTTCCTTACAGCCAATCAAGGAGTGACACATGTCACGAGGTGAGAGGATGGAGGAAAGGGCAAGGATGAGTCAACGAAGGAGGCTCAAAGCCTTAAAAACCCTCATAAATGGCTTGTAAGAGCAATGAATGGGTTTGTAAGAGTCTTTATGGCCTTGTAAGAGCATTCATGGCTAGATGGTTGGGATATTTTGGAGGGAGTTGAGATTGTTGACTTTGCTTGGCTTAAGAAAGTCTTAAGCTTGCTTAGGGAATGTGACAAGGTTAGGGGGGGATTAGAGGTGATTTAGGGTTAGACTAAGCTTGTTAGAGATATGCAAGTGGATGGCTTTCAATGAGGGTGGGTGAGTTAGTAACTAAGCTTGGTTAGTATGGGTGGATGAGGTTGATTAGGCTAAAATGGAGGTTTAGGGATAGGCTTAGGGTTAGGATAAATAAAGTTTACTTATCTCATAGGTTTGGTTTGAGGAGATATTTATTAAAAACATTTTTAATAAATATGAGAATTAACATTTAACCTTAGTTAAATATTTTGAGTTGGGATTAGGGGTAGAAAATGATGGGATTGGCCTTTAATCAAAATTAAAGAAGGATTAGAAGATTTTGGAAGAGGTTAGTGGTCTTAAAGAAATTGGCCAAATTTTGGGCAAAAAATAAATTAAATATTTATTTTGAGATTTTTGGTCAATTTATTAATTAAATAATTAATAAATAAGAAAATAATGTTTAAATAAGATTTAAACATTTTTGGGAAGGATTCCTTAATTAAATATTTTTAATTTAGACAAGGGGATTTAATGGCATAAAAATGAATAAATTAATTAAATAAGAAATGATGATGTCATCAAGGACTTTAAAAAAAAATAAAAATACTTTATTTTCTAAAGGTTTTTAGGTGTCTACATTTTGCCCCTCTTTGATGTGATGCCACAAGTGGCATGGCATCAAAGGTAAGAAAATAAGATGCCCAAGGCTAGAGCAGAAGAGGAGAGAGTCGACTGCGAGATGCCCCCTCAAGAAGGCGGTAGGAAGAGAAAACAAGGCTTGATAGGTTCTTGAAAAGTACAAGAATTTGAGATGAGCAAGGAGACTCAGATTGGTTTAAGAGAAGAGGTTTAGTTAGCTCAAAATCTTACTATGGGAGAATGATAAAGGGAGAATTAGAGGCACAAGAGGAAGCAAGCTTAAGATCTTAGGGATTGTAGAGGATGAAGGAGTGGAGCGCTATAAAAAGAAATCTAGGATAGGGAGATGGATGATGGGATGATAAAAGCTGATGCAATAGGATTTCAAAGAGTCAGATTGGCAGAAGATGGGTTTTGAAGATCCCTAGGACTAGGATTGTGGATCTTGAAAGATGAGGCTTGGTGGATTGAGTAGACTAGTGGATCCCTAAGACTAGGATTGTGGATCCCTAAAGCTAAAAGTGAAGATTGATTCAAAGAGATACTGATGCATAAGCTAGGATAGGAGAGACAAATGCTGGATATGGACGGGGGATAATGGAGATGAAGAGAATCCATTGAAGCTTTTTGAGCAAGGGGATACTTCAAAGAGAAGTACCACCATGTAGTTGAGCACTAGATTTGCTATAGGATTGTTGGTTAATTACCAAGGTTACCAAGAACATCAAGGCTGTGTCACCACTCATCTAGAGGACTGATGGACTGACTCAAAACAAACACGCAAGGATTGCCCCAGCATCACACATGAATCTCAGAAGAATCAGAGTGGAACCAACACTGGGTAACCCACAAGAAAAAAAGAAAAATAAACAAAAGACCTGATCAAGACCTTATGCTTAGATTGCCCCATTCATAGTATACCATGATATGGAAGATCATGGCAACCTTGAGGAGGGAACAAGAAGATTGCTTGATAAAGATACTTCAAGACCTAAAAGCGAAGATTCCAAATCAAAAGAAAGCAAAAATCCAAAAGAGAACCATTTGCCAATGAGATGGGTTGGACGAGGTACTAACGGACCAAGATCAGACATGAGGAAAGCTATATCCTACAAGGATCTATCGGAGAGCACCTAAGTTGATGGATCTGGATGAATGATGCATCTAGCAAGCTGAACTGAGAAGGAGAACACTTTGGTGACAAGAGATCTAGCTAAAGGATGCATTGGAATAGCTAACCAAGGGTTGTGCGATGTGTGCAAGATGCTGATCAAGGAGGAACTACCACGAAAGCTGGATAGATACAATGGTACTAAGCTAAAGAGGATGTACAAGCTGACGGGCTAAGACATGTTACAAATGTACAAGGTTGTTCATGTTTTGGTTTTTGTGAGACATAAATTTTTGTGAAGAGTGAGATGTCTGCAATAGTGGATAGGTGGATAGGTAGATGGTTTGCGAAAAGCTTAAGGAAAATGGGATTCTTTGTGTGCATGTGATAGGATACAAGCTAGGATACAAGATTATTTACAAGCTGAAATATGGTACAAGCTTTGGACAAGATTCAGATATATAAGCTATGCTACAAGGGAGGATACAAGATTTACATGGTATAATACAAGCTTTGGTACAAGAGTTACAAGATGAGGTACAAGATTTACAAGCTATACAAGAGGTATTTACAAGCTTCATTAGATTTTGGATATTTGGTTGGAACACCAAGGGAACAAGCAGGTGTTTTATGGGATGGTGGGTGAATGGATGAGGGATAGAATAGTGATAGATAATGGATTAGTCTTAGTACACAAGGTGCCTGAATTACCAAGTTTTCATCAAGGTACCTATCCAAGGCACTTGAATTGCCAAGTTTTCACCATTGGACGCTTATTTCTCTTTACTTTTTTTTGTATTTTTCAAAAGCTAAGTATACCAAGGATCTTCAAGCATAGAACTTCTTGAGATGAATGATGTTAGTAGGATCATTCAAGAGTTCTCCTTCTGGTGTAGATAGCTGATCGGCTCCGGAGCCAAAGGAGGTAGTGACAACATAAGGACCAAGCCAAGTAGGTTCAAACTTGCCTTTCTTTTCTCGATCAGCTTGGACTTTCATATTTTCTTTGAGGACCATGTCGCTTGGCTGAAAGTGTCATGGAAGTATCTTCTTGTTGAAATTCCTTTTGAGATGAGTTTGATAGACTGTGAGATGATCATAGGCTTGTTGTTGCTTCTCATCTAAGAGATCTAGCTGGGTGAGCCGAGCTACTCTATATTCTTCATCTAATATTTTCCCTTGCAAAAATATGCACAAGTAGGGAAGTTCAACCTCTATGGGTAGTACTACTTTGGCACCATAGACTAAGGAGTATGGAGTTGTTCTTGTGGATGTACAAAAGGAAGTTTGATAGGCCCATAGGGTTGGATTTATTTGTAGGTGCCAATCGCTGCCAGAATCATTGACAACTTTCTTTAGGATTTTGAGGAGGGTTTTGTTAGTTGCCTCTGCCTGGTCGTTACCTTGTGGGAAATATGGGCTAGAAAAGTGATGATGGATGTGGAGGGAAGTGCATAGTTCTTCCATGTTGAGATTTTCAAAGTTACCTCCATGGTCGGTGAAGATGGTGGATGGGATGCCAAAGTAGAAAACAATGTGGTACAAGATGAACTTGGAGACCTGAACTCATGTAGCTAAGACTAGGGGGACTGCTTCCACCCACTTAGTGAAATAGTCTGTAGCTATTATTATCCATTTATGTCCATCAGATGAGAGAGGTGTGATAGTTCCAACTAGATCAAGGCCCCAACAAGCGAAAGGCCAAGGTGGTGCAATAGGTTGTAGATCTTGTACTAGAGCATGCACAAGATTTGCGTGCTGCTAACATGGGAGACACTTTTTGAAAAAGTCACAGGAGTCTTCTTTGATGGTAGGCCAATAGTAGCTTGCTCTAAGGATTTTTCATGCTAGGACAATACCACTCGTGTGGGCACCACAAAGTCCAAAGTGTACTTCTTTTAACACCATCACGGCCTCATTTTCATCTATACATTGAGAGAGAGTATCGTGATAACCCCGACGATATAGGGTATTGGCTATGATAACATAGCGAGATGATTTTTCAGATGAGGTTCTAGTGTTGGGTACATGTGAGGTGAGAGGATATGATACCATCGTTAAGGTAAGTGTGAATCTCATGGTACCAAAGGGATTGGGGACCAACCAAGATACAAACACGATTTGAATCCTCATTCACATAGGCAGGTGTGAGGAGCTGCTCGACTAAAAACTCATATTGTGTAGCTGCTTGGGGAATTTCCAAGAGCGAGCCGATAGTAGCAATAGCATCTACTACTTTGTTCTATATTCAAGGCACTTGTGTAAATTGAAGCTTTGTAAAATGCTAGGTTAGATGATCAACTAGCTCTTTGTAGGGTAATAGCTTTTCATCTTTGGTTTGATATTCATTTAGGGCTTGCTTGATGATGAGCTAAGAATCGCCAAAGATTTGTAACTTAGTGATGTTCCATTCTGCGGCTATCTTTAATCCTACTATGAGAGCCTCATATTCAGCTATATTGTTGGTGCTAGAGAATTGTAGCTTAAAAGCTTTTGGAATGTAATCTCCTTGAGGTGTGACCAACAATATTCCTGCCCCTAATCCATGAGATGTGTATGAGCCATCAAAATAAAGTTTTCCATGGGGGCTATTCTTCAATTAGATAGATATTCTCATCTAAAAATTCTATGATCAAAGGATATGCATCTATTAGAGGTGCATCAGCTAGGTGATCTGCTATAGCTTTCCCTTTGATTGCCTTTCTGTTCACATACTAGATGTCAAATTTGCTAAGGAGCATAACCCATTTGGCAAAATGACCTATAAGTGCTATTCTGGAGAGCATATACTTGAGAGGGTCAATTTTGGAGACTAGTTGGATGGTATGACTTAGCATGTAGTGGCGAAGCTTTTGAGTTGAGAAAACAACTGCCAAACAAGCTTTTTCCATAGGAGTATAATTGAGTTCATAACCAACTAGGGTTCTACTGATGTAGTAGATGACTCTTTCTCTGCCGTAGTCATCAAGCTATGCTAGAAGTGCCCCTAGAGTAGTAGGTGTTGCTAATATGTACAAGATCAAGGGATGACCAGGAACTAGTGGAACCAAGATAGGGGGATTGGCGAGATACTACTTGAGCTAATTGAAGCTACGTTGACATAAAGGATCCCACTTAAAGTTTTCATCCTTCTTCAGTAAATGTGTAAATGGCGTACACTTATCTGCAAGCTAGGAGATGAAGCGCCAAATGGATTGAAGCTTTCCCTGAAGAGAGCAAAGCTGTCAGAGTGTCTGGGGAGGAGGCATGTCTAAGATAGCCTTGACCTTCTTGGGGTCAATCTCTATACCTCATTTAGAAACTATAAAGCCTAGAAGCTTGCCAGATGTGACCCCAATGACACACTTCTTTGGATTCAGCATGAGATGATATTTGGCTAACCTATCAAAGACTTTCTCTAGGTCAACAAGATGATCCATGAAGGTATGAGATTTGACCAAGATATCATCCACATAATCCTTCAAAATGCTATGGATGAGATCATGAAAAATGGTTGTCATAGCTCTTTGATAGGTAGCCCCAGCATTCTTTAGGCCAAAAGGCATCATGTTGTAACAAAAGGTTCCCCAAGGGGTAGTGAATGCTATCTTATGCTGATCCTCTTCTACAATCTTGATTTGATTATACCCAAAAAATCCATCCATGAGGGACATAATTTCATGTCCAACTATAAGGTCTACAAACATATCTATGTTGGGCAAGAGAAAATCATCTTTTGGACAAGCTTTGTTAAGATCTTTGAAATTAGTGCAGATTCTGATGTCACTGGAAGGCTTAGTGACAAGGACCACATTAGAGATCCACTCTGAGTAGTTAATAGGTCAGATAACCTTAGCAGCTAACATTCTTTCTAATTCATCTTTGACCAGTAAAGCCACCTTGGGGTGCATTTTTCTAACCTTTTTTCTGACGGGCTTGATCTTTGGATCGACTACAAGATGATGAACTACAAGCTTTGGATCAAGTCCTGGCATGTCTTGATATGACCATGCAAATCAGCCAATGTTCTCTCTTAATACCTCAAAGAGGAGGTCAGCTTGGTCTTGTGATAGGGATGCAACAATGTGAACAAGTCCGAGGATCTCTAAAGAACCGATATTAACTTCTCTAGTATCCTCAATTAGAATAGAAGACACCTCTGGACGGTTATCTTGAGGAGGCAATGCTAAATCCTCATGTTCTTCTTGTGACTCTAGATTTTCTTGCTGAGGGGTTCTCTTCACTACCTTAGCTAGTCTCAAATTCACCTTAGTTCCAGTTTTGGCTGTATCAGAACTAGGTTGGGGATTTTCTCCAAAATACCCCTTGGGATCTAGCTTATAGATATAGGAGGGCTTTTTTTTCTTATGAGATGTTTCAACTCCCATGAATCTTAGAAGTGTTTCCTGTGATGTGAACTCATCAATGTGTATAATTCTTGGTTGGTCCCAATCTATGAGTTGTGGATGGGCGAGTGGTAGGTCAATGAAATGGATGGATAGTTCTTGGAGAACAGTCTCCAAGAAATATTTGGTCTGGGATATCATCATAGGCTCTCTTTTCAACTTCTTCAAGAATGTCTTTGATTTCAACAAGGTCACGGTGAATGTTTAAAAAAGCGTGACCATCTGTATTAGTGCCCCCAGTTGTGGGTATACCAAAGCAGAGACCTGACTTCATTTCCCACTTGCATGTTTTGATGGGGCACTACATGCCTCTTTCTTCTGGTCTTAGACCACCACCTTGATAGTTCCATTTGTCAATGATGAGCTTATGTTCTTGGGGATACTTCTAGCTAAAGTGATCAAGGAATGCTTGATTTCTTGGAGGTGCATCCTTATGTAACCAATTGTTGATATCTGGAGTGAGGTCCTCATGAAGAGAGATTTTCGAGGATACAAAGGTTGTTGGGCCAAACTATTTATATCAAGGGGGTGGAATCTCCTTAGCTTTGTGATATGTTGGTCATCCATGGGCATGTGGATCAAGTGGGAGTGCCCCGACAAAAAATGCATCTGATAGACTATACTCTTCACAGCCTTTGTTATTGCTCTTCACAGTAGACAAGGTGGAGGTGAGGATAGTCTCTGGGTCATTACAAGTGTGGGATGAGCTGGCAATGGATGTGCTGATATCAATTCTAGGGCAATGGTTTGTATATGAAGCTTCAACCGCATTGCAGTAAGCAAAGGGTTCTGGATCGACATGGATGGTTACCTCAGTGTCCTGATGTAGAAATTTGACACACTGATGGTTAGTGGATGGAACGGCTTTCATGGAATGAATCCATGGGTGACTGAGGAGGATGTTGAATGGTAGGTTTAAATCAATAACATGGCAGAGTGTTTCTTGGATGACTGGCCCAACCTTGATTGGTAGCAAAATAGTTCCTTCTGTGGTTCTTTCCAAGTTATCATAAACTTTGATGGTGATAACTTCACTGATGATATCTGCCTCAGTATACCCAGCTTGTTTTATGAATTTTAGGGTGCAAATATTCAAAGCTGATCCATTATCTATCATTACTCTTTTTACAAAAAAATTGGATACCATGATGGCTATGCGAAGCAGAAGGGTGTGATCTGGCTCGACCATGGGTATGTCGGTGGGTTTGAAACATAGGGCACATGAGGAGGATAGGTGTCCAACGAGATTAAGAAAATTAGTAACATTGATATTTGAAGGGACACAGGATTCTATGAGAGCACTGTCAAGGATGTTCTTCTATACAGGACTAGTGCGGAGAAGGTCTGAATTGGAGATTTGGGCTGGCATGTTCCCAAGGTGTTCCAAGATATTGTACTAGCTTTTTGATGGAGCTGATGGTGCTGGTGAAATTAGTGGGCCTGCGATGTTAAATCATGCTCTTTGAGTGGTGACTGCACACTCATTGTTTGGTCTTTGGTGACTGCACAATCATGCTCTTTCTCGAATATACAACCTATAAGGCTACCATAGTCTATATAGGATAAAGTGTGATTATTGTTCTTCCCATGCTGTTGGTTTGGTTGGTGGTTTTTGGTGTTGTTGTTGTTGGTTTGGATAGGTGCTTTTCCAGGATTTTGGTTGTTGTGAGGGGGAAAAGCATTTTGATAGATTTGCAAGCTTGCATTGGGAGAGGTATGAGCACCAACAATGATTTCTTTTCGAACAATGAGGTCCTACACATAATCTTTCAATTTCATGCATCTGAGGGTAGTGTGACCTTTTACCCTATGAAATTTGTAGTACTCATTATCTTTGTACCATGCAACTTTGGATTGGCCTGGGTCAATTTGCTGGGTAGGAGGAAATTTGATGAGGTTTTCCTTAGTCAATTTCTCAAAAATGACATCTAATGGCTCACCAAGGGGTGTATAATTTCAAGGTGTAGGTTGGAATCTGGGCTTTTTCCCTATAGCCACATTGATGGCATTAGCTTGATTGCTAGACCCATGGAAGTTGGGTCTTGGATTGTGGTTTTGATAGCTTTGGTTATTCTGCTATTGGTAGTTGATAGCTTGTTGATTGTTTTGTTGATATGGTGGGTGGGACTGGTTTTGAGAAGGACCAACAATATTCAAATGTCTGGTGTCAGTGACACCATCTGTTGCAACATGCTTATTTTTGTTCCAATACCTAGACTTGTCATTGGAATGTGATTGGTTTTGGTTGGCTTCCTTGTAAATCTTGACCACACCATCTTTAATGAGTCCTTGCTCAAGGATCATTCCTTTCTCTTTGATATCTTTGTAGGTATGTAAATAGTTCATGGTCATGTGGTGAGCCAAGCTAGGATGGGAATTATCAATAAACATTTGCACTAAATGGCACTCTGGCAAGGTGCAAGATATGCGGGTGGTAAAGGTTTGCCATCTTTATAGATATTCAGGAAGGCTTTCTCCACCTTTTTGCTTAGTGTGGAAAAGATCAACTACTGATAGCTCTGTTTCAACAAGATGAGCATATTGGGCTACAAATGCCTCAGATAATTCAGAAATTTTTTTAATTGTGTCATAGGGGTTTCTATAAAACCATTCAAGAGCTGGTCTGGCCAAGCTTTTGGGAAAGAGATGCAAGAGAAAGACATCATCGTATGCCACTTCTTGGTAGTGCACGTAAAATTATTTGATATGTGTGACAAGGTCTCCTTTTCCTCTAAATTTGTCAAATTTGGGTGTCTCAAAATGCTTGGGAAATGGTGTCATGGTAATGGCTCTGTCAAGTGGGTATGGACACACATTCTCAAATTTGAAGGTTTTTGGATCATTTCCCTCCTGGATGTTTTTCAAAGCTATCTTCCAGGCTTCCCATACTGAATTGATAGGTGATGGCTGGGGTGCCCCCAATGTAGGAATGCCTTGAGGTAGGCATGTGCTAGATGAGGCAATGGAATATGGATGGCTTTGAGGTATCAGCTAGTAGGGATTATACATGGCTTGGGAAACTGAATGGTGGATGATGGGTTGCTGAGGTGGAGGGGGCACATATTGCTGCATGTGATGTGAGGCTTACTGCTGATATTGGATTCGAGGTTGGGATTGAGGAACATAAGCTAGTTGTGGGATAAATGGATTGTTTTGTGGAGGTAAGGTATAAGATGGGTGTGAAGCTTGGGGAAAGGATTGGGGAGCTTGTGGAACTTGACTTTGGATTTGAGGAGTTTGACCAATATATGTGGGTTGTGCCCCCATTTGGGAAGGTATCTACATGGAAAAAGAGGCCAAGTAATTGGTGGTTGGTGGTGGTGGATTTCCTCCTAAAAGTGGCATAGAAAAATAGTTGGTAATAGGAGGTAATGGATTAGTTGGTGGTGGTGGTGGTGGTGGTGGGAATTGAAAGCTTGGTAGAGTGGTGGCAGGAGCTTGGGTCACTTGAGAGCTTGGCAGAACATTGGTAGTAGCTGGTGGGGTTTGATAGCTTTGTGGAGTGAGGGTAGTAGCTTGTGGATTTGTGGCTGATGGCAATGAGCTTCAAGGACCTAGTGGAAATGATAGAATTATGTTCTGAGCTGAGGTAAACAAGCTAGGGGTGATGAAAGGTTGATTACTTGGCCCCATGGGTGGCATCCTTGTTGTATATTGCTGAGGTTGGCATTGCTAAGGTTGGCCAAAGATACTAGCACTGATTTGGGAGAGAGATGGATTTGGAAGGCTGGGTTGGGGAGCAGCAGCAATAGTGAAGGGAGTGAATGATGAGGTGTTTGGGTGAAGGGGGTTTGGGATGGAGTGGTATGGACCAATGGTCGAGTGGTGGTGGCTAGATTGGCTTGTGGGAGGGAGATTTCAACTTGGGTGGAGGATGGTATGTTTGGGTCTGTTGGATCATATGGGGTGAGTTGAGGCTCTTCTTTTGGCACATATTGAGGATAATTTGAATCATAAGAGCCTATGGGTGGTGGGAGTTGTCCAAAAAATGGGTGAGATGGCTCTGATAGTGGAGGAGGTCTTCCAAAGTCAAAGGCTCCAATGTTGTCCCTTCGAAAGCTAGCCATGATTGTTTCCTTATTTTTGTCTATAATGGTGTTCACCAATACTGCATTTCCTAGTTGGTTCATGAAAGCTTCAATGTCAGTAGGTGATGGTATAGTGTTCTCTGGGCTAAAGGATGGTTGACTGCTCAAGGGGAGCGAAGCTGTTTGATCCAAATGATAGGGCTCCATTGTTTCCTTCTTCTTCTTGCCTAAGCGAGTGACGAGTGGCATGAAAATGTAGAATGTTTCCTAGGGATGAGATGCAACAATGTTGATGGATGTAAAAGGGGAAGGCTTTTCTATGAAAAAAATTTCCTAAGTTGAGGCCAAGCTATATGACAAAACCTAAGGAGGATTAGGTTGAGGATTCTAACTTCAAAGATATGTTGTCAAAGTATGAAATGTCTGCTTCCCTATGTGCAAGCTTGGTGGTGATTGTGTCAATTTAAGGATAGATTGATGATCCTTTAGGAAGAACACGAGATTGGCCACTTGTGGATACCAACCTTTAGCTCAAGGTGATGAGCGATAACAAGTGACAAAGCTAGATTACCCTAGACAAAGCTCTGTCAAAGGGATAACCTTGGTGAGATTGATGCTTTGGCAAGATGGTAGGAATGGAAAACTTTTGTCAAGGTGACAACAATTTTGAAGGCTTGGATGTGAAGTTTTTGGATTGCTGGCTAGATGGTTTGGTTCTAAATGAGATGGATGAGCTAAAATGCTTAAGGGGAGGACTAAAGATGGCTGGATTTCTTACAAAGATGACTCTAAAGTGAAGCTTATGCGAGAAGATGTGGAAAAACAAGGGGGTCTAATCATAGAAATCATGCCTCTTTGGTAAGGCATAAGCAAGGTTAACTCATGGATGTTGGTTAAGTTGGATGGTGTGATCTAACCAGGCATCTTGAAGGGCTTCGTCGGTAGCTTTTTCCTCTGCTTTGTGGAGTTCAACAATTCGAGGGCTTGGTGTTATTTCTTTTCTCTTGGCTAAAAGTTCTTGGTATGCCTGAGATGGCTTGAGTTTGACTTTGTGAAACTTCTATTTGGGTTTGGGTTGTTCTGACATGAATTCCTGAATCTGCTTGGCTTTGAGAGATCTTGATTGTTTTGCTTCAACTTGTTCAACTTTTGGAATAGGCAGTGACTACGCTAAGTGTGCCCTAAGCTAGGATCAACCAAGTTTGGCAAACATTCATTTAATAAGTAAAAGATCAAGAAATAGATAGGAATAACTAGATAGAAGTTTTCATTCCTAGAATGTCATACTTGTGCCAAGGAGTGTGTGTGTTCTACAAATGTTTTGATCAGTCACTTCAAACACATTAACACCCTAGATGGGAATTTGCAAGGCTGATAGTTGGTTTAGCTAGGGAGTCCTCGATATACCCAAGGTACATGAGGCCCAAATCTGTAGATGAAACTAGAAATATGTCACATAGCTAAGAGGAGTAGTAACCCACTTCTCCTCTTTCACTTCTCAAGGGTATAAAGTTCCTTGAGGCTTAGCTCGAGTGACAAAATCTTGATTCCAAGAGAGGTGTCTTTAGATTCACCTCTCGATCTTTATACTCCGTCGAAATGTTGGAGTTGAGGTCATCTAAGGGGTGATGAAATTCCCAAGTAGGCCTCTTAAAAAGAGAAACAAGGTTTTGGATCCTAATCTTATGCACCCAAGATGGCCTTGAAAGACGACAAGGGGAGAGAAGACTTGGATGACCTTGGGCTAAAAAACATGTTTGTTCTTTTATCAACTGACTCTTATGTGTGCTGATCTAAACCTTGCAAGCACTCATGTTTAACAGACAATGTTCAATTCCAACTTTAAAATGCACCAACAAAGAAAAATTGATCAAAAATGCGAACAAGAAGAAAAGTTAGGGTCAACAAGAAAGTAAACCCGCACGCCCGAAGGCCCTCCACCTCAAGTATCGATTATTTTTTTTTAAGGCATTCAAGAGTTGGTGTGATTTTTTTTTTAGCCCAAAAAGAAAGATGTGTAAAACTCAGTTTCAAGCGCGCGCTTGGAGGCCCTCCATGTCAAGATTTGTTCAAATTTTAATGCCCAAATGAAGTGTTAGCGACCCTAATGTGCATTTAAGGAATTTTCTAAGTTAGAAAAATTAATAAAAACATAAGTAAGTGAAGTTTGATCTTTGTGGAGCACTTAACACCCTCTTAGGTGGACCCATCCCCATAAATGGTGCTGAGATTGCAACCAATGGTTAAATTGATGGGTGATTAAAGAGGGTGAGTCTAACTATAAACTCACTTAGAGCGTCTTTATTTGATTTTTATAATTTATGAAGTTTCTAGAATGTAGATTCTTTTTATGCCCCAAAAGATGATTATTTGATCTATGGCATTCAAGATTGGATATTTTATTTTAATCATGTATTCCAAGAAAAAATTGATTTTAATCCATGGCATTCAAGATTGTGTTTGAGTGACATTCATTCAATGAAAAATGTTTAAACATTCAAGTTCATTTTAGCAACCTGCATTCAAAGACAAGTGTTTAAACATTCAAGTTCATTTTTCAAGCACATTAAACCATGTAAGGAGAACTTGCAAAAAACATGATTAGTGGTTTCATATGTGCTCCAACCTACAATAGCTACAAAAAGCCAATTTGATTAGTAACCCAAAAAAAATTCAAAATTTTGAAGCTTAACTATGAGGAAAATAAAATCAACTTTTTTTGTTCTTTTTCCCAGGCGTAAAAATGCTTAGAAAAATCTCTACTCTATGGAACCTCTACTTTTCTTAATAAAAAGTGTAGAAATAGAGATGCTAAAATAGAAATGCAACAATAATAGGCAGAGACGACAATTTATCAAGCAGAGACGCCAAACTGCAGAGATGCTGAATTGCAAAGACACCAATCTGCGAAGATGCCAATTTGCAGAGACGACAAAGAAAGAGGCGAAGATGACAGTTTAGTTCAGTGACATAGAAAATAGGAAACCAGGCGGAGATGCTGAACTATGGAGATGACAGTTTAGTTTTGCGACAACGTAGATGACATAATATTAGAGGCGATGACAGAGACAACATTTTGCAGGCGCAGAGACCAATCTGTGGAGATGACGGTTGAGGTTTTAGAGATGACAGTTTACCAAGCGCAGACGATAGTTCACTAGGTGCAAACGCCAATATGTAGAGGCACTGATCTACAGAGATGACACTACGCGAACAGAATTGAAATGCATAGATTTTTTCAAAAAAAATTATTTTTTTGATTATTTTCGAGTTTTAGAGGGTATGTTTTCTTCCCAAGTGCATTCTTCAACTTGCAAAAATAAGTGAAACACCCTACAACTCACTCAAACAACAAGAAACATTAGATTATTAGAAAAAACAACATATATATAGAAATGGATGATTAAATGACCCATAGTGGGGTCCCACCAGGCGTGCCAAAATGTATATACTAATATGTTAGCAAGAAACACTAATCTATTAAGAGAACAAAGCATTAACTAACAAAGATTAATATAACATATAAGAGAGACTAAAGAGGAACCCCTAACTAGGAATGTGAGCCAAATGAATGGACTCTCCCAATAGGAATCAGTTCTTTGCTTTGTGGATGAGTCTAAGTAGAGGATTGGTATGTATGCTCAAGGCTTCTCAAACTAGCTTCAATGGTGTTATTGATGGATTTTGGCTTGGGTGAATGGATTTGATGTAAAACTTGCTCTCAAAATGGCATTATAACTTTAGCTCAAAGATTGTGATGAAATGGGTTGGGAGGGGATTCAATTTATAGGCTAAGGGCTTGAGGGTTTGAGGGCTAAGATGTAAGGATGGTAAAAAGCTTATGGAGGGCTCAGATTGCATGAGAGGAGAGCACGTGGATTGTGCTTCTTTACAACCAATTAGGGAGTGACACATGTCACAAGGTGAGAGGATGGAGGAAAGGGCAAGAATGAGTCGACAAAGGAGGCTCAAGGCCTTAAAGACCCTCATAAATGGCTTTTAAGAGCAATGAATGGGTTTGTAAGAGTCTTTATGGCCTTGTAAGAGCATTCGTGGCTAGGTGGTTGGGATATTTTGGAGGGAGTTGAGATTGTTGACTTTGTTTGGCTTAAGAAAGTATTAAGCTTGCTTAGGGAATGTGACAAGGTTAGGAGGGGGATTAGAGGTGATTTAGGGTTAGACTAAGCTTGTTAGAGATATGCAAGTGGGTGGCCTTCAATAAGGGTGGGTGAGTTAGTAGCTAAGCTTGGTTAGTATGGGTGGATGGGGTGGATTAGGCTAAAATGGAGGTTTAGGGATAGGCTTAGGGTTAGGATAAATAAATTTTATTTATCTCATAGGTTTGGTTTGAGGAGATATTTATTAAATTTTTTTTTAATAAATATGAGAATTAACATTTAACCTTAGTTAAATATTTTGAGTTGGGATTAGGGGTAGAAAATGATGGGATTGGCCTTTAATCAAAATTAAAGAAGGATTAGAAGATTTTGGAAGAGGTTAGTGGTCTTAAGGAAATTGGCCAAGTTTTGGGCAAAAAATAAATTAAATATTTATTTTGGGATTTTTGGTCAATTTATTAATTAAATAATTAATAAATAAGGAAATAATGTTTAAATAAGATTTAAAAATTTTTGGGAAGGATTCCTTAATTAAATATTTTTAATTAAGACAAGGGGATTTAATGGTATAAAAATAAATTAATTAATTAATTAAGAAATGATGATGTCATCAGGGACTTTTTCAGAAAATAAAAATACTTTATTTTCTAAAGGTTTTTAGGTGTCTAGAATAAGATCACATTGCTTTGAGACATCATGCAAAATGGGTTATTACTTTATCTATGTTTCTAGCATCCACATTTTGTATTATTTCATAATTGAAAGGGCTGTGAATTTTTCTTTGTTCTTTGCACCTTGATCCATGCCAACCCGACAAATTTTCATAATTCAAAGCTTCTACTCTTTGTTTTTTTTACACCACACTTTATATTTCCTTTAGAGACTATAAATTAATATGGACAATATTCATCTTTGACAAATTTTGTGAGCATCACTTTACATTAATTGAGGTGATATCTATTAGAAATATAGGATAGGCTAGGTTATTGAGAGGGGATGGGTGAATCAAGAACCAATAAAACTTATTCTTATTTCACCAAATAATCTTTCATATATATTTTGATCTAATTGCATGCATGAAAAATTGATAGCATTAAAACATTCATAACACTTTGACATAAGATATGGTGACCCAAAAACCTTCCAAACAGAAATTAAAATTGGGGTGGGGATAATACCCACAAGATTTAGTACTATAGTATAGAGTTGGTCAGTTAAGGCTTACAATTGATCACTTTTGATGATCTACCTTGTTAGGAGCAATAAGGACTACTAGGTCCACCTTGTTATTGTATTTACAAAGCATACAATGAAGTATGCACTTGGCAAAGAGATTTTCAAAAGACTATTAAGTCTACCTTGTGAAAAGATTTAGTTGTTCCACCTATTAGGATGAACTAGTGGCTGATCTCTAATCTACAACTTTGATTTGCTGGTTGAGATTCATTTAGAGTGTAATTATCACCTTTCTCTAATAGATAAATCTTTGCTACTCTTTATACTACTTGTAACCTTCTTAATTTGCATTTATGCTCTTATTATATCTTACACATTTCATACATCATCTTTTGGATGTGATACAATACATTACATATATACCAATCCAAATTACAATTCATCAAAGTCAGCTATAATACAAGTTTCACCAAAATACACAAAGTTAGCTCAATTATTGGTACTCAGGTTTTGAAGATAAATTCAGTGAGCTTCTGATACTCAACAACCATTTTCAATAGTCAACATCGTCATGCTCTCAGTGGGCATAGAAGCTTGGTTCATACTAATCAATTCCAAGTAATTTTAACTTAGTCAACACTAGTGACTCGGTGAACACTACGAAACTCAACATATAAATTGAATCACTTGGTTGATGCTACAAGACTCGATCAACACTAGCACTATGAGCTCAGTATAAATTGACTCACTTGGTTGACACTTCCTAGGTTGGTCAACACTTGATTCACATCATTGATGCTGTGAACTTGACAAACACTAGAGACCACAATTTGCACTATGCAACTCAGTAAATGCTATGAAGGTCAATTTACACTAATACACATCAACTCGATAGATACTACTTGTTGTGAACTAAATATTGATTCTGCAACTTAGTAGAAACTATAGAACTTAATAGAACCTAAATTACTTGATTAACACTGTAAAATGCAAGATAAGCTCAGTAGTTGCTAACCATTTGATTAAGTGCAAGTCACTAATAAAAAAACTTGACCATAATGTCAACAATCTCCCCATTTGGCATTAGTGAAAAAAAAGTTATCAATCAAAAACTTAATTCTCAAAATTTCAAGTTCAAAATAATCTTTAGTCTCCATCCCATGTCTTCAACTCAGTAACATACTCTATTTTTGAGATTATTCAAAATTGTTTTTGTAAGAGATGTTTTCTGATTAACTATACATTAATATTATGTTGCTCCCTCATATATATCACATATCATACTTTAGTCACTATATACATATATCTCATATCTTTATCTTGTCCCCTTTATATCACATCTTCTCCCCCTTTTTGAAATAAATGCCAAAGGTGTATGCTACATGGTAATGCCAAAATGTGACAAGAAGTCAGAATGTACCTTCAAAATTAATACCATTTTCTTGTCCCAATTTTCCTATAACACCTTTCTTGCATGAAATTCAAACTATACTTCTATTAATAACTCCATCATGTGATCTATTGGTGCTCAAAATTGTATTCCCATTTTTAGTTGCTTTGAACCCCTATGGACGCTTATCGTGCATATGTACCTAGCTGTAGAATTAATGCCTAAGTGGTGATTTATGTTTCTAACACCCTTCTTTTAGCCCATCCATGTGTTCCATAATGATAGATTGACATTTTGAACCATTATGTGAACTCCCATTTTGAGTTGTCTTTAGTTCTGCAAATTTTGCCCAAGTGTCAAACAACGACAGAAAGCCCAGTTTTCCTTTGAATATCTTTCACCCAGTTATGTTTCATGACTCACCACTCTGAGGATGTTTATTATGCATATCAAATAATCTATGTTCCAAGTTTCAAGTCATTTTGAATCCGTTTGACTAGGTTACGAACCCCTCAAAATTGGTCAGTTACCTCTGTTGTAAATCTGCATATTGTTCATATTTTTGGGTAGCTCTGTTTGACAAGCTATAACTTTTGACTAGTTGACCCAAATAAGAAAATTATAGATACATAATATTCTAGTGGTTAGAGACTTTCTATGTTCTATATTTGAGCTTATGATGAATTCGTTTGATTAGATTTCAAACATGATTCCATTTGCAATTTTTAGTCTCACTAATAATCAGAAGTGCAGATTGATTGGGAGCCCTGTTCGGGATGTCACATCTTTGATTCTATGATTGGTGGGAAAAAATGGTTTGTTATCCTACATTCTACTCCAAAATTACTACAAGTGTGTCAATTTTCAAGTCTTGAAAAATCCATCTACACACTTTACCAGAGTCTTTCCATTTGTAAAAATCGTTATCTTGTCAATGTTTCCTATCCTACAAGTTCAGGTAGCCAACTTTGCATGCTTGCAAGGAACGTCCTATAATTCATCATGAGCCCAAATTTTAGAATCATATTCTCCTCATGACAATGTATTTTTTTCCCAAATTCCAAAAACTCAAGTTCCCATTTGCCTAGTTTTCAGAGCTCAAACCAAACACAATTTCCAACTTTCTGACATATTTATCTAGGGGTGATTTTAAGTAGGCATGTTCAGATATCAATATCATTTGACTCTAATAGCAGCATGAGCTATGATTTGGCAAGCCCATTAAGTATATTGGAAAGAACATAAGTCTAGAGTTTTGGGGCCTGATCATATGTTTGAATCAGTTTTTAAGGCCAGCCAACATGCCCTATCATCAAAAAATCACAATTTGCAAAGAGTAGAGTAAAGTAGTTTTTTAATGATCAATTTGTGATCAAGTTTATTTTCAATCAATCTGAGAGGGTCATTGGATCGCTTTGCCATATTAGTTGTTCAGAAATAAATTGTTTTTAGCCAGACCCACTTTGGGGTTTGACTGATTCGATCAAATTGATTGAGGATCAAGTGTATTGTGAGCAACAGTGAAGTCGACTATGTGCAAAGGCAACATTTTAATATCCAACACCAAGAAGCATGAAAGTACAAACCTTATGAATACATGTTTTAGAATCAAGTTTGGATGATAAAGCATAAATGTTCATTCTAGAATGTGGAGAACAATGATCTTCAGCTTTCTTCCAAGTCAAAGCATAATGAATTCCTTATTTTGTTTTTCCTAAAGTTTCCCTCTTCATGCAACTTTAAAAATCTTAAAATTTTATAATAAAATCTATATGTGTGTGTGTGTGTGTGTGTGTGTGTGTGTGTGTGTGTGTGTGTGTGTGTGTGTGAAGGCAAGACATGGAAACTTGCATAGTGAAGTCCATATAATAAAAAATTTCCCATCCCACTACACACAAGTAAGGCCCATGCTCATGATATTTTGAGCTTGGCTGGATGCCAAACAAAATGATAAAATTATAAAAATGGCAGGGGACTTCTAATAAGTGGAAGAGGAGAGTATCAACATTGAGTGAGGAAAGTGGCACAAGAGAAAGGTAGGGAACAGATGCATCACCATGCAAGAGTCATCCACACAGAGGGAGAAGAGCATCCATGGCATCTAAGGTAGAGGTCGCAACAGATAGCCTACACATTAAATGAAACCCCACATTTTGAAGTATCCATAATAAGTGCAGCCAAATGCCAAAGTAGGGTACTGAGTAGCTCACACAATGAAGAAAGGCCATTCACGTCAGCAATAAATGTATCAGAATAGGCAAATGAGGAGGGATGTCAACACAATGAAAGATTCCATTAAATTTGCAGACCATGACATAAGATAAAAAGGTTTTCAACATATGCAACAAAATGGGCCCACTTGGCAGCATTATGAAGGAGGCAACATACTTGAAAGTCACAGTTTGAGGCAAAGCTATAGCATTAGAGCCATATAGCAAAAGGAGCCTCATGCTTTGAAATAAGGAAGCACATTAAGGAATGGAGGCTCTCGGCAATGTGGGAGTAGAACAAGATCCTCCATGTGCTTGGCAGAGGGTTCACGCATTTGCAGGAGTCTCCACATTTTTGAGATGGAGAAAAATGGAGTTGGCTGGGTGGGGCACCCATGGGGAGGCATGTAAAATTTGGCTTTACGCAGAGGAAGGGATTTTCTTTTTATCCTTTATCCCAGATTGAGTATGTGGAGGTAATTTTCTATTGTTATAAACTTGGCAACTCAAATGCATAGTGTCTTCAAAGATAGGTAAGGCTTGTGGAAGCCACTCAATGTGTGGAAATGCCTGCCTGTAGCTAGCTGCAAGTTCAATGTGGTTTGACTACCCACTCACAAGAAGGCGAGTTTTGTGGGAGCCCTGACCTTACAAAAAAATTTTGTAGTTGGGGGGTGTGGTTTGTGGTTGTTCGATGTTATGACGATGTTGGGTTGTCGTAGGTAGAAATAAAAAGGTCCTCGATCCTACGAATTTATTGTATGATCGGGACAAAATTTTTGATGTCTTCCAATATTGTGACCAATCGATCGGGAGGGAAAGAAATTCCAAGCCTCTTCGATGCTACGATTCTTACCCTTGTCGTATGATCAAAGGGGTCAATTTGTGGTGTGGAAATGTCACGAAATGGTAAGATTAGTGGTGTGGCAATGTCACGAAACGATAAGATTAGTGGTGGTTGTATGATCAAAGGGGTCAATTTGTGATGTGGCGATGTCATGAAATGGTAAGATTAGTGGTGTGGCAATGTCACGAAATGGTAAGATTAGTGGTGTGGTAATGTCACAAATGGTAAGATTAAAGGGGTCAAATTTGAATAAAGAGATGCTATGACAAGGGTTTTTAAATGATTAAAATATTTAATCATATATTAATGTAATAAGCGATTTCAAATGTTTCAAATGTATGGATTTGCAACATAAAGATCAAAATTAATACACTTAGCGTATGATTGAGAATTCCATATGAATGGATTGCAATGTTACGATTTCATCGTAATATTGTAGACCCATAATATTTTCAAATTTCATATGCTCAAATGGAAAGACAAAATTGGGCCCTTTCAGCAAATCAAGGATCGACATATGGCAAGAAGAGGAAAGAGAAAAAAGAAAATGATTTAAAAATCAGAACCCAAAATGATTTGAACGCTCAGAGCTTCAAATGGAAAGATTTAATTTATTTTTAAAGTTTATATAGTTCATACTATATGACTTTTAAAATTTTCAATTTTAATTGCTCTATTCAATCATGGAGAATTGATTTTCAGAATGGTCCTAGAGGGGCTATTTTTGTTTGAAATGTGAAGTGTAATACACTGTTGGAACTGGGAAAGTGTGAATTTTCCATTTTTGGAGTCAAATTTTGATCAGGTGTCAGCCAGTAGCAGCTACAGGAGGATTTTTGATTTCAGGGGCTTCATAGTGAAATGTGCAATTTTAATGTTAGATGAAATTGCAATCAAATATAGATATATTTTTATTTGATTTGACCTCTCTAGCAACTTTCAAGATGATCTGATGGTTTTTTAATGCAGTTGGAAGTAGTTATGTTTTTGGAAACAACACAAGCTGAATTGCCTGGCAAAGCAGAAGTGACATGTTGAAATTAGATTTTTGAGGCCTCAGTACAGATTGTGATGACTTCTTGATATTTCTCCATGAGATATTTTTTTGATTATGTAGGTGAGATGTATCAAATATTTTGGCATCATTTATGATTTTCAATTGTAGATAGATGAGGAAGTTCAATTTCAGCAACTTTAGATTGAGGACATTTTCAGTGGGACATATGTCAAATTCATATTCCAAATTCTAAAATATCTTCTCTCCTATATATCTTCCTTTTCTGCTTATTGTAGGGGTTCCAATTTTTAGGACTTGTGAGACCACATGATTGGCTCTAGTTTTTATAGTTGTGATACCAATTTTCTCAGTGTTTTTCTATTATGAACATCAGTATTATATATCTTTTGAAGCATTTTCATATTACACAGTCATTCTTAGTGTTCTCTTTTGAATTTTGATATATAGATGATGTATTATTTTCAATGAAATTAATGCAAAGAGTTTAACCTTCTTAGTTTCATTTTGATTCTCATCTCCTGCTTCTGTTACTTGCAATGTTCTATGCTTAAGAACTAGGGTCTTGAACTCAATTGCAACCCCTTAATGTTGTATATCAGGATTAATTTGTTGTTGGAACAAAGAAACCAAGTAAATGCTTGTTTATACTGATAGGATTGCAGGTTACACTAGAAGGATTTTATAATAAGTATGAGATTATGAAGATTGATGTCTATTTACAAGTCAAATAAATAGATCAAATCTCTGAATATATGAGTATACTTTAGGTATCCATCTGCATGTTAAGGTTTAGTTGATTGCCCAATGGATAAGGGATTGGTGAGCTTGAAAGATACATGTTCTCTATTGTTGCATACCCGGGTTATGCTGAGAGATCAAACTTAAAATGAGCATCAATTTCCCTTTTATGTATTGAAGAGATAAAGTGTGGGTCATGGCTTTTTTGCTATTTCTTTCTTCAGTTGTAATCGGCTACTACAATCAGGATGTTTATTAGCAAATCATACAAGATATTGACCATTTCTTCTATAGAGGATAGTCTTGCATAGAAGAGTATCAAGTTAATCAGACAAATCCCTTAGGTTTTCCTGCCTTGGCTTAGCAGAGCCTAAAGTAAAGTGAGTCCTATTGACTCTGTTAATTAGTCCAAAATTGAGATTTAGCCTTGCTGAACATAGGATTTAGCTCATCCTTAGGCTTGTCCCTAGTCTTTGTTTCTTGGTATCAGGTTTAAATCTACCTGATATGTTCTTTACTAGAAAGAACTCCAACATGATCATCTATGGAGAAGTTATTATCATGGATGAGATTTTTGGCATGTGCAATGCATCCATATTGGGAGAATCATGCCTTGGATGTCTACAAGTGTGGCCCTAATCCTAGCTTCTTCCCTTAATAATTAGTCAAAAATTTGATCTTTTAGTAGTGAGTAGAACTATAGCTCAGGTCAAGTGAAAATTGGTGTGCATTTGCCTTCAAGTCTTCATCTATCTTAGATAATTTATCTTTGATCTCTTTAGTGAAGATAGATTTATCACATAACTTGATGAATAATGAGGTTATATTATTTGCAAAGGCTTCTAATGAATTGAGAATAATAGATAGTTCTACTTGATTTATTATAATTTTTTATGCAACTTGTTCCAATACTTTGTTCTCAAAATTCCTCTCTGCTCCTTGTAACAAATTTTCTTGTTCATTTAGATCTTCATTGAATTTTTGAACAACTTCTACTAATTGAACCAAAATAGGTCATGTACTATCAACCTTAGTACTTAGTGTATCTACAAGTATGTTCTTCACATCTTCAAGCACTTGATTTTCTCTACTTTTCATTTCTCTAAGCTTCTATTACTTAGCTTTCTTATGCAATAGTTCACCTACAATGTTCATTTGATTGGGATTTAGAGTAGAGATATCCCAATTTAGGATAACTATGTCTTCTTCAAGATCAATGTCTTCTTCTTTACCTTTGTCCTTGCTTGGAACTTTAGTACTCAGTTGAGGCTTGCTCTCAACTATATTTGTACTTACTATTTGCATACTTGGAATATTAAAAATAGTAGAAATAAAAAGGCTAGCAACAAAAGTAGATATTGCACTAATAGTAGAAATACCTAGTTGCTATGTAGCCAAATCTAATGATTTAGGAAGCACTAGTTGCTTAGTAGATGAAGTGTTGATTACTTCAGTCAATATGATACTTAGCTGAATAGGTACAGAGATTGGTTGGGTGCATGGTGTTGCAATGGTTATCACAACCAACTCGATAGAAGCTTTCTTTGAGCTTGATGACATTAAAGCTTTTCTTGGAGAGTGAGGAAATGAGGCCATAACTGTTACTACAATCTTCTCTGGGTCAGTTTCCTTGATAATATAAATCTCAGGGAGATTCTCCTTGGTAGCTTCTTTTTCTTGATCCTCATCATCCATATTTACATCATCTATTTCTATATCTTCTTCATCATTATTTTTATTTTCATCCTTGTCATCTTCATCATATATGTCACTAACATGAACAACAAAATCACTTAATTGATGAAGTTTGTAGATATTCCTCCATGCAGTTGTAGCTATCTCCACCACATTTTCAATGTCATTAACAAATATCATACATGTGTTGAATTTTAGAGTGAGTTTTCCTTCATTTTTCTTCATGGATTCTTTCACTTCTTTATCACTAGGACTCAGCATGAGCTACCTCATAGTCTGTTCAAATATACCTATTGCAATTTTCTTAGCACTTTCCCATCTTGGCTTGATAACGCGCATAAGATCATTGGGAATTTGATGTGCAAGTTGATCAGGTGAGTATTTCCATTTACCTAGTTTAGACATTATCATGTCTTCAACTTGCTTCTTCTCATTGGCACTCTTGGTCTCATATCAAAGAGATTTCTAAGTTTTCCATGCCAACTCTTGCATCAATTTCCTTTAATTTTTCCTAAAACGTAGGTAGAGTTCTTTAGAAAATAATTTCTTTGGCATCTTCCTCAGCTAATTTCAATTTCTTATTTGATTTGGATGCTCTTCTTATGAATGCTATAGTAGATGACTTGGTAGGTCTAGCTATGATAACTTTTCCTTTCTTTTTGATTGGCTCTTCTTCTTCTTCTTTTTCTTTAGATTTTGTTTCTTTTGCATCATCTCCTTTTCCTTTTGTCAACAAGAAAGTAGAACTTGCTTGCCTCATCTTTGCTATCCTTTTCTTTCCTTTACTAACTACTTGAGGAAGCTTAATTTAAAGTTCTATTCTAGCTTTGGCTTCATCAAAAGTAACAAAATATGTGGCCTTGGGATCCATAAGTTCATTCAATAGTTCCTTAATGATATCCTTGGTGTCATCAATGTTAACCTCATAGCTTAGAGGCTTAACCCACACCACTCTAGGTTTGACTGCTTGAATGTACACTTTGTCATAGCCTACCATGAAACAAACTTCATCCTTGTAATCTTCTACAAGTTTCTTAGGGATTCTAAATTTTCTATTCATATTTTCCTTGAATAAATCAAAGTAATTGTCCATGATACTAACAAAGTTCTCACTGCTCTGCTATATATTCATTAATGTAATATAGTATTGGTACATCTTTTCTCTGTATGGCTAAACCTTTTGAAGGAAATTTCTTTCTGCACAAAGTAGAATAAAAAATTCAAGAGTGAACAAAAATTACATGGTTTGTTCTTTGAAGTTATGATGCTCTCCATGTTTTTGTTGAATTGATTCAACATTAGGTCAGCAAGGTCAAAGGACATGTTGTTCTTTATGACCTTGAGAGCTAGATCAACTACCTCATGTGACACACTATTGAGACAATTAGAGCTATAGATCTTATGATCTATCACATGAATTCCAAAATTTAGGTCCATGTTAGTCACACTACTGATCTTCATGCCTCTTCCATCCCACTCGAAAAGATTTTTTCTTTCTAGTTCTACCTGGCTTAGGGTTTTGGTAGATTTTTCTTTATTCAACATCAAAAACCCTATGATTCGATGAATTATTTTCTTTATTATTTGAATAGGATGCTCCAACCATATCTACCCATTGTGTACATAGCTAAGGATAAATCTTACCCATTTTATCTAAAAGTCTTAGGGAATATGAAAAATATGTGTTAAACCCTTGGTCTCCATATGTTGATGCTTAGGTTTCAATGCACCATTCACACATAACTTTTCCAAGGTCTCATCCATCTCTAGGGTTCCAATATCTTGTATCAAATAGAAAAAATGTGAATGAATATTTTTAACAAGTATTACCTTTGGTAGAATCTACGACTAAGCTCTAGTTGGATCAAGTGCTTCTGTAATTGCCAGACTTATCTTGGAGTTTGATGCATTCCAATCGACTCCTCAAACCAACATCTCAGATCCTTTCTTGTTTTTGCTACTATAGGACACCATGCTTAGTAGGGTTTATGAAAACATGAAAACCTTCAACAATAAACATGTAGATTTCTTGGAAGCATAGAAATTGCCTTTTGTAAATAGCTCTTTTGAAAATTCACTATGATAAATGAATTCAATTCCCTTCCTTTTAACAAATTTTCACTTTGAAATCACCATAAATGCTTGGTATGATTTCTTATTTGGTAACAAACTATCTTCCACTCGATTTGACCTTAGTGCTTGGTAGAGTTATTCATAACTTGGTGTCTACAAAATGTTTTAGTGTATCTCGACTTTGCTCGATAGGGTCTTGCAACCTGACCTAGCTCAGTAAGGTCTAGATTTTCCTTAGACACTCAGTGATCCCTTGGCATCTTGAATGCTGATATGGATCTTTCCATCTAGCTAGTTGGAATTGATGTAAATTTTCTTCTCTAGAGTCTTAGTTCTAGTCATCCTTGTGGGAGATCAAGTAGAAATTATTGAGTCACCCAATTCTTAAGTAACATGTGCTTCATAGCTCAAACTTGCATTCTCAAAAGATTTCAAAATCCATTTCTACCTCATCTTCTTTTTGATGTTGTCAGCTTTGGCTTTCTTTTCATCTTCAATCCTTCTAGTGTTCATATAGTTCTTTGCAAGATGTCCAAGTTCTATACAAATAAAACATCTTCTAGTGGTGTCTCTTGTCCTCATGTGATGTTTCACATAATTTGATCCAATGTGCCCCAATTCTCTACAACTATGGCATCTACACCATGTGTTGTAGTCCCAACCAAATATAGCTTTCACAATCTATTCTGTTGGGTTCAATATCTTGGTTTTGCATTTAGAAGATTTGTGCCCATGCTTCTTGCATTTGTGACATTTACCTTCAAATTTAGGTTTATCTTTACATTCATCAGCTGTATGACCATGCTTGCTACAATTGTAACACTTTCTATTGAATTTTCCTTTACTATCAGTCCAACATTTGTTTGATGTATGACCTAACTTACTATAGTGATTGCAAGTAGGCCTTTGATTCTTTTGAGCTCCTTTCTTGGATGATTCAACTTCTTTTGTGTATCCTATTCCTTCTTTTCCTTTATGTCTCTATTGACTTTTCTCATTCAACTGATTCATGCCTATTTGAGATTTCATCATCCTCTCATTGGTTTATTTTTTAGTGTTTAGGTCATTTTTCAATCTTTCATTCTCTGATCTTAGATTCATGATTTCTTCATTTGCATTACTAAGCTTATCAATGAAGTTTTCCTTTTGAAGGGATAGATGCTAAATTTCTTTGTTCTTTCCTTCTATCTTTTGTTTGGCGTTGTCTTTTTCTTCCATGACTTTACACAATCTTACTGACTCAATTTCTTATTCTCTTTTCAGTTTTCTAACTTCTTGAAGATTATAATTCTTTTTTAATGGGTCTCTAATTGCCTCATTTGCTTCATCTAAATTTCTTTCTAGATAGATATCTTCAATTCTTTCTTTAGTGTAGAGCTTGTCATTCATTTGTACTACAAGATCTTTTCTTCTTTTTAAGGATTGAGATAGTTTCTCCTTTGCTTTCTTAAGATGTCCACTAGCTAATTCCAAATCTATCTTTTCATTGTGAGTAGCCTTATCTAGCTTGAATACCTCCATTGTCTTTGATCTTTGCTCAAGTTGTTAAACTTCTTCTTTGAGAACCACAAATATCTGATACCAATTATTGGAAATTTAGGATAGGCTAGGTTATTGAGAGGGGAGGGGTGAATCAAGAACTAATAAAATTTATTCTTATTTCACCAAATAATCCTTCATATATATTCTAATCTAATTGCATGCATGAAAAACTAAAAGCATTAAAACATTCATAACACTTTGACACAAGATATGGTGACCTAAAAACCTTCCAAATAGAAAGTAAAATTGGGGTGGGGATGATACCCACAAGCTTTAGTACTATTGTATAAAGTTGGCTGGTTAAGGCTTACAATTGATCACTTCTAATGATCTGCCCTGTTAGGAGCAATAAGGACTGCTAGGTCCACCTTGTTAAAGGATTTACAAAACATACAATGAAGTATGTACTTAGTAAAGGGATTTGTAAAAGACTATTAAGTCTACCTTGTGAAAGGATTTAACTGTTCCACCTATTAGGATGAACTAGTGGCTGATCTCTGATCTGCAACTCTGATTTGCTAGTTGAGACTCCTTTGGAGTGTAACAATCACCTTGCTATGATAGATAAATCTTTGTTGCTCCTTGTACTTCTTGTAGCCTTCTTAATTCACACTTATGCTCTTATTATATCTTACACATTTCATACATCATCTTTTGAATGTGATATAGTGCTTTAAATATATACCAATCCAAATTAAAATTCATCAAAGTCAGCTATAATACAAGTTTTACCAAAATACACAAAGTGGGCTCAACTATTGGTACTTGGATTTTGAACACAAACTTGGTGAGGTTTTGATACTCTGCAACCATTGTCAATACATAGCATCATCATGCTCTCAATAGATGTAGAAGCTTGGTTCATACAAATTACTTCCAAGTAGTCTGAATTTGGTCAACACTGGTGACTTGGTGAACATTGTGAAACTTGGCATATAAACTGAATCACTTTGTTGATGCTACAAGACTCGATCAACACTAGCACTATTTTTTTGTTATAAATTGAATCACTTGGCTAACACTTCCTAGCTTGGTCAACACTTGATTCACATCACTGATGCTACGAACTCAGAAAACACTATAGACTATAATGTGCACTATGCAACTTGGTAAATGCTATGAAGCTTGGTCAACACTTGATTTACATCACTGATGTTGCAAACTTGGCAAACACTAGAGACCATGGTTTTCACTGTGCCACTTGGTAAATGCTATGAAGCTTAGTTTCTATTTATATGCATCAACTCAATAGATACTACTTAGTGTGAATTGAATATTGATTTTGGAACTTGGTAGTAATTGTAGAACTCAGTAGAACTTGAATTACTTAGTTAACATTGTAAACTACAAGATAAGCTCAATAGTTGCTAACTATTTGACTAAGTGTGAGTCATTAATAAACAAACTTGATCATAATGTTAACAATATCATCTTCATGTATTTTTGCAAGTATCTTAGGTTCACTTTCTATAATTTATTTTTCTTTTGCATGCTTGTCAATACTCATAATATATATCATAGCATCCTCACGGTTTGATGGTGGTCTATGTTAGTGAATTCTACTTCATCCCCCAACTCCACAAAGACAATTGATATGCCTCTTTCACCATGATCCAAGAGGACCTACTATATTACCCTATAGCCATAAGGTATTATGTCAAACACTTAGATGATGAATTGTTGCTCATTACCATTGTATTTTTGGTGGTCACATTTCTTGAGATATTAATTGAAATAGTTTTATGTATTATTTATGCTTTAAAATGTCAAATGGCACTAGTATTAAGTTAGAGGCTGATACAAAATCATAATTTAGAACAAGAGTTGTTATTTAAAATTGATGATAAAATATAGGTACAAATTTAAGAACCTAGACAAGAAAATATATCATACAAGTATGTCACAAGAATGCATCCTCATCATTGAATAATTGGTGAAATAAACATAAGATTAATGATGAGGAAATGTAAGAGATGAAATTTGTTCAATTTTATATATTGAACCTAAGATTACTATTGAAGCATGTAAGGATGAATTTTGGGTGAATGGTATGTAAGAAGAGCTTGAGCAGTTTGAGAAGAACAATACATAGAAACTCATCCCTACATCTAAGGATAAGAGTTTTATAGGAGCAATATGGGTTTTTCAGGAATAAAATGAGTGAGAAAGGTTAAGTTATAAAGAACAAAGTAGGATTGATATATGGAGGCTACTAGAAAGGTATGGATTTTAAAGAAATATTTTCCCCTATAGCAAGATTAGAGATTGTAAGAATGTTTTTGGCTTAGGCATCTAAACATTTTTTAAAAATATATCAAATGGATGTTATATAAGCTTTCTTAAATGGTTAACTTTAGGATGAAGTCTACTATGAAAAACTTGATGGATTTCCACTAAAAAAAGAGAAAGACATATCATTCAAGTTGAAGAGGGCACTCAATGGATTAAAGAAAGTAGGTAGTACCTAGTACAAAAAATTGGATAAACATTTTTTTAGTTTGAGATTTAGTAAAGGAAATGTTAACAATAATATGTGTTTGAGAACTAATTCTAATTGTTTACTAATCATTGAAATATTTTTGGATGATATTATTTTTGGTTCTAATCATGAGGTAAGTAATAAGTTTGCTAATGAGATAAAATATGAATTTGAGATGTCTATAATTGGTAAGACAAAATACATTTTGGGATAGAAAATAGCAAAAACTAAATATGGCATTTTGATATCTTAGACTAAGTATCTTAAAGAGTTAGTGGTAAGATTTGGAATATGAAATTAACAAACCTATTGGAAAACCTATTGTTATAGAATCCAAATTATCCAACAAAAATAATTCACCTAATACTATGCAAACAAGGTATAAATCAATGATCGATGGATTATAGTATTTGACTCATATAAGACCATATATTACTAATGCAGTTAGAATTGTAGAAAGGTATCAAGATGATCCTAAGGAGACACTCTCTAGTAGTAAAAATATTTTTTATATATTTGAAGGGAATATTGGATTTTGGTTTATGGTATGATTAATATGATAATTTTGATTGTACATGCATATACACATTTTGATTAGGCAAAAAATGTAGATGGTATAGAAAAAATAAGAGGTGGATCAGTTTTCCTTAAAGGGAGGTTATTATCTTGGTTAAGCAAGAAGAAATATTGTATTTCTTGATATAGAAAAAGAATATGTAGTAGCAACAAATAATTAAAATTGGATTATGTGGATGAAGCAAATACTAAAGGATATTGGTATTACATTTTCTAAATATTCTACTATACATTGTCATAATACAAGTACAATTAGTATGTCTAAGGATCCTTTTTCTACATTCTAAGATGGAGAACATTGCAATTAATTATTATTTTCTAAGAGAGAAAGACACTGAGAAGGAAATAAGATTAGAATATGTGAGTATAAAATAATAGATAGCAGTTTTATTCACTAAACCATTGGCCAAAGGCACCTTTGAGTATCTCAAATGTATGCTTAGGGTAATGAACCTATCTAATTCAAAGAAATTGATTTAGATTTACATTAGTCCAATATATTCAGAGCATTATTCATTCATCTAGATGTGATGCTTGGTATTTCTTCTTAGGGGGAGTGGTCCCAGTAAGAAGAGATAATTCTAGAGCTCTTATGTAATATTTTTGCAATAGCAATATTTATTGTCATTTGACATGTTTTTTTGTTATATATTGACTTAATCTAATGTTGGTACTTTAATGGAGAAATTCATTAAAGTGGAAGTATTTTAGAATGCTAGTTGGTATTTGGAATATTGGAACCTTTTTCATTGATGTAAAAGGGGGATCGATATAGTGGAAAATCTTTTGGGGAGATGATTACAAAACCTATGGGGGGCTTATTAATCAAAGAATAATATTGTAGGATTGTATCAGAATTTGTAAAGGTTGTATATGTTGTGGATATTTAAAAAATCATATTTAGTTTTCAATAGTTTATGTAGTTACCTTTGGATGGGTGGTTTGTAACCATGTGTTATCATTAATTCCAAAAGGGGCCATTGTTAGAAATAGAGTTTTGATTGAAACTTGGATGCATTATTTATATTTTTATTGACGACAACATTTATTTATGTGATCGTGATAGATAGGAATTCTATACATCACAAGATGATTGTTAGTACAACAAATTTGGTACATGACAAGTTAAGTTATGCGAGGTTATATTTTTGTATAAGAAGATCTTAAGAAGACACCTTGTAGCAGTAAAAATATTTTTCATATATTTGAAGGGAACATTGGATTTTGGCTTATGGTATGACTAATATAATAATTTCAATTGTACATGCATATACAAATTTTGATTGGGAAGGAAATGTAGATGGTATAGAAAAACTATAAGTGGTTGATCATTTTTCCTTAGAGGGAGGTTAATATCTTGGTTAAGCAAGAAGAAATATTCTATTTCTTGATATACAATAGAAAAATAATATGCAGGAGCAACAAATAATTAAAATTGGATTATATGGATGAAGCAAATACTGAAGGATATTGGTATTACATTTTCTAAATCTACTATTATACATTGTCATAATACAAGTACAATTAGTATGTCTAAGTATCCTTTTTTACATTCTAAGACAAAGCACTTTGCAATTAAGTATTATTTTTCGAGAGAGAAAGCCACTGAGAAGGAAATGAGATTAGAATATGTATGTACAAAATAATAGATAGTAGATTTATTTACTAAACCATTGGCTAATGACATCTTTGTGTTGAAATGGGATTGTTTGAAGTGTGAAACCTATCACAGAAAAAACATTATTTTTTCACTAATGTCAAACCTGTTGTTTGCTGGTGAGACAATTGCTTTTTAGTTTGAATGTTATCATTTGATTGATTGATGAAGATGATTTGCAAAGAAAGCATAACAAGAATACCTAGAGAAAGGTTGAGTTATATGGTGTATAAAAGGAGCACTAAGACTATGTAATACATTGATGATATGATTTATTGTTGATCTACTTAAGGCTAAAGTGAATGCTTACTTTAGCTAAGACAAGAAGAATTTTTTTTATAAAACATGTCTATCAAGCCTAACTAAGAAAATAGTGTAAGCCAAGAAAATTTAGTTTAGACCAAGCAAAAATTTGGTATGTACCGAGCAAAGAAAGTTAATAGGTGCTGAGAGTTAGTAAAATATTGTAAGTGTTGAGTGTCAGAGAAATAATAGTGGTGACCAAGCAAGGAATACTTAGTTCATGTTGAGAAACCTAGTGCTGGTCTAGCATCAGAAGACTATTATTTCTTAGTGAATAATATGGATGCCAAGTGATAGTAAAAAGACTTTAATCAAAGATTTGATGAATCTTAGTCAACAAAGTTGATTTCTTGAATTGTGTGAAGTGTGTTGAAGATAAGTATTATGAGATGGTGGCATAGAGTTCAAGATAAGCCATTTTGAGGTGAATCTAATGAGGATTGTAAGAGAAGTTTCTAGAGGGAACCTAATAGAAAGAGGGAGGATTCAATGAATCTGACCTAACCCTAAGATGGACGATTGTGATTAAGCCTCAAAAGATCATAATCCTCTATATAGGGAGATTCAAGGCCAAAAGAAAGTGATTAAGAGTCTAGAGGTGTTGCTTCATATGGTGGTTGAAAAAATGAATCTGTAATTGGCATATTGAGAAAGATGGCTTAATAATTTGAAGGCTTGAAGAGTGAACAAGTAATTAGAGATAAAGGGTATGAATGCCAAGTAGAATGGAGGACTGAACTAGAGATCTATAATTTGCAAGTCTAGATAAATCCTTTGGATTAAGGTTGACCTAATAGTTATTTGTAAATCCTTTAACAGGGTGACATTCTAATAGAATATTCTAAAGTTCTCTAACAAGGCTCACTCCTTATAAGGTGATTGAAATCCTTTAATCAAGGTCACATTTAATAGTGTACATTTTAACCTTTAATAGGGTTGGTTCCTCATATGGATCACCTCAAAAGAGTAAAAATTAGTAGCATGTTACTAGTGGTTTTTCCCAAATTGGGTTTCCATGTCAAATCCTTGTGTCAAATTGTGTGAATAATTTTACTATGTTTTATGTTTACATTTCTGCAAAGTTATTTTGACCTAGGACAATGACCTACTAAGTTATGGAGTTACTGGATGATATAATCAATACACACACTTATATGTTTGGTGAGAACTAAAAAGTTTTATTTCTACATTTGGACCTTGGAAAACTAATTCACCCCCCTCCCCCTTTAGTTGTTATAAATATTCCAACAATTTTTATTAGAGCATTGGTGCTTGTGAGAGAATAGTTTGAAGGTATTAAAAGCTAAAGATCAAGATGTACAGAAAGAAGGTACCCAAGCTAAACAAGGAAAACTCTCCAACATCAAAAATTTTGATGAAGCTTCATCTAGGAGGACTTGAAGATTTCATAATGTCAACTATAACTACCAAATTTTTGGAAGTGACTTGAGCTATGACTACACATCAACTGAAAGATAAAAAAGATCACAATTAAGCAATGCTAAAGATTGCATCTATCCTAAGCTATACATAGTTTGATGACATCAAAGAGTGTACTACTTCCAAATAGATGTAGGATGCCCTAAAGAAGATCTATGGAGGAGATAAGAATGTGCTAAGAGCCAACTTTGAAAGCCTAAGAGGAATGTTTGTTGAAATGAAAATGCAAGAAGATGAGAATATAGTCTAGTATTGTGCTAGAGTCAAGGAAGTTGTTAATGCCATTAGAGCATCTACTAGGAAAATTAAAGATGAGACTATAATAAAAAAAAGTGTTGAAAACCCTACTATCTATCTATGTTATTAGAGTCTCTATCATACAAGAACTAAGATGTACTCTTGGTAACAATCTGACCCTTGAAGGACTAGTTGGTAGAATGACTACTTTTGAGCTTTAAAATTTTTGTAATTTTGAGACAAGGAATATTCAATTTTCTTTTAAAGCTAAAGTGTCACTAGAAGAGCCTAAAGATAAGAGAAATAAAAAGTTCAAACATGTTTCTAGTGATAGTGATATAGATAAAGATGATGTGGAAGAGCTTGACACATTTTTGGCTAGGAGATTTCACAAAGGCAAAAGAAAATACTAAGGTAAGTTACCTACCATATGTCTTAATTGTAATGAGGTTGGTCATATTGCAGCAAGGTGTCCTTAAAGGGAAAACAACAGAAGTGAAGACAAATATAGAGGTAAACGAGATAAGAACAACAAAGACTATAAAGATAAAGGAAAGAAGGCTTACTACATTTCTAAAGAGGAATCCAATGAAGAATATGTTCGATACAATTTTCTAATTGTGTGTTGTCTTTCATGTTACACAAATGTCATATCAGTTGGTAGATAGTGCTTATCAAGCTCAGTGGGTCAGCAAGGCAATTTTCAGTGTCTACTGAGCATTCCTAAAAATTACTTTGCATAGACAGTATCTACTGAGCTCACTCGAGCGTTGAAAGAAAATGTGGTAGAAAGTAGTGTTAACTAAGCTCTCATGGTTAAAGAAGGAACAGATGGTTAGAGTTAGTGTCTACTAAGTTCACTTAGTTGATAAAGGATTTTGCAAATTCACAGTGTTAATCGAGCTTCTTTTGGTTAACATAGGAAATCATTTTAGGATTAGTGTTTACCAAGTAGGGTCAACCAATGAAGGATTTTTTTAATTTGAGAAATGAAGTATAATTTTTTCAAGTATTGATTCCAACTGACTAAGGTAATGATTATTTGTAATTGTAAGTTGTAAATGAGCTGACTTGATAATTTGAATGGTATATATGAAAGGTCAAGTTGAAATTCTAAAGAGTATGAGTGAATATGCAAGTTTATTGATTGTTTGGAGAAGTAAAGTGTGGGAAAATTTGAAGGATGGTCAAATATCCTTGAGGAGTAGCAAAGTTATATTTGATCAAGAAGGATCTAGTGTGAAGTAGAATAGAGGTCTATATTAGCAATTTAGTTGCATCTCATTCAGGTCATTTCATTGTTACTTTCTTACCATTGTAGCAGTGATTCCAAAATCCCTTAATAGAGTTGGTTTAATAGCCAGCTATAAATTCTCTAACAAGGTGACAGTTCCATTGAATTGTTCTAAGGACCTCTTGCAAGGTCACCCCTTATGGAGTGATTAATTCCTCTAACAAGGTCACACCTAACAATGTTTTTTGTAACCTTTAACCAAGTTGGCTCCTAATAGGGCTCACTTTAGAAGAGTGAAGATTAGTAGCTAGTTACTTGGTGGTTTTTCCCATATTGGGTTTCCACATTAAATCTAGTGTCTCATGTGTTCATGTTATTTCCTTTATGCTTGCATGTTAATCACTGTGAATGTTTAAGATTAGTTATAGTTAACATACATTGCATTTACTGAGTCACAACATTTTAAGTATGTTTACTAAGTGATAGTAGTAAGTAGTTTTATCAAACATCTAATGGATTTGTGGATTTATTTTTGTGGTAACTGATTCATCCCCACCTCCCCCCTACTCTCAGATACTCCATCTATATTTCCAACAATTGGTATTAGAGATTTTGGTGCTTGCAGGGAAAGGTTTCAAGGACCTAACCTAAAGATCAGGATATCTTACAAGAGAGAAATTCCAAGGCTTAATAGAGATAACTTTTCAGCATGGCAGGGTCTCATGAGACTTCATCTGGCTTCCAGTGGTGATTCAAGATTGAAATACCTTGATAAAGAATACACAACTCCTTCTAGTACATTATTTTTTGGTGACATTGCTAAGAAAAAGACTCATAACACCATGATGATAGATATTGCATCTGCTCTTAGCTATGAGGAATTTGATGATATGAAGGACTACAAAACTACCTTTGAAATGTGGAACAAGCTAAAAGATATCTATGGTGGTGATGACAATGTGAGGAGAGCCAAAGCAAAAAGCCTCAGAGGATAATTTGATCAGATGAGAATGAGAGAGGATGAAAATATTGACAAATATGTTGAAAGGACTAAAGTAAGTGTGAGTGCAATCAAAGCTTCTAGAAGAGAAATCAAGGAAGAAAATAGTTGTAAGTAAAGTTCTTAGAACATTGCTTCCTATTTATGCAATTAGAGTATCTACAATTCAAGAAAGAAGATGTGAGACAAATCATAAGATAACTTTGGATACATTGGTAGGAAGACTGATAGCCTTTGAGCTAGATAACTATGACAATTATGTTCCAGCTTCTAAGAATATTGAATCTGCATTTGAGGCCAAGCTTTTACTTAAGGAGAAAGGCAAGAAAATAAAGGACAATCAGTCAAAAAGTGGAGAAGAATTAGAAGAAAGTTATGATAGTGATCTTGAAGTTGTTGAAGCTCTACTTGCAAGAAAATATTCTAGAGGTAGAGGAAAATACAAAGGTGCCCAAACAAACAAAGCAAGGATAAGAAGAAAGGTCACAAGTGAAATAGTGAGAAGGATTTCAAATCATTCAAGGACAAAGGTAAGAAAACATATTTTATGGCTAAGGACTCTAAAGATTCTGATAATAGTGAGGATGAAATAGTCTACATTGTTGTGAAAGATGAATCTGATGATGATGAAGAAGATAAGATGGCACTTATCTCTCATGTGAGCAATAATGATACATAGATCATAGATAGTGGATGTTCACATCATATGACTAATGAAGAAACAAAGTTTGAGCACTTTGAAGACTATGATGGTGGTAGTGTAAGGTTTGGAAACAACAAACCTTGTTGCATAAAAGTAAGAGGTCAAATCTCATTAACCAAAGAACTTGTATGTGATAATACCTATTGGGTTGAAGGACTAAACATAATTTTTTTAGTGTGGTATAGCTAATCAATATTGGATTCAAGGTGGAATTCATGTATGAAAAGGCAAGACTGTTGGATGACAAAGAAAAACTAATTATATTAGGCAAGCAAACAAAAGGTAACTTGTTTTTATCTTGATCTTGGTGAGTGCTCATGTTTTATTGCTCAAGTTGAAGAAATTTGGTTATGGCATAGAAGGTTATGTCATGTAAATTTTGATAACATGGTGAAAATAAGAAAAATTAGGAAAGTAAGAGGCATTCCTAGCTTGAAGAAACTTGATGTTGGTCTGTGCTAGAATTATCAAATTGGTAAAATGGGAAAGACTAGTTTTAAAAGAAAAAAAATCAGACTGAAGATATTTTTGAAATTGTGCATATTGATTTGTGTGGAACTATTGGAATTGAGAGCTATACTAGAGAAAAATTCGTTATTATTTTTGTTGATGACTACTCTAGAATGATGACTGTTATGTACCTAAGAGAGAAGTTGAAAGCATTTGAAAAATTCAAATGGTATTTGGAAAGAGTAGAGAAGGAAAGAGGGAAAATATTGAAATGCTTAAGGTTAGATAGAGGTGGCGAATTCATCTTAAATGAATTCAATAACATTTTCATTGAAAGAGGAATGAAAAGATAGGTATTAGCCCCTAGAACTCTTGAGAAGAATGGAATAGCTGAAAGGAGAAACATATCTATCATGGATTATGCAAGGACTCTAATGATTGAAAAGAACATTGCTTTCAATACTGGAAGAAAGCTATCAACACTGTAGTTCATACCTTAAACTGAGTATAGTTGAAGAAGTACTCATTTAAAACCCCCTATGAGTTATGGTATGGCTATAAGCCTAATGTAAGTTACCTAAAAGTATTTGGAAGTAAATGTTATATCTTAAAACAAACTAGAAAAGGAAAATTTGATGTGAAAGGTGATGAAGGTATATTTTTAGGATATTTTTGCAAGAGTAAGGCATATAGATGTTTGAATTTTTCTACTCACAAAATCATAGAAAGCACACACATGAAAGTTGATGAGTTTGTAGAAAGGACTAAAGAAGAAAGGAAAAAGGAACTAGAAGATTATAGGAGATTTGTTTATATTGAACTTGATACATTGCTAGACACACCTATCAATTAGGAGACTTCTACTCTTGAGTCTTCCTCAGTCACTAAGTTGCAAGAAGTTCAAATGAAGTCACAAGGACTCAAGTCACATTCTAAAGCTATCGAGCCAATGCCTACCGAGTCTGAGCAGCTAGAACCTAAAGTTGAAGTTCAAGAGGATGACAATGCAATTTATTCAAAAGGCAAAGAACCTATATTGGCCAAGTATGTCAGAAGGCATCATGCAATAGATTAGATTATTTGAGACAAATCAAAAGGTACTATGACAAGAAGTAAGCAAAAAGGTACATGTTTACTTGCTGATTTTGAACCTAGAAATATCAAAGATGCATTGGAAAATGAGAGTTGGATCGAGGCTATGAATGAAGAGATAGATAAAATAGGAAAGAAAAAAACCTATACTCTTGTACCTAGACCTAAAGATAAAAAAGTGATTGGAACAAATGGGTGTTTAGGAATAAGTTGAATGAAGATGGTAAGGTATCAAGAAACAAAGCTAGATTGGTATGTAAAGGATATTCTCAAGAAGAATGCATAGATTGTGGTGATACTTTTGCTCCTATTGCAAGATTGGAAGGTGTCAGGACCTTACTTACATATGCAACACATAAAAGATTTAAAGTATATTAGATGGATGTTAAATTTGCATTTCTCAATGGTATTCTTGATGAAGAAGTCTACATTGAACAAGCTGAAGGTTTTGTTGATCCAGAGAAAAAGGACATGGTTTGCAAATTACACAAAGCATTGTATGGTCTAAAACAAGCTCCTAGAGCATGGTATGAGAGGTTGCACAACTACCTTATTCAGATTGGCTTCTAGAGAACTAATGATAACAATAGTTTGTGTATCAAGGAAGGACCAGATAACAAGATTGTTTTGGCAAAAATATTTGTGGATGATACTTTTTTTACAAGGAATGATAATTGATGCAAAGAATTTTCAGAGCAAATGAAAAAAGAATTTGAAATGTTTATGTTTGGTGAAATTAAGTTCTTTTTTGGTCTTCAGATACAACAGAGCAAGAATGGTATCTACATTACTCAGTCTAAGTATATCAAGGAGATACTCAAGAATTTTGGTATGGAAGATTGTAAACTAGTTGGAACCCCCATGTGTACTGGACTAAATCTTACCAAAGATGATGAATAGAAAGAGGTAGATTAGACCTTATATAGATCAATGATTGGAAAATTATAGTATGTAGTTTATACAATGCCTTATATTGCTCTTGCAATTGGTATAATGGCAAGATTCTTGACAAAACCTAGAGAAAATCATATGATGGCAATCAAAAGGATCTTGAGATACTTGAAAAGTACTAAAGATTATGGCTTATGGTATAAACTTGGAGGAAATCTAGACTTAAAAGTGTTTGCTGATGCTAATTGGGTAGGAAATATTGATGATAGAAAGAGTAAAAGTGGTGGAGCATTCTTTCTTGGAAAAAGGTTGGTATCTTGGACAAGCAAAAAGAAAAATTGCACATCCCAATCTACAACAAAAATAGAGTATGTTGTAGCAACAATGAACTATTCTAATATTGTTTGGTTTAAATAGTTGTTGGAAGGCATGAAAGTTGAGATCAAAGAACCAGTTGCCATGTTTTGTGATAATACAAGTGCAATTAACATATCAAAAGAATCCAATGATGCATTCCAAAAATAAGCGCATTGCTATAAAATACCACTTTGTTAGAGAATTGGTGCAGGACAAGGAAATCAAATTGGAATATGTCCATACAATAGAATAGATTGCAAACATATTCACCAAGCCATTACCTAAGGATGCATTCTTGTATCTAAGAGGTAAGTTAGGGGTCATTCCCCTATTTGAAGCTCACTAAAACAAAGTTTTAGTGATGCATCAATAGGAACCAAGTTAAAGATCTATTAGTTGATGCAGCATAGTCAAGGGAACATTGCATATTAATTAGTACTCAAGATACATTGATACTTATTTTTTATGTGTTGTCTTTGGCATGTGTTGTCAAAGAGCAAGATTTTACTGTCATGTCTTTTTGAAATTTGTATGAGGCAGAATTTAGTGTAATTTTTTTTTAGGAAGAAGCTATGTAATTCCTTCATAGAGGGAGATTACTACATTATAAAAATTTGTGACATAAAATCTAAGAAGGAGAAACTTTCTATCAGAGAAAGACTTGTTTTCAAATTTGATTGTGCTATAACATGTTGTGTTGCCATCAATGCCAAAGAGGGAGATTGTTGGATACAATTATCTAATTGTGTGTTGTCTTTGATGTTACACAAATGTCATATCAGTTGGCAGACAGTGCTTACCAAGCTCAATTGGTTAGCAAGGTGATTTTTAGTGTCTACTGAGCATTCCTAGAAATTACTCTATGTAGACAGTGTCTACCAAGCTCACTTGAGTGTCGAAGGAAAATGTGGCAAAAAGCAGTGTTAACCAAGCTCTCATGGTTAATGAAGGAAAAGATGGTCAGAGTTAGTAACTACCAAGTTCACTTGGTTGACAAAGGATTTTGTAAGTTTGCAATGTTAACTGAGCTTCTGTTGGTTAACACAGAAATCATTTCACCATCAGTATTTATTGAGAAAGGTCAAGCAATGAAGGATTTTGTTAATTTGAGAAATAAAGTTTAATTGTTTCAAGTATTGATTCCAACCAACTAAGGTAATGATTATTGGTAATTGTAAGTTGTAAATGAGTTGACTTGATAATTTGAATGGTATATATCAAAGTTCAAGTTGAGATTCTAAAGAGTATGAGTAAGTATGCAAGTGTATTGATTGTTTGGAGAAGTAAAATGTGAGTGAATTTGAAGGACGGTCTGATATCCTTGAGGAGTAGCAAAGTTATATATTATCAAGAAGGATCTAGTGTGAAGCAAAACAAAGATCTGTATCAGAAATTTAGTTACATCTCATTTAGGTCATTTCATTGTTACTTTCTTACCATCGTAGCAGTGATTCCAAAATCTCTTAATAGAGTTGGTTTAACAGACAGTTGTAAATCCTCTAGCAAGGTGACAGTTCCATTGAATTTTTCTAAAGACCTCTTGCAAGGCCACTCCTTACAGGGTGATTAAATCCTCTAACAAGGTCACACCTAATAGTGTGTTTTGTAACATTTAACCAGGTTGGCTCCTAATAGGGCTCACTTCAGAAGAGTGAAAATTAGTAGCTAGTTACTTGGTGGTTTTTCCCATATTGGGTTTCCACATTAAATCTGGTGTCTCATGTGTTCATGTTATTTCCTTTATGTTTGCATGTTAATCACTGTGAATGTTTAAGATTAGTTAAAGTTAACATACATTGCATTTACTAAGCTACAACATTTTAAGTAAGGGATTTGTGGATTTATTTTTGTGGTAACTAATTCACCCCCCCCCCCCCCCCCCCCCACTCCACCTCAGTTACTCCTTCTATATTTCCAACAAAATCAAATGATTATGATGATGAAGTTATGTATGTTGCTATGAAAGATTATTCTAGTGAAGACGAGACAATGGCATTAGTGTCTTATGTGAACAAGAGTGAAAGATGGATCATTGATAGTGGTTGTTCAAATCACATGACTAGAGAGAAAAGTAAGTTCAACTCTCTACTATATTATAATGGAAATAGTGTTAGATTTGGTAATGATGCACCCTATCTAATAAAAGGCAAATGATCAATGAGACTAACAGACAAGATCAAGTGTGACAATGCTTACTATGTAGAAGGACTTAATGATAATATGTTGAGTTTGTCATAATTGAATAGTTCAGGATTCAAAGTTGAATTTGGAAATAGGAAAGCTAAGATTTATGATGTTGATGATGAAATCATTGGTAGTGTCAATTAGACTAGAGGTAATCTCTTTTATCTTAACATGAGTGAAGCTACTTGTCTTGTTATACAAATTGATGATGTATGGTTATGGCACAAAAGGGTATCTCATGTAAATCTTGATAACTATTGATCTTAGATTGGTCTTGACAATTGAGTGTGAACACATTTAAGTCATTTACTTAGTTTATGCCGAACTAGTAAGACATGCCGAGTACAACATGTAAATATTAGACCATGCCACGTTGATGAGTAGATAGACCATGCTGAGTCATTCAAGTGCTAAGTAAAATAGTAGATGTCGAGTAGTTTAGGTGAAGAGTTAGAAGTAGAACTACAGTGTATGCCAAGTATCAATAACTTCATATGCCGAGTAATAAAGATTGGACATATTTGTTTGTAATTACACAAACAACAATGTAAACCTTTTCCAAGCTGACCTAAGGATAGATTATGATATTTTGGAGATAAGGATGAATCTATATGCATAATCCCTATGCGATTACATTTAGCCAATCAAAAAATGGGAAGGTTGAAATGGAAATATGGATGAATCTCAACCACAGATTCATACCTAACCCTAAGCCACCAATGTCTTTTTAAGGAAGAAAAAGCCCTAAAGTTTCATATAGAAGTAGTTAGATCAAGTTATAGGAAGGTAACAAAGGGGTGAATGATAGAGTTGATGAAGCAAACAAGAGAGTTTTCTAAGCATTCAAGGTGATTTAGTAGTAAGAGAGAATTGCAGAATCTGTTAGAGGAGAACAAAAGATAGAGAAGCATATAACATCATTACATCTGATCATGAAGGATCAAGAAAAACATTGTGCAGAGTTGATATTTAACTAGGCAATCCAGTGTCAATCACAAGATCTATGTTGAGACATTCTAGTGAGTGATTTTAGTTAAATCTCCTAGGTAGAGTAGTCCTAATAGTCTTTTACCAAATCCTTTAACAAGGTGGCATTCCAAGTGAATGACGAAAAGTCCTCTAACCAGGCACACTTCTAATAAGGTGTTAAAATTCTCTAACAAGGTGGGACTTAATAGTCTTTGTAAGCTTTTAATAGGGTAGGCCTTTCATAGGGTAGATCATAATTCATGGTCAAACCATTGTAACCTTAATTGGCTACACTTTACAATTGTAGTAGTAAAGATTTTTGGGTGTCATCCCCACCCCAATTTTACCTTCTCATTTGGAGGGTTTTTTAGTGACCATATCTAGTTTTATGTGTGTTTGATTACTTATATATTTTAGATGCATTTATTTTACATGTTATTTCAATATGTTAATGCATGTGATGTATGAAAGGTGAAAGTTTTATGGGTACATGTTTAAACTCCTGATTCGCCCCCCCTCCCTCTCAAAAGTTTACTACTTTCCTACTTGTAATTACAACAATTGGTATTAGAGCAAGGTTCTTAGAAGGAGAATCTTTGCAACTTAGAGAAAAGATCTTGAAATGGAAGCCTACAAATTGGAAAAGACTATTGACAATCAAGGAATTGAGATACAACTCATTGTACATCAATTGGATGACATAATAGAGGAACTAAGGAAATCCTTGAAGAGAAGGAAAGAAATTTCTATTACAAAGAATGACACACAATACAAAGAGATCGAAACCACAAAGTTGTTTGCTAATGGAGACTCCAATTAATTTGATACAACAATTGCAGATCTAATGGAATAAAGCACAAGCTAAGGAAATAAAAAATCTCAAGCTAGAACAAATCTCAAGCCATGATGCTATTTGAGGTGACTGAACAAAAGAAGAAAGCCATGGAAGATAAGGCCATGATTAAAGAAGATAAAATAATCTTGAACAATAAATTGGAAGATAAGTCAACAGAGCTAACCAGAATCTCCAACATGCAATTGGATACCTTAAGCCAAATGATGAATACTCATCATGAGTTGAATGCCAAAGACATTGAGATAAACACATTGAAGTTGTAGAATGAACAACTACAAAATGACCTGAGAAGAGAAAGGGAGATTTCTAAAAGTTTCAATAAGCCAAATGAAGCCATCGAATACTTTGAGAAATTACTAAAATCCCCTAGATCCAACAATAATACAATAGGATTAGGCTACACAAGTACTAAAAAAGGAGAATCATCCAAAGTTGGTAAAGAAAGGAACATCAAAGGTAAGAACTCCAAACCTACCTATCATTTTTGTGGAAAGAAAGGACATACTGCTAATGTGTGCAAGAGCAAGAATAAAAATCAAAATTCCAAGTCTAAGAATATGACTCATTGTCATAAGTGCAACAAGCAAGGTCATCACGCACATGAATGAAGAACTAGAACCATGCATGCACCAAGATTTGAAGCATACTGCTACAATTATTAAAAGTATTGACACAACTTTTGAATGCAAATCCAAATCCATGTGGTCATCAAACAAGCAAGAGAAGGTAAGAAACAATGAAAACACTTACAATTGGGATTATAACACAAGACATAGCTATCATTATTTTCAAGAATATGGACATATCCCTAAAAACTACATTAGGACTCACTTTAGTGGTAACTACAAAATATTGTTGATTCAAACTACATGTTTCAGCTATTTGAAGATTGGTCACATTAGTAAGCATTGTCCAACTAGGTCAAATGCACCAAGTTATGAATTTAATAAAGGCAAAGGCAAGGTAGATGTTGAACACATTAGGATTTGGATGGACAAGATGTAGAAGAAGAAAGATGGTTGTAGTACATCAAAAGGAGAAAGGTTCACTTCACTCAATGGGTCAAGTGGTCACACCTCATCAAACTAAGCAAATAAGAGGTATGAGGGATTGATACTCAAAGTACTATATCATACATCAATTCCAAAAGAAGTTAGTACTGAAAGGAATACATTAGCATGAATAAAGATGCAAGATGTTGTGAAAATTCAAGTTAAATCCTTGAGTTTATCATGTTGTTTTCGAGTGTGGAAAGTCTTAAATAGATGTTGAGTGAAATGCTAAGTTAATGTTGAGCTATTAGACTAAGTTAGTGGATGTTGAGTCTATAGTAACTTCTAAGTGAGGGTAATATCAATAAATGTTGAATGGATCAAAAATCATGTTGATGCCAAGTTTATAGTTGTACAAGCACCAATCATTAAATGCAAAGGTTTTGAAGGGTATATGGTTGATTTTTCACTCATTTCTTGCCATTTTGAATTTGAGCAAGAGAAAGCAAAGAAAAAAGGTGATTCAAAAAGTCATTCAAGGAATTTGCAAAGATCACAATCATGATTTCACTCTAGTTCTTCAAATTTTTAAAGGTATTTATCATAAGTCGAGCTACACAGTTTACATTTGCATAAACCTTAGTTTGTCACAATGGTGTCTAGCTCAAGAAATGTAGAAGGGAAAGAGGTTTTAAATGTACAACTAGTTAGTAATGAGGTTAAACAACCCATATTCAAAGCCATCCCTAACATAGCATATAAGCAAGACCCCTCAGGCACACTTTCAATGATCCCACCCAAAGTGATTATGATTCAAGATGTTAGAAAATGTTACAACTATAAGATATGAGGAATATGTGACATGGAAATAAGGGAAGCATATGATAAATTATGTGAAAATGGCATCTTGAAAGAAGAATTCAAAATAGTTGAAAGAAAGAGTTTGACACATGCCCTAGATTTTCCCACGGTATTCAAAAATTGAATGGATAAAAATAATATTGAGCCAAATACATGATGGATCTTTATGGTTGGAAGGAGGATCAATAAATATTACTAAATGAATAATCCATAGGGTTACTGGTTTCCCAACTTTAGATCAGCCAAAGACTCTATGGAGTGACTCCAAAGAGGTAATAGAAGAGAACATAGGGGCAAAATGGAACAAGAGAGGGATGACAATAGACATTGTCACTGACATACTACTGGACTTTTCTATTAGGGTAATCTCACACAAATTCTATCAATCCAATAGAATGAATAGTCTACCCTATATTACAGTAGATGTGGGATACAAAATTGTGAAGAAAGATCATACTTATGATCTAACTGAGCTTCAATTGCAACAATTGATGGAAAACATAGGAGCAATAAGAAAGACAAAGAGTGCATAGTGCAAATTTGGGTCAATACTTGTTTGCATATTTTTCTATGTACAGAATGCATTCCCATCTTTTTCCACTATAGGATTGAAGTCAAATAGGTTAGTACATGTGTAGATCAATGAGTATATTGAACAAATGGGAGAAAATTTTGAAACACTAATGACCAACTATTTTGAGGACTTCAAGAAGTCAATGAAGCAAAGAATGAGAATACCCATTTCACTGGTCAAACAACACTATAATTATGTATGTTTTCTAGTTGATGCTGATTACACCTTCATACAGGTTGCCATACCAAGGGTTAGATGGCTAAGACCACTTGGTTATGAAATCAATGTTGATGAAGCATCTACAACAATCAAAGCACTCCTAGCAGATGAGATTGATAAAAGTACAAAAATATTTGGCAATTATGATGTGATGAAGTCAAAGATTAAGATGGAGTTAAAAATTGATTCCACATTAAAAAAAGAAAGATAAGCTGGTAAAGAAGCTTAAGGCTAAATTTGGTGGAGCAGGTGAGGAAGAAGAGAAAGATAATGAAGAGGATGAAGAGGAAGAGTAGGAATAAACCCAAGATCTTCTTGCATTAACCCAAGGCTTGGGAGAGGACAAGGATGAAGAAAAAATAGAAGGTGCTGAGGAAGAAGAGGTTGAGGAAGCACCAACATTTGCCAAGCCAAAGAAGAGAAAGGGCAAGGCATAACCTATGGCTAAGATTAGGGCAAAGAAAATTGCAAAGCCAATCCCAGACAAGCCTACTACCCCTACCACCAGAGCTAGCACACATACAACTACACAAAAGGGCAAGGAGAAAGCCAAGAAGACAGAACAAGAAGGAAAAGTGAAGAAGAAATAGAGAATAAAAAATATTGCACAACTTGACATAGATGAAGAGAGAACTAAATCAGAGGACACAAGCCAATTAAGAGTGGTAAGTCATACACCACTTTTTGATCTTGAAGATATCTATGAAAATGTTAAAAATAATGTAGACTTATCAAGTTTAAAAAATATTGATTTTGAGAAACTTGATAGATAAAAGAAAAACCAAGTAGAAGAAGCAGTATATGCAATGATGTCCAAATTCAAGACTACTCCACTTGAATTTGATAACACTCTACCAAAGGGCTTATATGACATTATTGTATAGAAATGACATTACTATCTAAATTTAGAAAAATAGATAAGAGAATCTACCTTAGCCCAGATAATGTTAGATTTGACAAAAGGGAAGATTGCCAAAGCAAACAAGAAATGTGGAGGAAGGTTTGCACCCAAGTATAGGGCATTCATCATTCTTCAAAATAACATTGAAGATGTTGTAAAGAAATCCACCCAAATGTGGAAATTGATTTATGGGTTAAAAAATGTTTAAAAAGGAGAAGAGGACCCCTTTGAGGGTATAAATAATGACGATGATTGTGATGACAAAGAAAAATAAAATACTATTGAGGAGGAGACTGAAAAGATGAACACTAACACAACAATAGCTAAACAACAGCAAGAAGAACGGAATGTGCAAGACACACAAACACCGAGTGTCATCCCTCCTCATGACACAAATTTAACTACAAAAACCATACTTTTTAAGGATGTCTCTGATGTTTTAGATCAGAACATCAATCCTTTAATTGCAAAATATTTGAAAATGATATTAGACTAGTCTACACTACAAGAAAAGTTATGTGAAATTTAGTATTGGTTTGTGTAGATGAACTCCAAAAGGTAGTAGCTGATATCATAGGGGATAAGGTGTTTACACGAGAACCACCTTCTACCATCCCTTCAATTATTGGTGATCAACCTTTGATTCAAACAACAATAAACACATCTATTAAGGTTGACACAAGTGTCAAGGTAGATACAATTGAGCAAAGGAAAACTTCCAAAGAAGAACAAACACAAGATATAAGTCAAGTCATTATCATAGAGTAAGAAAAAACTAAAGAGAGTGAGGAAACATTGAAGATGAAGGAGCAAGAGGCCATCCAAGCATTGGTAACTTTACCTACATCTGGCACATCTCCTACCAAGGTCCTTCAAAAGCTGAGCATGGATGCAATACCTCTTCAAATCTTAGTGTCAGGCCCAAGCTCTTATAAGGTTGAAAAGGTAATTCACTACGAAGATGTAACTCTAGATGAAGAAATAGTGATTCCTATATTTGACTATGCAACAATGACACTTGAGAAAATAAGCATTTTGCAACAAGCATTAGAAAAGAAGAAGAATTAGGAAATGCTTAGGAAGGAGTATAGGAAGAAGCAAGCTCTTCAAGAAATTAAAGAAATCTTCTTAGGATCATTTAGCCACTATTAGAACAACTGTCAGATGGTGTGCCTCCTTTCCCTTGGTAAGCCTTTTAAATATAAGAGTACACACCAACACACCTCATGGGGTGTGCTTGGCACACACCTCATATTTAATTTTCATGCACTAGGAGTATAAAGGTGCACAACTGCACACCTAATAGATGCACAACTACACACATTTATAGGTGTTAGCCTTTAAATTTTTTAAATATATTTAAGGTTTTTGCATTATAAAGGTGCATAGCTACACACCTTGACTTTAGGTGTTTTGATGTTGTTTATGTATGTGTAGGTTTGGGGTGGTGTAGCACTACACCTAGAAAACTATGCAGGTGCAAGAGAGAGGTCAAAGTGAAGAAACTGTGAGAAGGAATATGGGGTCTTAGGTTTTATAAACCCAGGACAGTACACACCCCTTGGTGCTATGCTATTGTACAACTACACTGTTGTGCATGACCAAGGGGTGATGCCTTCTTTGGATGCTTTTCTAGAATTTTTGTGCACTAGCACACCTGGGGAGGTGTGCTAGTACACCATTTTTCTTTGTAAAATGACTTATCAACTCTGATGATGATTTTCAAAATTTGGATTTTTGAATCGGGACTCAGATTTGACCAAAAACACTAGATAAAACCTAAAAAAGAATCAAACCCTAGAGTAGGGATCTAGAAAGCTGAAAAAATAAAGTAGGGGATCCCCATTTCTAGGTGAAATGGGGTGTGCATTATGAAACCACAACAAGTGCAACAAAATATAACCATCCAATAGAAGCATACGATCAGAATGAAAGGAACAACTGTACAAGTGCATCCAACAATGGAAACTAGTTACAAGATCTTAATGGTAAAAGAAACACTACCATCCTACCTCATGGAACCTAAATGATCCATTCCAACTGTGCTGAGTAGATAACCTTAAGTCCCATACATATATCAATACCAAAAGTCATAAAAAACATCTAGGTCAAGGAAAACTTGATAGTAATCTATCTCTAGACTTTGGCCCTCTAGTGAACCTATGTAGCATCAATATCTTTTCATACATACAAGGCATACTGATGAAGCATGTTCACAATTAAGCATCCTCTCTACTCCTATCCTAGCTTGTACTAGCATTCATGGCATGAGCAAGGCCAAAAATTGACTCTTGTTAATTCATTTTAAACCCATTTAATGAAATATTATTACTTATTAAAACAACCTACAATGGGTTACCTAGGAAACCTCTTTAGGGCTCCGGCCTCCATTGTAACCTACTTGCCAACATACACATAAATAACCCACCCTAAGCTCATAAAAAGTACAACTCATAAAAATTGTGATATTCACCTCAATCCTATACAAGAAACTAGAAAGCACCAAAAGATAACTAATCAAAACTCAAAGGTTACAACAAGAAAATCACAATATTCACCTCAATATTATACAAGCAACTAAAAAGAACTAAAAGATAATTTGTTGAAACTCAAAGATTAAAACGAGAAAAATACAATATTAACCTCAGTCCTATACAAGCAACTGGAAAGCCCTAGCAAATAACTAATTAAAGTTGATAATAGAATTACATGAATGAATCACAATGGTTAGGAATAAAAGATCGTGACCAAAATATACATAACATCACCATAGATCAAACATCTCCTAATCCTTTAGCATACACACCTAAACTAGTCAACATAATAAGTCAAACCCAACCCCAACTCAAATTAAACCATACATCAAACTACATGTAGTTTCATAATTCATTTGGCCTTGAGAACATAATAGATTGATTTATAAATAGGGTTTAAGTTTTAGTTTCTTTTTCAAAGTATCACATTTGATAGGGTTTTCAAGTTCACAAGTATCTCAAAAGACTCAACAATTTTTTAGAATCATCTATAATATTAAAACCCATTTTTTCTTTATATCAATAGAACTACCATTAAACAAACTCTGAACTTCATTAAAATTTCTCAATTTAAAATTAAATTAAATGATAACTATAACCAAAAATTTAAATAAGATATTATTAAAATTAAATAATAAATATTAAATTATTATAATAATAACTGTTTAAATCATTAATAAAATAACATTAATTAATTATATTAATAATAATAATCACTAAAACTAAGAATATAATACTAATTATTAATAATAATATTGAAACTATATTAATCATATTATTTGAAGTTATGCCAACCATTTAAACGTGAGTCAAGAAAGGGTGCTCTTCCTCAGCATGTGGTCGGTATTATCGAACATAAAATGACACTAACTTTGGCTAACCTTGTTCACATTATTGCTCAGTCATGTTATCAGATTTAGCATGAAATGCCTAGGAGAAATCAGTGTTTAGCTACTTTCTATACAATACTCAATGGTTGCTAGGTGGGTACGCTCTATAATAAAAATTAATTTCATTTAAAAATGAAATAATAATAATAAATAACTTTTTTAAGGATTGTAGGCTAGCTGCGGTAGTAGCTTGCTACTTACCATAGCCTTGGCTACTTAGATAACCTTAGCTACTAACAACAACATTGGCTACCTTTGCAGCCAAGCTGCATGAGCAGCAAGGGGGACAAGGGAGGTGGTTTCCTCCATTTCCCAAGTTCATTTTTTTTAATAAAATAAACAAGATACAAGGCGCGCCCCCCCCCCCCCCCCCCCCCCCCCCCCCCCCCCCCCCAACAAATGAAATCGATCAACATTAAATTGCAATTACCACAATAATTATAAAATTATTGTAGTAAATATGCATTTTTTAATGTATTTCCAATGTATATCTGATAGGCTAACAATATTAAAATGGTAAATATTAACAAATCAAAACTGGTTTTATTTTCCAAACCCTATCCTGATTCATAACTTTCTAAATCAATCCAATTCTAGTAAGAATTTCTTTATAGATTTCTCTCACAGAGAATTCAATAACAATGAACAGTAATTACTCAAATGAAGGTATCAAACAAATCCATTTTCTAAAACAAGATTCTTAAACAAGCATGAAAAAGATAGAGGAAAGATTCAAAAAATAATTACTAGGGTAATATTAAGAAAAATACCTATCTCAATCTGATGCTAACCAGACAAATGCTCGAAAGTTGCAAGAATTCCCCTCTCAAAACCCTTTCCAAAAATTTTGCTCTCCAAACCTGTGTGTGGAGAAATGAATTCTAATCTCTTAATAAAGAGCTTTCTCCTTTAGGGTTTTAGTTTACAAACACACAAACCCCTTTTTCTTTATGATTTTAATTTATTTTAGTTTAATGTGCAAACTTTTTGTATTTTAATTTAAAAAAAATCTATTAAAATTAGTCTAGACTCTCTTTTATTAAATTGCAAGACATCTTTAATAGTATATTTATTAATTTAACTAACAATAATATTTAGAGTTTACTAATTAAAATGAAACTCCTAATTTAATTATTATTAAATTAAATAAATATAATTACACAAAAATTGGAACTTTAATTAAATATTTTAAATTTAATTCTTCTATTTAATTAATTTCTCAATTAATTAAATATAGTTAAAAATTTATTTTTCTTTATAAAATTTTCATTAAATTAAATTATTTAATACTCTTTAAATTTGATTTAATTATAATTGAAAATCACAAGAGACCCACAAATCTAAATAAGAAAGAAACCCATTTTAGTGACAAAGTACTAAATCAAGCTAAGGGTTAAAATCTCAAATTCTCGTCACTTGATGAATTTAGAAGGGTAAATAACTCATATACTTGTCCTATTTTCTAGGACAATTGACTTAGGCTTCGGATTTGGACTCGAGAAATATCTCCCCTCTTTACCATTGAGATATTGTGATAGGGCACACTCATCTTGGTAATTTAGGGAAGTCAATGCCTGATACCTATAATTTGCATAAAAGCCGAGCATGTACATATACATGGGTGAGTGCACCAAGAAGCTATACAAAAATGCAGGCATAAGTGTACATCATTTTTTTTCTAAAATAAGGTAAACCTAAACTTGGATGAGACATTTGAGGGTCATCCACTAAAAATGACAAGATGTGTAAACAATATAAATTGTAGTAATCTGAATCTACTTTCTAAACTACCAAGCTTTTTACAAAATGGATAAGATTAGGTGGGTCAAACTCTACACACACAAAAAAGAGTTCATGATTTCTTTAGAAAACACAACATAGTTGTTTCTGTGTGCAACACAAAAAGACATGGCTATATTTAGTATTTTGCATATCCCTTTGGTAGGATGATAGTTAAGACTCATATCTAAAAGTTATGTATTTTTTTGTAATTTTATGATGAGTATTTTTTTGTTACATGAATTATTGAACAAACTACATCTTGAACTTGTTAGTGTGTTGAGCATAACTTGCATTAAAATAATTGAAAATAGATTTTTTTAATTTTAAATTGTATATATGTTAATCTCTAAGCCTATGTTACAAATTAGTAACCAAACACTTAGTCTTTTGCAAGTCATTTGCTAGGCAAGATTACAAGGTCATCGCTATGACCGAGTTATCTAGTAAAGGCCGAGTAAGTAACATTTAGACCGAGAAAAACAATAATTGCCAAGCATTCAGTAGAGACTGAGAAGATATGCGAGCTGTAGACTATAGTATGCTTGAGTAATATAATAACTACCAAGCATATTGAGAAGTTATCAACTACTGAGCATACAAACTTATAGAAGCTAAGTAACAACTTACGTGACCAAGCATTAGAGCACTTAGGTGTTGAGCTATGCAATTTTGATATGTGAGTTTTTAATGGAAAAAACTCATATGAGAATCATTTTGGCCAACATTTCTAAGAGATTTAATATCTATAGAACTAGATCAAATTCTGATTACACTTAATTAGCAAAAGGTGATGATCCCTAGGCAAACAATTTAACCAATAAAAAAAGGGGACATAAGAAACAAAAGATGATGAAGTTTAAACCATTGATCAAGATTTGGAAGCTTCACATGAAGTCTATTTTGGGAGAATTATAAACCTAGAAGCATGGGTTGGATGAAATGCACAAAGGAAATACACATTAGGAGTTGAAGGGAAACATCTAACAAAGAGAGAAATTAGAGAAGTGAAGGGCTAGACAAATTTATCAGATTAGGAGAATCAGATTAGAGATAAAAGAAAGAGAAGACCCAAAATTAGCTTGCAGAGAATATCAAGGGTTAGGTATTGAATTAGTTATTTTGTAATTGCGACAGAGAAAATCTCTTAATAGAGTGCTCCTAATAGGCCTTTGTAAATCTCATAACAGAGTCCTTACTTTATTGTAAGTGTCAAGTCCACTAACAAGGCAAGACCTAATAGTCTTTAAGTCTTTAACAAGACAAACCTCTCACTAGGTAGATCATATCTTATGATCAAACATTGTAACCTTAACAGGTTAACTTTATTATTGCAATAATGAAGATTTGTAGGTTTCATCCCCACCTTAGTTTTACCTTCATCTTGATGTGTTTCTAGGTAACCAAATCATTGTGTTATGTGTTAACCTATTATGGATGTGATGGACTTATTTTATGTTTTAGCATTATAGTTTTAATGATGAATCAGGTATAATTTAATAAAATTGATTTAAAGTCAAAATTTTAAGATTGTGATTCACCCCCCTCTCAATATCTTGATTCCCATATATATTCCAACAATTGGTATTAGAGTTCAAATCTCTTGTTAGGAAGCTTAACATCTTGAGGGTCTAAGATCATGGAGATGGAAGTATACAAGACGGGAAAGATAATTGAAAATCAAATAATTAAAATATAGATTAGGTTGCAACAATTAGAGATAGCAAGAGAAGAATTGAGAAAATCCCTCAAAAGGAGAAGACAGATGGTTACATAGCTTAATGACACTCAATACAAATAAGTTGACACAAAATCTTTGCTAGACAATGAAAAGACTAGACAAAGATGAAGCAATGAAAAAATTACTAGAGAAGAATGGAGCCCTAGTGAAGAAAGCAAAAGATTTGAAGATAGAACAAGAAATTCAATTTGTCATACTACATGAAGCTATTGAAGAAAAGAAGAAAGAAATAGAAGATAAGATCATGTATGAAGAAGACAAAAGGTAGATAGCTAGAAGACTTGAAGAAACATCATTTGAAGTTTATAAGCTCACAAATACTCAGCTTGATATTATAAATCAATTTTTGATTGCAAATCAAGAAGCAAACAAAAAAGATTTGGAGATCACAAATATAAAGTTACAAAAGGAGAGATTGAAGAATGCGTTAAAGTATGAAAACAAACTCATGGAAAGGTTGACCAAACCAAATGAGGCAAATCAAATATTTTGAAGATATGATGAAATCACCAAGAGCAAAAGATACATATATAATTGTATACAAGAAACTTTCAACTACTGAAGAAGGAGAATCATCCAAAATTGGAGAAAAAAGAAATACAAAATCAAAAGGAAAACCTACATGTCATTATTGTGGAAAGATTGGACATACAACTAACATTTGTAGAAGAAAAAATGGTAAGAAAACTACTAAACCTAAGCTAAGTAGTAATTGTACTAAATGTAAGAAAGTAGGACATCAGGCTCATGAATGTAGAATAGGTTCAACTAAAAAGGTATCTAGATTCCAAGGTCACTACTACAATTGTCAAAAGTATGGACATAAGGTTTGTGAGTACAAAATTAAGAAGAATTCACACTGGTCACCTAGAATACAAATTCATTTTAGAGGAAATTACAAAAAAATAGTTAAATGGTGAGATAATATGTTTCAATTGTCTTAGAATTGGACACATCAGTAAGAACTACAAAACTAGGACACTTGAACCAGCAACAAGAAACAAAAATGATAAACAAGAAAAGACAAAGACAAGGGTAGAGGTAGTAAGATCTATAAGTAGTAGAGTAGAAGGCATTATGATCACCCAATTTGATGGATCTGGTTATCACACCACATCTCACTAAAAGAAAAAGGTTGTAGAAACTGTATTTTTTTAAAAAGTATTTTATTACGTCAATTCGTAGCATTAAAGTGATGAAAAGATATATTTGCATAATTAGAGATGCGGATAGAAAGGTAAGAAGTGAAAATTCAGTAAGTACCAAGCATCAGTGGTATAAACTATATTTATTGAGTCTTGTAGTATAGACCAAGTGATCGAGTAGGATCACATATTGACCTAGTGAATTGGTTATAATTGAGTGCATAATATTGATAGAAAAAAAGGCCATGCCCAGTTGTCATACACTGTCTGAGTACAAGGACATTTCTTATAGACCTAAATTGAAATATCAAAGGTATATATTAAATTTGATGACTATTTTTCTTACCTAGTGATCAAAGAGTTCAAGAGAAAATGTAAGGCAATCTCAACATCTAGTGCAAGGAATCATAGCAAGGAATTATCAAATTTGTGAAAACAATCATTACTCTTATTTCCAAGTAAGGTATTTTTTGAAAATATTTTATGGAAAACCATGGTTCACAATGGTATTTGGAAGTGAAGTGGAAAATGATAACAATGCAAAAATCATAAGGAGTAATAATATACCTCCACCAAACTTCAAAAATATAGTTAATATTGAAACCCCTGTTGATAATGTTGGAGTGTTGTCATCTATTCTAGCTAGAGTCTTGACTATGTAAGTCATCATATCATGTTATCTATGTAAGATAGGAGAAATTGGATATTTTTAAATCATAATAACTTATGACAAGTTATGTGTAGATGGAATTATGAAAGACTAAGTTGAGTTCACAACATGACAGTATGGTTGGAAGGTGGGACAATAAATATCAATAGAGCAATTATTCAAAGAGTAACTAGGTATCCTACATTGGATCAACCTAAGAACATAAGGAGTGACACAAGAAGATAAATTAAAAACCTAGCCAAGGAAAAATAAAATGGATGTGGAATGTCAATAGACAACATTGAGGACCCACTAATTGAATTCAATGTTCTTGTGATTGCACACAAGTTTTTATCAATCCATTAGATTGAACAACATGTTGTCTATTGTAGTTGATTTGGGATATAAAATTGTGAAGAAAGATCATGATTACAATGTTTCTAAGCTATAGTTAGAACAACTTATGAAGAACCTAGAAGTAGTGAGAAAAACTAAGAACGTGTCTTGTAAGTTTGAATCCCTACTAGTTTTTATATTTTTCTATGTATAGAATTGTTTCCCCACTGTTGGAAGGATTACATGGGATAGAAGAATTTTTTTTTAGATCAGATAAATGAACTAATACATATATTAGGAGATAATTTTGAAGCAGTCATGGAAAACTATTTTGAAGAAATCAAAATTAAAATGAAGAACATGATGAGGATTCAAAAATAAATTGTGGATAAATATTTTTATGAAATTTGTTTCATTATGGACACAAATTTTGTGTACACACAAGTACTAATAACAAGGGTAGCATAGTTGAAGCCTTTTCCCTATGAGGTAAATGTTGATGACATATCAACAACAATCACTTCTTTATTGGCAGAAGACATAGATGCTACTACCAAGTAGTTTGGCACATATGAAACAATTATTTTTGAGCTAACTATTGAATGTGGCATACCTAAGGAAGGTAGGAAAAGGTAAAGAAAAGTTTCCAAGGCTATTCAAATTGAAAAATGAGAAGAGTCAGGTCAACCCTTAGAGACTGAGGAAGGAAAAGGCAAAGAACTTGCAGTTGTGAAACAAAAAGCCACAAAATAGAGGAAGATTGTGATTGTTACACCAAAGTTAAAGGAAGACCTCTAGAAGGACATGAGAGGAATAGTAACACCATTAGGGCCAAAGGGCAAGGTGTTCAACATAAGAAAGATGTCAACACCATCTACTATCAAGCTACTACCAAGGAGCCCATCAAAGAAGAGAAAGAAGGAAGATGAGCAAGTGAATCCAAAGAAAATGATAGTTGCACAAGAGGTGGAATATGAAGAAATGATAGAGTCTAATGAGAACAAAAAACTACATATTGTAAAGGTACCCCCTCCAATGACTATAGATCAGGTATGTGAAAAATTGATAGAATCTAAAAAATATTTTGTCTCTTAAAAACTTACAGTATGATTCTTTTAGCAATAAAGATCAAGATAAACTTGAAGAAGCTTTAATTAACATGTTGATCAAGTTTATATGCATACCTAAGGAATTGGAAGCTAGAATTCCCTTGGGATTGTGTAACAGAGTGGATGCCAAATAGAAATGGGTATTGACCACAAAAAAGAAAATAAGAGAAACAACATTAGCACATATCATGCCAGATTTGGGAAAGGCACATATTTCTATAGCCCTTAAAGATTCTGTTAAAAAGTTAATGCCAAGGGATAGGGCATTCAAAGTTCTAAAGAATAAAGTTCCTGAAGTTGAGAAAGAAAGTATTGAATTTTGGAAAGAAGTATTTGGAGTACTTACTTCAACTATAGAGGCGAGGGAAGGCCAAGATGCTATAAAATATGAAGATGAAGAAAAGAAGGAAGTGGCTAAGTTAGAAATAGAAATTGAAGAGCTTATCAGTGGAATTGAATTTAAGGATTTTTTCACAATTGAAGATGACACTGACATCCCTCCACCCAATCCAAATATGCTGACTAAAGAAGAATTTCAAGGATTGATGAAGGACTCAAGAATTTTTTTAACAAATTAAATTTTTTTATAGGTAATTGAATATCCAAAGCTTGAAGTTAAAAAGACTAATGATGTTATAGTCACAACAACTATAGAGGCTACAAGTGCTAAGAAACTTGGTAAGCACTGATTGTATATTCACCACCAAGGACTTGTATGTAAATTTTGAAAAAGGAAGAGAATTCTAAGAAAATTTCCAGCACAAAGTTGGTAGATGAAAGAATTACATAGAAAGAGCATGAGGCTACTCAAACTCTAATTCAAATGCCAAGTGCAAAGGTTGTAGAACTACACTAGTGACACCTATACAATGGGTGATATCTAGACCAATGCAGAAACCAAAGGAGAGATCAAGTGGGAAAGGGAAGCAATTACAACTATCACTCCCAAGTGATACACCCTCAAGATCTCAGGCTATGACTCATATAGATGAGGATGTTGATGAGTTAGTAGAACTTAATGAGGTAATTACTTTACTTGTATATTATTTGAATAATCTTACCTTAGAGCAAATACATGAACTACAAATCTTGTTGAGTCGAAAGGCCAAACAAGAATAACTGAAGAGAGAACACAAGAGGAGATAGGTATTGCATACGATCAAAGATATTTTAAAGATGCTTTTGGTATAATAGATGTAAATCATCAGCATACAATTTTGGATCAACTAGTATATGTAGTTGATAGAGCTCAAACAAAGGACATAGAAACAAATGAGAAGTTGTTACAATGGTCTAAAAGGAGAATAGAGAATAAATTATTGCAGAAAGTCTCACATGACCTTGTATAGCAACAAGTCTATCTTTCTACAACTATTATGCACTTAGAAACAATTTTGAAAATAATAAAATCTTTATAATTGAGATTGTGTTATATAGGTTTCTTTACAATAGATACTCAATGATCATCATAGTTGTTACATTCAAGTATGAAGAATAATGTTCACTCATTGAGAAAGAATGCAAGTTCAAACTCATTTTCATTCGATGAACTTATATTTAATCAGACAAGGTTAGCTAAGATCATGACTAAAGATATAGAAATGAGGGCCAAGTTGGTATTAATTTAACTTCAATTATTAGCATACATAGATATAATCCATAAGGTTATTTCTGTTGCAAAGGAATTTTTGAAGAAAGACACAAATTTTGCACAAGTTATAGGACTCATTGACCTAGCTATCAAGCTAGAGATTTAGTTTCAAATTTTGGAAAAGGTATAAGAAAGATGGAACCAAGGCTATGCCAATATTGTGGCAAGTCATCATAAATTCTTTGAGAAGTTCTAACTCACCCTAACAACCCTAGCTACCATCAATGACAAAAACAAGGGGGATGATTGAAAAGGAACAAAAGAGGGGGATATTGATGAGAAGGGAGAAATAACAAGAAAGGGGGAGTTATGAGTTTTATAGTCAGAGAGTTATGAAGAAGAAGATATCAATCATCAAATCAAATTTTGGTCTCAAAGGAGAATACATTTTTGTAAGGAATGATTTCATGACAAAGTGTGTTTTCCATTAATGTCAAAGGGGGAGATTGTTGATCTCTAAGCCTATGTTGCCTATTAGTGACCAAACACTTAGTCATTTGTAAGTCATTTTCTAGGCAATATTACAAGGTCATCACTATGATTGAGTTATCTAGTAAAGGTGGAGCAAGTAACACTTAGACCAAATAGAATAATGGTTGTTGAGTGTTCAATATAGATTGAGAAGATATGTGAGTTGAGAAATATAGTATAAGTTGAGTAATATAATCACAACCAAGCATATTGAGGAGTGATGAAGTGCCAAGCACAAAAACTTATAGAGTTCAAGGAACTATTAGGTTGTGGTGACTGATCAGGGAAGTACTATACATAATTCTTATTTCTTTGGGCCCTATTTTATTGGGAATTTTTTGGCCAATAGGTTGTAATTAATTATAACCCTAAAGTGGAAAAAATACTTATATAAAAGGGCTTAGGGTTAGGTATCTTTTATAATGTGTGATGTGAAAATTTCTTCTTGTGGTGGTATTGAGCTATAAGGGATTACAGATTGTAATCAAGTTGTAATCATTGGATCATAATAATATAGGACTTTCTGTTTGGTGGACATAGCCTAGGGTTTGGGTGAACCACATCAAATCTTGGTGTCTTATGCTCTCTTCTATGCAGTTTATTATTTTTTGATATTGGTTATATTTGCATTTAATTGTTATATATGTCTATGGTTTAATCCTAACAAGAAATATCAAAGAGAGTTTTATTTTTAGTTGTTCTTTGCAGGAAAGTCTCATGGTTGAGTGCAAGAGATGGAATATGGGGGTAAGCTAAAGGTTTACAGGATTAATGGGAAAAACTTCCAGTTGTGAAAGATGCAAATGGAAGACTATCTTTATCAATAGGATTTATGGAAGTCATTGGAAGGAAAATACAACAAATAGGGAACTATGACAGATGAGGACTAAGAGATTTTAGATAGAAAGGCACTTCAAAGCATTTGATTATGCTTGGCACCATCAAAAATGTTTAACATTATAAAAGAGAAGATGACGAAAAAGTTGATGCAAACCCTAGTGATACTATATGAAAAGCTCTCCACTACAAACAAGGTTTTCCTCATGAAGCATTTATTTAATATGAAAATGGAAAAAGGTAGATCTATTGTGGATCATTTAAATGAGTTTAATACTATTACTAGTCAATTATCTTCTATGAATATTTATTTTGATGAATAAATTAGGGCTCTTTTGATTTTGTGTTCTTTGCCTAAGAGTTGGAATGGCTTGGTAATGGCTATGAGTAATTCTATTTCTAGATCTAATACTCTAAAAAGTGGTGATGTGATTAGTGTTATTTTGAGTGAGAAAACTTGTAGGAAAACCTTAAGTGGATCTACATCAAGAAGTGTTTTGAATGCACAAAGAAGAGGCAAAATGACTAAGAGAGGAAATAATTCTACAAATCATGGGAAATCAAGAGGAAAGTTAAATGGAAAGAGGTCTCAATCCAGAGGACTGAGAGATTGTTGGTATTGTGGTAAAATAGGGCATAAGAAGAAAGATTTTCTAACTCAAAATAATAATGAAGGAGATAAACTAGGAGGTAACACGGAGGAAAATGTGGTAAGTAACAAATCTGAAGAGGATATTTTTCTTCTTTCTTTAGAAAGTGTTGATGATTTATGGGTTTTAGATTCTACAGCTTCATTTCATGTGACACCCCATAGAGGTTACTTTATTGATTATGTCTAAGGGGATTTTGGGCTTGTTTATTTGGGGGATAATGAATCCTATCAGATTTTTGGAAAGGGAAAAGTTAAGATCAAGTTGTAGAATGGGAATCATTGGCTACTACATGAGGTAAGACATGTTCCAAGGCTGAGTAGGAATTTAATTTCAATAGGAAAACTTGGTGATGAGGGTTGTGCAGTTACTTTTAATAATAAATATTGGAAGGTTTCAAAAGGTGTGGAAGTAGGCACCTTATATCTTTTTATAGGTCATTTTGTTCCTTCTACTTTAATTATTTCAAAGAAAAATGATTTTTTAGGAACAATTGCTACAGTTGAGCAAGGAAAACAAATGATTACTTTAGATTCTAATATAATGCTTTGGCATAATATAATTGGGCACATGAGTGAGAAAGGTATGAAATTTCTTCATTCAATAAAGTTTACCAAGTCTAAAATGTGTTAATATGGATCTCTATGAAAGTTGTGTGTATGAAAAACAAAAGAGAATGAGTTTTGTGAAGAGTGGGAAGGAAAAGAAAAGTGAGATTAGAGCTTATACATACTGATGTGTGGGGAAAAACTCAGGTATCTTCCCTTGGTGACTCTCATTATTATGTTATATTTATTGATGATGCAATTAGAAAAGTATGGGTTTATTTCCCTAGACAAAAACTTGATGTATTTCAAACTTTTAAGAAATGGAAATTCTTGGTTGAAAATGAGATGAGAAAGAAATGAAAATGTCTCGAGTCTGATAATGCTGGTGATTATTGTAGTCATGAATTTTAAGAATAGTTCTCCACTAATGGTATTTGTAAACATTAAACTATTCCAAGGAATCCATAGGAAAATAGAGTGGTTGAACACACGAACATGACTATAATGGAGTGTGCAAGGAGAATGAGGTTACATGTTGGGTTGCCCTGAAACATGTGGGTAGAGGCTATCAATTCTATTGTATATTTTATTAATAAAGGCCCCTCTAATCCTTTGGACTATGGTATTCTAGAGGAAGCAAGGAGTGGTAAGAAGGTGACTTATTATTTTTCTCAAAACCTTCATTTCTAAAGCATTTTCTCATATAGATTTTGAAAATAGAACCAAGCTAGAAGCTAAGTCAAAGAAATGTGTATTTATTAGATATGGCATTGATGAATTTACTTATATGCTTTGTGATTTTGAAAATTGTAAAATTGTTCAAAGTGGTGATGTTATATTTAATGATAAAGAGTTGTACAAAGATCTTGTAACACCCTGCTCAGGAACCCAAGAGAATTAAACCTAACATGTTACAATGTTTACTGAACTATTTTTTTTTTTTTAAGTTTAAACAACATCAAGATAACATTAATGCGGAAGCAATATGAACATAAACAACAAATACACATTTGCAATTACAGATATAGTTTCAATTTCTCAAGAGTTCCTTTACGTTGAGTCACATTTAATGTTTTTAAATTAATTAGTTTAAGTTCCAAGTACAATGTCTCAAGATCATAAAGGAATAACAAATACATAATCGCATAAGCAAATGCATAAGTATAAACAATAAAATGAAAGTACATCCAATTAATAACATCCATTGCACATGTCGCAGGGTATGTGAGAATAGATACAATACATCAGAATACATGATAACATAAATACATCATCTGAAAAGAAGTCTCTGAGATAAGAAATAAGAATGATAAAGGTACATCTTCTGCAACGAACATCCAACAGCTGGTAATGTGAGGGGGAACCCAAATGGTAAGAAGGCACTACCTCCCGACTGCGTGGTTACCTAGTCAGGCTTCCACTCCCACCGTTCAGGGAAGATAATGAACGATCCACATACGGCTAATCAAACATAAAAAATTCCTAGGCAAGGTACCCCTAATAGCCAAAACTACCTCAAAGGTAACACATACTACTCAAGAAGATAAAATAATCCAAAAGTAAGAACACTCAATCTAGTATCGATACCACATAACCAAATATCATTCACAAACCAAGTATAACCCAAATACCAAGATCATAAGATAAAGTCAACAAAAGATAATCACCTCAAATCAACAGCCACATGTCAAAAGTACATCATCCATGAATCACCAATCATCATCAATGAAAGTAAGTAACCACAATAAACACATCCAATAATAGATACACCACATCCAACAATAAGTACACTACCAGAGATACACAAATCTACAGAGGAGACTCAGGCTACATACTAGGGAGTGTCATCACATGGCTTCTTGAGTTACCCTGGACTGATCTCTTAAGAGACCCCGGACCCTCAAGCGTTGAGTTACCCTGGACTGGTTACTCTGAACCCCGGACCCTCAACATCACACATATGGAAACTAGAAAGCCCTCTCAAGAAGACGAGGCACTCATCTCATTCCCATCCTTAGTCTATACAAGCACTCAAGGCATAGGTGGATCAAATATCTCTAACTTATCTTTTTAATGTGTTTTCCCCCCCAAAGATTTTTCATTACTAGATTATCACTTATTACACAACTTGCATTAGGTTACCCTGGTACTGACCACTTTGGGTCCCGGACCCTTATGCAAGCCACTCCCAAGTCACGTACCTAGACAACCTCTCCTAAGCACATAAAAACACAGTTGTGTCCCATACCACAACACCCATAAAGATCAAACTCGGTTCCTTAACAGGCAACCTAAAAACAAGATGGTTCTCCCATCCAAGTACACATAATTTCTCCACAAGATAAACCTCATAAATATAATCTACAATATAAATCACAAAACACATCATGACATCCAGCCACATAAAGGGTATTAAAGAAATCTGACAAAGCCTCTGGTGTACATCCTAGACTGGTCAAACTAGGTCAACTCCAAAATCCACAAGATAAATCCCCTTTCTTTTAAAATAACAATTACCAGTTCAGAAATTAATTAAATAATTAATAATAAAATTTATTAATTAATTAATATTTAACAAAACTATTTAGTAAAAATTATTAATAATTAATTAAAATAAACTATTTAAATTTCATTAACTATTAATTAAATTAACAATTATTAAAAAAAACATTATTAACAATTTAAATTTAATACATATAATTTTATATAAATATTATTTATTATAATAAAACAAAATGAATAATAAAATATAATAATAAACATTAAAAGAAACAATCTAATTTTAATGCGAATTGTTTTTAAAACAATCGTATGCCTTTAAAAAGGCTGCTGCCTGCGGCAGCTCGCCTGCGCAGTACCTGCATCAGTAGGGACTGCCGGCGGCCGTACACCAGGGGGGAAGTTGGGGGAGGTCGTGGCCCCCACTTCCTGGTTTCATTATATATATATATTTTATTTTTAATAATTTTTTATTTATTTATTAATTTTAACAAAAGACTTTTTCTCAATAATTTTATTTTAATAAATTTTATAAACATATAAAATTTATAAAACAAACTTTCTTTAAATATATATATATATATATATATATATATATATATATATATATATATATTTATTTATTTTTATTTTTATTTTTATTTTTATTTTTAAAAAAAGATTATTTTCAATGTTAATCTGATAGAGAAAATTCGAGCAACTAATCGAATTTTTTTTTTTTTTTTTTTTTAAATATCATTAGCAAATATAGTCTGGTAGAGAAGACACAACAAATCATTCGAATTTCTAATTTTAAATATTCTTTTCTTTCAAACCCTACATGATTTAATTAATTTCCTCAATGATTCTTCTGTATAAACAATGAGAAACTAATTTAAACCAATTAGATCTTGAAAATAATCGAAATGATAAACAAAATTTTAGGAGACTAATTATCAATCAGTCAGATCGGGAACACAATCAAGATGACAAACGTAATTTCAATCACCCAACAATCACGAAGCAGACAGATATTTCCAATTAAAATTGCATTCACGGGATTTCAAAACCCTACCTCGTACTGATGCTAAAACTCTAACAGTTAGATGAAAATTTCTACTGCAAGCAATATCTTTTAAGCTACGAAAAATTCCTTCTTCTCCAAACCCTCTAAATTGCTCTCCAAAACCTGTGTGTGTTCTCAAACTTGTCTCCCAAAAAAAATCTCCCTTGAAAAATGAACCCTCAAATTGATAAGGAGTTCTCTTCCTATAATCGAGGCACTAATTGTGCGTTTACCCGAGAGGTCTCTTGATCAATCTTGTTAACTCTAAAATCAACCTTTATTTATCTTATCTTTCATATTTTCATGCACGTTAAATGGATTATTAAATCTCTTTATTTAATTATCCACTTGACTTCTATTTTAATCAATTTATAACTTATAAATCTCATGCGCACTTAATGCTATTAAATATATTTATTAATTTCACATGTTTAATCTTTTCAATTAATTTCTTTTATTTTCAACTCATGCATAAATCATGCGAACTATAATCTTTATGATAATTAAATATCTTTTCACTTTTAATTTCATTTTTAGAAACTTAATTGATAAAATATTTATTAACTTAAATAACAATAATATTTAGCATTTATTTAAAAATGCACTCTAAATATATTATTATTAAATTAAATAAATAGTTCTAAATTTAAACTTTAACTTTTATCTCCAATATTTAATTCTCTCTTATTTAATTAATTCATTCATGCACAATTAATTTCCTTTTTAAATTAAAATATTCTTTTATTATGCCTTCATGCACTTTAAGTGAATTATTAAATTACTTTATTTAACTTTCCACTTTACTTTATTTTAAATTAATTTAATAACCTTTTAAAATCTCATGCACACTTTCTTAGAATATCTTTATTAAGTTCACATGTTTTTTTATCTTTTAAATTAATCTCTTATATTTAAAACTCATTCATGCGAACTTAAATCTTTTCCATAAATTAATATCTTTTCCTTTTTAATATATTTTGAACGTTTAATTTGATTAATATTTATTAACTTAAATAACAATAATATTTAGCATTTATTTAAAAATGAACTCTAAATATATTATTATTAAATTAAATAAATATTATCATGTTCTAAATTTAATCTTAAAACTTTTATCTTCCAATTCAATTCTTTATATTTAATTAATTAAATATAATTAAATATTCATAATATCATAATAATTCTCCATTAAATTAAATTATTAATTTAATCTATTAATTAGACTTAATTAATAGAAAATACGTCAAAGACTCACAAAACAACATACGCATAAAATACTCACGGGTTTAAAAAGGGTAGACAGTCTGTTACGAGTCCTCCTTGCAGGACAAGTATTATAGGCTTATGGCTAGGATTGGACCTGATCATTATCTTCCCATTCTCACCATTTGAGTATTTGTAATAGGGCACGCTCATCCTGCCAATTCAGGGAAGTCGATGCCCGGTACCTGCATCCTGCATAAAAGACGAGCATGTACATGTATATAATATATCTAAACTAAATAGACAGTGGCAGGGAGTGGTTCATCGTGTAGATCCCGACTAGCAGGTGACTACGACTCCCTCTCTTAACCACATCAAACACGTCAGACAGAAAGATAAAATAAACACGCGCACCATACACATGCAAGTATGGGGTAAGTATCATCAAATGCGTACATATAATAATGCATCTCTATCAATACAACATAATCATCATTAAAGACATCATGTTAACATTTTTATAAAAGAAACCACATTTACTAACTAGGAATCATCAAAACATCATTAACGTCATGAATGAAATCAACTAAGCAATAATATTTGATACATTTGTAATCAAAGACATGAAAAATATCATAATATTGTAAATCCAATATCTCTAAACTAATCAATGCACAAAATCAACCTAAAGCAAATTGACAATGATAACAGAAATGTGAACTAGGGGCAGGCACTACAGATCTTTTGCAACAACATGAAAAGAAAGAAGATATTATGTAGTACTAGATGATTCTCCAAAAGATGATGTTCCAACAATTCATCATGATCTGCAACAACTGCAACAACAAATACCACACAACCCAATAATCATAGATGGTCAAAAAGGCTAAGTAGACCTCTAGAAAGATTTTCTCCCTCTATGTACTCTATTTTACTAACTAATGCTCATGAACCTGAATTTTATGATGAAGTTGTGTAGGTGGATACTAAGATTCAGTGGGAGTCTACAATGGAAGATGAAATGGACTCCTTGTTGAAAAAAGACTTGGGATTTATGCAATTTTCCTACAACTAAATGAGCTTTATAGAATAAATAGTTTTACAAGTTGAAAGAAGAGGACGTAGGTAAGAAATGATTTAAAGCTAGGTTAGTTGTCAAAAGATTTGCATAGAAAAAGGGCATTGATTTTGATAAAATATTCTCTCTTTATCCTATCCCCATCTCTCTTTCTCCTATCCCCTTTTCTTTGCCTATAATGCCCACCCCTACTTGACTTTTTTGATTGTATTGCCAGATTCTTTTAGGCTAGTTTTTTTATTATGTTTTATGATTATCGGTACTTGGTTACTGAATTTTATTATATGTCATTTCATAATCAGTTGATTTATGTGATGAGTTATTCAATTATTTCATGTTTTTATTTATATCCTTTCAATGATGATATATGTTCATTTAATAACTTTTAGTTGTTTCATGATGTTAGTCAGAGGAATGATTTATATGCAATTTCTATAGTTACTTACCCCATACTTGCATGTGTATGATGTATCTATCTATTTGACTTTATGTATGACATTTCTGATGTGGTTGAGGAAGGGATTTGTTGTCACCTACTAGTCATGATCTACATGATGCACCAATTCCCACCATTTTCTATTTAGTTTAGAATATATGTGTTTGTACACGTGTAAATTTTATGTAGATTGTATGTACTGGGTATTGACTTCCCTGAATTGCCAGGATGAGCATTCCCTATCATAGTATTTCAATGGTATAAGTGAGGAGATAATTCTTGAGTCCAAATCCTAAACCCTAAGCCAATTGTCCTAAAAAGTAGGACAAGTATCTGAGTTAGTTTACTGATTTGAATTTATTAGGTGATGTGAATTCATGATTTTGATCCTAGAGTTTGATTAGGTTCTTAGTCTTTAGTTAAGTTGTCATATTTAGTTTTGTGGGTGTGTGATGACTTTCAGTTATAATTAAAATGAATTAAAAGATAATTTAGCGATTTGATTTAATGAAAATTTTATAAATAAAATTCAATATTTAATTGATTAAGTAATTAATTAAATAAAAGAATTAAATTTAAAAGATTGTATTAAAGTTCTTTTTTTGACGTATTTATATTTATTTGATTTAATGATAATTATTTAGGAGTTTTATTTTAATAATAAACTCTAAATAATGTTATTAGTTAAGTTAATAAATATATTATTAAAAAAATATCTCTTGAATTAATTAAATAAAAGAATGAAATTTAAAGATAAAGTTATAGTTCTAATTATGTCATAGTTATATTTATTTAATTTAATGATAATTATTGAGGAGTTTTATTTAACAATAAACTCTAAATAATATTATTAATAAAATTAATAAATATATTATTAAAATGCTTCAAAAATTAATTAAAGAGAGAAAGCTAATTATTTAATTAAGATGTTTTGTAATTAAATATTTAAAAGAGTTGTGCATGAAAATGTAAAAGATAATAAAATATTAAAAGAAATTGATCAACAAGTTCCCTCATGTGATTGCACAATCAGAGCCCCAAATTTAGGGGAGAACCCTTTATTAGAGATCAGGAGTTCTGTTTTCAATAACCAAGATTTGGAGAAGGATTTTTAGAGAATGAAGCTTTTCAGAAGGAAGGGGTTTTCTCACGTGCTTTGTACATTTGCACGTTTGTGTGTTGGCATCAAATTCAGGTAGAATTGTAGAATTGTTTGATATCATTAATGAAACCTTGTTGTGAATATTAATTTATCTCTATATCGAAGTTATTTGTGTTTGAGGAATGGAATTTTTGAAAACCCTCGTGCTTGTAAATTTTAATCAATCGGGTTTATTATTTAAAAATTGAAATTTAGAATGTAAATTCGATTGGTTTATCTAGGTTTCCTTATTAGAGTATTGTTCATAATTATTTTTAAAAATATTATATATATAAAATAAATTTAAATTGCATGGTGGGGGGGAGGGTTTGTTTTATTAAACAAAATTTTAAAAAATATAATATAATTTTATGAAGGGGGGCAAGGACCCCATCCCCCAACCTCGGCTGCCATTGGTAGCAACTGTCCAAAGGATAACTATGTTGCCAAGGCAGCGTTCGGCTATCCAAGGATAATCTAATATTGCCAAGGCAGCATACACTACCCTTGGGCAGCGCAGCTTGGCCATGTCCAACTTTTTTGTGGAATACAATAAATCACATTGATCAACTTTTTGAAAATTTTTTAAAATATTAAATATTTAATAATTTAAATTTTTTTATAAATTATTATATTTAATTAAAATAAAGAATAATATTGTTATTATTATTTTAATATATGATTATTATATTATGTAGTTATAATATTTATTAATAATAATATTATAATGTAAATATATTATTTTATTAATAAAATAATAAATATTTTAATTAGTAATTAATAGTTATTATTAAATGATGATGATAATATTTAATTTCATAACTCACTTTTCTTCATTAAACATATTATTAATTTCTTTATTAATGATATTTTAACTAGGTAAAATTTGATAATTGTAAATTTGAAAAAAAAAATGGTTATCTTTGGTAAACTTGGGTTGTGCTTGATGATTACATTTTATATGAAAATGATTTATACTGCTAGGGGGATTTTCTTATTTAAAGACCTTAGTAATTAACATACCTTAGAAAAGATGAAAACTGTCATGTGTATGTTTACTAAACTCTTATGTTTTCATAATAAATTGAACTATGAAACCATGTTTAAACAACTTTTTATGAATTGTAGAATCGTCTGTGATTCTAGTGAAATAAAAAACCTTAGTGATTCTAGCAACTAGAGAAATGGAAACAGAAACCCTGATTGAGATCGAAAACATCATGAACTCCAATACTTGAAATGAGAATGAGAGCTTGAAAACCTATAAGTGAAAATTAAACCTTTGTATTTTCAAAACCTTATGAATTATGAAAATGACTTTTGTATGTACTTTTTATGACATGATTTATTGATGTTGGATTTCAAGGTTGACTTAGCTTTGGCTAATCAGGATGTTTACCAGAGGCTTGGGGGTTTGTTTTGTGATGTCATGATGATATTTTGTATACGATATTTTATACTCAACCATGGTGATGTGTCATGTGTATTCTATGAGGAATTTGTTCAGATGGTTGTTATTGCTTACCTATATCTCTTGTGTACAACTAAGGTGAATGGTGTGATTATTTTGGCATAACCTTTTTGAGTATTCAATAAGTTATTTGTGATTGCTCCCCAATTTCTTTTATAGGAATGAGGTGATTAGATGATTTTTTTTGGTGATGTCATGTTGTGATATGAATTTGGTTTATGTGTACTTGATTTTGGGGTAAGTCTTGTCAAGATGATCATATTGGTGGAATCTATGATTATGATCAGTGATTTTTAGTACTTGTCAGTTGCTTGTTTAAGAACTGATGTATGGTATGTGGTCTTTTGAGATCTTCTTACTTTTACTAAGCTTAGGGTAGGTTATCTACATGTCATGTTAGGAAGTAGCTTGCAATGGAGGCCAGAGCCCTAAAGAGGCTACCTAGGTAACCCATTGTAGGTTTTTTTAATATGTAATAAAATTTTATTAAATGGATTTAAAATGAATTAATAAGATATGGTACCACATAAAGTCACTCAAATTCCTAAGAGACTGCCAGGGTAACCTCAAAGCTTATTCATTAGTATGCCTTGTATGTACAAAAGGATATTGATGCCACATAAAGACATTAGGGGGCCAGAGTCTAGAGAGGTTCCCAAGGTAACCTTAGAGTTGTCTCATGTGATTACACTTCCCTACTTACATAGTAGATTGCCTACATGTTAGTGTTGCATTTGGGATTAGTTGATACTTGTGTCTTGGTAACCTTTGAGGTAGATTACTTCCAAGATTTCCTTGACCTAGATGTTGGATTTGAATTGTGAGTTTATTATCCTATTTTAGACTTGAGTTTATCTCCTTAGCATGGTAGGAGTGGATCTTTTTGGGTTTCATGAGGTTAGGTGGTAGTACATTTTCTTATACCATTGAGATCTAACTGTCGAATGCCATTGCTAGATGTGTTTGTGTAGATGTTCCTTTCTATCTATTCTTATATTTCTATGATGGTTGGTTATACCTATTGTATTGTATTTTATTTCATGGATCTTAAAGAGATGATGTAATCTATTTTATGATTTATATTCTTTTAGCCTTTCATACCTTATGAACTATATAGTGGATGATTGTACATTCTGAGTATTACCATGTGGCATTTGGGACAATTATATACTACTTAAATGGACTTGTACTTGTAGTTATTCTTTAATTTAGATGTGTTATATTTATTGGTTTTAGTATTAATTGAAATTAAATGTGATTCAACATCATCGAACCCTATGAATTGTAATCTACTTTATGATACATGTTAATGTGTATGTTAGTGCTTCCACTATTTTATATTTGTTGTTGTTATGTTATTATTATTATTATTATTTTAAAAATTTTGGAAAACTTAGTGAAACCTTAGGTTAATTTTGCTTTGGTTCCTTGGTAGGGCATTACAACCCCCTAATCTCTCACTCTTTATCCTATCCCCCTCACTCTTTCTCCTATCCCCTTCTCTCTCTCACTCTTTATATCATATCCCCTAATCTCTCTCTCTCTCTCTCTCTCTCTCTCTCTCTCTCTCTCTATCCTATCCCCTCTCCCTTTTTATCCTATCCCCTTCTTTCTCCATTCTCTTTATCTCTCTCTCACTCTTTCTATCCTATTGCCTAATCTCTCTCTCTCTCTCTCTCTCTCTCTCTCTCTCTCTCTCTCTCTCTCTCCCTCCCTCCCTTTTTATCTTATCCCCTCTCCCTTTTTATCATATCCCCTTCTTTCTCTCATTCTCTCCATCTCTCTCTCACTCTTTCTATCATATCCCTCTCTCTCTCTCTCTCTCTCTCTCTCTCTCTCTCCCCCCCCCCCCCCCTCCTATAGAAGTTGTGAAAACCAACTTCACAAATTTCCAAGAACATTGCCTATACTAAAGAGAAACTAGAGAAGGAAAAAGTAGAGCTTGGAAAATCTCAATGGTGTGAGATCCAAAATTTATTCCAAGATTATGAAAACAAAATGTACAAGAGTTCAACCTTAAAAGTGAATGAAACCCTAAAGGGAAATAAAAATAATTTGTGCATTATAATTAATATAAAATATTAATTATATGCACCTATGAGGTAGCTTAAGTAACTAAAGTAATAAACAACTTAATTAAATAAATCAAGATGATCTAATTAATAAGCGTAAAAGAATAATTACTCTAACCCCCCCTTAAGTGAAGCTCAGGAGGTAAGCTAACCTAGCAAGGCTATGAAAGAAGGAAAAAAGGTCCCAAACACAAGGCCTAATCAAGTACCCCAAACAAAGAAATCTTTGTAAACTAGAGACAAAGGAGAAAACCTAGTGGGAAAAACCCCTCTCCAAAAAGAGATAGAACAAACATGCTGAAAAAACATGAAGGAAGGAAGGCCTCAACAAGACCCCCCAAGGAAAACTTCTATAACCCCAAGCATAGACCACAACTAAAGATAGAGAGGTGATGAAAAAGACTTGATGAAGATGTCAACAACTTGGGCATCAATGGGAATATACTGCAAAGAGAGAACACCATCCAAGATCAGCTGATGAATGAAATGCATTTGAAGCTCAATGTGTTTAGTGCACTGATGCTCCACTAGGTTGTGTGAAATATGAATAGCACTCTAATTATTGCACCATAGAATAGTGGGATGGTCAGACAAAAAAACAAATTCAGTCATCAACTACCAAAGCCATGAAATATCCTAACTAGCAAACACTATTGCTCTATACTCAACCTCTATAGATGAAAGTGTATGAGCATGCTACTTCTTACATGACCATGTGATAGGACTAGAGCCAAGGCACAAAAAAAGCCAGAAGTAGACTTCTGATCATCAACATCATCGACCCAATCTGAGTTAGTCTAGCCAACAATGTGAAGAGTCCCTGGTGTATAATGAATGCCATACATAAGGGTGCCTTGAATGTATCTCAAAATACACTTGGAAGCTTACCATTGACTCTCATGAGGATCATGTAAAAATTGAGAGACAAGACCCACTGTAAAGGAGTGATCAAGATGAGTATGTGTTAGGTACAACAAGTTGCCAAACAACTACCAATACAATGTGGGATCTACTGAAGGCAAAGTGTAGGAGGTAGAAAAAGTAACACCTGATTGAAAAGGTGTGGGAGTAGACTTGCAGTCAAACACGTCAAAACATTGAAGTATGTCAAAAACATACTTCTACTAGTAAACAAAGATTCTAGTAAAGAACTGAACAATCTATAGACCAAGATTAGTCATCTCAAATTGGTCCATCAAGGCTTGTTGAACATCCTAAATCATAGAGGATGAGCTACCTATGAGAAGGAGATCATCAACATATAGCACAAGGATCAGAACCTCAACTTCAAGATGCTAAATATAGACTATAGGATTAGAATGGCAGCGTGTGAAGCCTGTAGAAAGCAGAAAAGAGTCCATCTTCTCATACCAAGCTCGAGGGGCCTATTTGAGACCATACAATGAGCATCAAATTTTGCAAACCAAGGAGGAATCCTCCACAAATCCCTAAGGTTGCTCCATGTAAATCTCCTTAGTAAGATCACCATTCGAGAATGCACTCTTCACATCCATTTGAAAAATGGGCCATCCCTAAGAAGTTGCGAGGGATAAGACAAGGAAAATAGAGTTCATCTTGGTGACAAGGGAAAATATCTCACTGTAATCAATACCCTCAACCTATGAAAAACCCTTTGTAACAAGATGTTCCTTATGCTTATCAATAGAACCATCAACAACAAACTTAGTACGATACAACCATTTCCATTACACTAAATTTCTTCCCTTAGGAATAGTATAAAGATCCCAAGTATGATTTTTCATCAAAGAAGAATACCTCTCCTACATTGCACTGTCCCACTTAGAATGTCTTGTCACTACTATAAATGTCTTAGGATCATCACAAATAGAATGACTGAGAAGACTAGAACCCATAGTATGAGATCGAGTGTGATAAGAAGTGGAAGGGTCACCAGCTAGAGATCCTACAACCTCAACTATTGCTTGAGCCCATTTAGGAATCTAGGTGGATCCTATGGTGGAGGTAAATGGGGATCACCAAGATCATCATCCTCATCATCCAGAAAAGAGACTAGAAAGGATGAGAGAATAGTGGTAAGTGAAGTAGACTCTGGAGATAGGGTATCTACTATAGAAAGGCACTCATCAAACTGGGCATCTTGTTGAAATAGGACCTCTTTGGAATTAGGATCAAACAACCTATAGGCCTTAACATCCTCATAGTAGCCAAAAAAATGAGGTGTTAACTCTTTCGCTCCATTTCTCTCCTCTAAGCATCTAGTACAAATGCCCATGCTTTACTACCAAAAACTCAGAATAAAGATACATTAGGCTTGGCATGAGAGCAAGCCTCCTTAGGAGTCATATGTCAAATGGCCATGTGAGGCATCTAATTCTAAATATAGTTGGCGCAATTGACTACTTTTTCCCAAAAAAATGAATATGTGGATCTGGACTGAAACATACAATTAGCCATCTCTCAAAGTGTTATGTTATTTCTCTCTACTACACCATTCTGTTGAGGGGTGTAGGGCACTACAAACTAATGCTGAAGACCATGTTTAGAGGAAAAATCCTTAAAAGCTTTGTTTGCATACTCCCCCTATTATCTGTGTGTATTCACTGAATAGAAAGACTAGACTACTTCTCTAAAAATATTATCTGGCACTAGAAAAAGGAGTGGGAAATGACATGAGGTCACTATGAATCAACTCCAATGGTGCCAAAGCACGAGTGGCTCATCCATGTGGAAAAAGATCCCTATGTTGTTTGCTAAAAGTACAACCCTGACAAACACCATCTATGTAGGAAATCCAGGCAAGCCTAAGAACAAGTGCCTATATGCTCATCTGCTAAAGATATCTATAATTGACATGGCCCAAACACTCATGCCAAAGTCTTCTTAATGAATTTGCATGTTCTACAAGACAAGAACTTGTGTCATCAGAAGACTCCAATCCATCAAATCTATAGAGGTGAGATGCAAAGTCAACACTCGCAATAGCCACAATCAACTCATAATCAAGTAAGTCCCAAATAACCATGTCATGTGGTGAGAACTCAACTATCTTACTAGAGCTAGAGTGGAAAATATAATAAATAGACAATAGGTTTTTTGAGATGTCAGGGATGAAAAGAACATCCTAAAGAGAACCCCTAGGTAATACAATAACCAGAACCCATGACTAAAAGATGTGATGAGTTCCCAATAGAAATTTATGAAGTAGCACAAGGAGCAAGTGAGGTGACCAACTGCTAAGTGTTTTTCATATGGTGAGAGACACCAAAATCAAGAATCTAGGTAGGCCTATATGTCATCGATCATGCATTAAGAGTGTGACCTTTCCCTACAGGGGGGATGAATACTGAGGAGCTAAAATGTGATGCTCCTACATGGCTTCCTTTAAAACCTCCAAACATTTCCAACACTTAGAAACATGATGTCCACCCTTTACACAAAAACTACAAGTCTTAGCTGATTTCTTCTTAGTCTTGGAGGTAGACTCAATAGACTTTGAAGAAGATTTACCCTTGGTAGGGTTAGCTGGAGGTTTGGAATCAGTTTTCAGTATATCTTTTTTTGGTTTGGCTTTTTGTTTTGGTTTCCCCTAAGAAGTCTAAGCAACCAATGCTTGGTTGGAAGAGCCAGAGGCATCCACCTCTTAGATCATTTCCTATTTCCATGTCAACTGATCATAATATGTCTCAAAAGAAGGCATCTCATGTCTGTTACCCAAGGCATCCATAATGGAGTAGAAAGTGGAAGAAAAGATCTAATACTATCCTCACAACTTTGAGAGTATCAAAAAATACACTCATGATCTATTTTGATTTTCCCACATCCCTATAGAATTGTATGTAGAGATTTCAACTTCATCAAGAAGTCCTCAATGTTGGGAAAGCTAGTAGGTGTCAAAGAAGTCAACTCTGCATCAAGTTGTAGTGCCCAGAACTCATTCACTATGCCAAACAAGTTGTGAAACTTGGTCCAAATAGCCCAAAGAGTGATCAAACCATCTAGGTGAAATAAGAGACTATTAGAGATGTTTAGTGTAATTAATCCCTCAAAAAACAAAGAAACAACCACGAAAAGCACAAAAACTAAGAAAAAAACTTAGACGCCAAATGTAGAGAGGGAGGAAATTGAATCCTCCACTTAAATTCCAAAAATAGGAGCTCAAATGACCTCATAACAAAATGAAATCTAATCATTGTCTCTAGCTCAAAACTAACTTTCTAACACTTCTTTTGGATTGAAAAAAGACCTTTGTATGCTCAAGTTATGGCCAAAAAATGAACTGCTCCTCCAAAATTGAGCTCATTGGAAAAATATAGTCAAGAAAAAATTTGACGGCCATATGGTAGTCAACTGCCTATCACTACAAAAAAATATAGCTACCAAAAAATGATGTCAACAGCTAGAAAAGTGATGTCATGATGCTAAAAAATGACATCAGCAGGGGCAATTGGAATGTGATATCAACAAATGGAAAACTGACATCACGACTAAGTATCTACACAAGCATGCCAGTAAACTACATTAGCATGCCAATAAACTGCATCAGCCATTAGGTGGAGCTATGCCAATAGAGTTGACTAGAGGGTAGACTCCCGGTGGCAACAAGGTGTAGGTCACACTGTAGCAGTGCTTCAGCTAAGGCAGAGTGCTAGCTGAGTGCAAGGGGTGCTCTAGTGGTGGCAGGGTGGCACTTAGGTGGCCACTTAGTGAAGTGGTAAAAAATCTATTTTTATTTTTATTTTTTTGATATTTGTGTCCGTACAGCTCTCCAGGAGGCCAATTTTTTTTCTAGACGATACAGTGTCCAAAAATCACAAATTTTATATGGTTTTTTTATTATACTTGGCCTTTTGAGTGTGATGGAAACATTCATTTTTTTGCCAAAGTGCACCAAACAAATGTACCTCCTCCTCATTAAAGAGAAAACCTTGAAAAATTGGGGGTTTCTGTCTCTAAATCACAACTTCAAAATCTCTGAACTAGGAAGTAGTAGGGAAGCTCTGATACCATGTATAAGTTGTGAAAACCAACTTCACAAATCACCAAGAACACTTGCATGCAAATAACTTGTATTGAAGAGAAACTAGAGAAGGAAAAAGTAGAGCTTAGAAAATCTCTACGGTGAGAGAGCCAAAATGTTTTCCAAGATTATGAAAACAAAAAGTACAAGAGTTCAACCTTAAAGGTGAACAAAACCCTAAAGGGAAATAAAACTAGGTTGCACATTATAATTAATATAAAATATTACTTATATGCACCTAAGAGATAGCTTAAGTAACTAGAGTAATGAAGAACTTAATTAACTAAATCAAGATGATCTAATTAATAAGCATAAAAGAATAATTACTCTAAAACCTCCCTCCCTTGCCTCTCTATTATATCCTATTATATCCTCTACTTGCCTCTCTCTCACTCTCACATTCTCTCCATATCTCTCTCTCTCTCTCTCTCTCTCTCTCTCTCTCTCTCTCTCTCTCTCTCTCTCTCTCTCTCTCATTCTTTCCATCACTCCCTCCCTCATTCAATATATTTTTGGGTAGTAGTAATACATAACTTGATCGTGTTATTAAAAAATATAAATAAATAAAATGTCAATGGTAATTATATTTCTTTAGTGTGGTCCACCAGATTCTACTATTATTTCACATTTATTTCTATACCAAGTATGCAAGTATAAGTCTTTTGTGCTTGGAAATGCTAAATTTTATATTTTTCATGTGCCAAAATCTTATTTTATGTTAGTATCTTGTGATTGAGCATAAAATAATCATCCAACTTTTTTAGTTTTGTATTTTATTCATGTTATTATTTGTAGGGTAATTTTCATCTACAATCATGGGAAAGATCAAAAGAGGAACAGTTGAAAAATGAGAGGTAGAAAAGGCAAAAACAAGGGAGTGTATGAGGAGATTACATGAAGGTACATCATCAAATGCCTCCAACATAAGTGATTAAAATATACCCATTGATATTGATGTCATAGACTTACCTATTTTGAAAAAAAAAATGTTCAACATACCGCAATTGAAATGATATTGAAAAATACACTTACATTATCTAATGCCCCTAATGCAATATATCAAGTTGAAATGATGAATGCACATAATGTAAATAACGAAAATATAGAGCATGCACATAGATCAACGTCTCTTAGAATCATTTGTAGAAAACCAAAGTTTTTAATTGACATTGATGAAATGTTAGAAAGAAATTGTAGGAGAATTGTTCAAAATATTTGGAATATTTATTTTAAAAATTTAAATCAAAGTGGAAGATGCCAATTTGTTGTTGAAATGGTTGAAAATCTGAAATTTAGAGAGACAATCAGAATTTTGGAGTTAAGAACATATGTAAATAGTATTGAAAGAAGCATATTTTGAAATCTCTTTGATCCATACCAATGCATTGGTTCAAAAGATCGTACTAAATATGATAATGCAAGTCAACAGGTCCTCACATCAACCATAATGGGAAAGGAAATGGAAAAAACTTGTATGGTAATCAAAACAAGTAAATCATTAAGGATAAGTAGAACAACACTAGTCAAAGCCTTAGTGAGGTGAGAGAAAATTGAAAGTTATAATGAGACTTCTTTTTGGTCATTCCAAGGTAGACTCCCACATAAGGATAAAGTTATTGTTGATGCACTAAGAACATTAATAGAATTTTTTTGGCATGGCAACACAAGGCCTTCACCAAACCAAAAAGATGTTGTCAAAAGATGAATTCGAAAAACAAATCATGAGCCACATGCAAATTTTTTTGGATATGACTCAAAAACAACTTTATGAAATGCTTCTTGAAAGATTTCCTCAAATTAAAATCAGCCAAAAGTTGTTTGAGATGACAAAACCATTCTATCTTAAGATAAATCATACATGCACTACATGTTGTTGTAGAGTTCATGTTGAGTTTTCTATGCATTATGATGTTTATCGTTATATATGTTGTACTTTGCATACTAGCAAAATATTGCAGGAATGTGGTCTACCATTACCTCCTAAGTCATCGAGAGAATTTATTGCAAGTGTACTATGTAAACAAGATGATGGGTGCATTTATTATAAGACCATGCATTTGAAAGGTTTTTTTCCCTCAATGTGGTTGTTTGCAAAAGTTTCATAGATGCCTACATCTAGATAGCACACATAAAATTGGTAAGACATTAGTTTCTCTTAGAAAGTAAAAGTTAGTATATATGTTGTTAAAGATGGAAAATAATTAAAGAGGTGTGAATTAGTGAAAAGTGGTGTATGTGTAATTGATTATGTGAAATTATTTTAGGAGAAAATAGTTTATGACTACATAGTTCATACACATAGAGCTAGATGGCTGAATGAGCAATTAAAGTTGTGTAAAAAAAATTTTCCCTTTCGTACGATTTTGTCATTTGTTTACTTCTTTGAAAACTATACACTAAAACCTCAAAATTAAGTGCAACCAATGTATTACAACTCTATACAAGTGTCAATTTTTGTACACATAGTATTGATTCATGCACATGATAGAATAGAGGATGATAGAAAAGTATTAGGAGAATATCAATTCTATTAGTGATGATCAAACTCATTCATCAGAGTTTGTGCAAGGATGTTTTAGAATTTTCTATGAAAATTTGAGGGAAAGAGATAAAAGGTACAATCAACACATTATATGGTCAAACAATTGTACTGCACAATTCAAGAATGCAATGATGTTCTATTGGTTGATTAGGGTGCTTATGAAAAATGGAGTGCACCATTTTTGGAATTTCATTGAGGTTGAACATGGAAAGTGAGAGCATGATGGTGCTAGAGCATGCATGAAAAGAGCCCTTAGTAGAGAAAATTGATTTTACACAACTTTAATTGCAGAATTGCACCAATTGATAATTGTTTCTACAATGGGACCAAGTAATAAATGTAAGTCTATGATTTATAGATATTTTTGGTTGATACATGAACCTAACATTGAAAATTTACAAGATTGTTGTATACTTATAGAATCAAGTGAGATGCATTCATTTCAAAGTTCAAATGCAACTTTACTAGCTAGTCATACTAGAAAGCTTGCATGCTTTTTCTCTTTTTGTATGCATCATGTATGCGATGAATGTGAATCAAAAGAGTGGGTTGACTAATTGTCTTATAGAACTCTGCATCCAATTGATTCATATAAACTTCCTAAAACACTACAACTCAACTAGATTAAAGTTTCAAAAGACTTTGAGCATGTATCTAGCCTAGTTGAACCAAGTACTAAGTTATCAATTTAATATTTGGTTATAATAGATTATTTTCAATTTTGGAATTAAATTATCCTTGCATGTAATGTAGGTCCTATTAAGCATAGAAATGCTCAAAATTACCCTAAAGGGAAAAATATGGGAAAATGCGTCCTTAGATGTTTTAGGATCACTTTATAATGGTTGAACCCAAACTAGATAAGTTTGGAGGCCTAAAATACAAGATAGGTAAAAGTTGTTAAAATTGCTTATTGACAACTTTGTAATTTTTGCAAAGTTGCAATGACAATTTTTACACTTTTCTAGGAAAAGGCATGGTGGGAATTTGTAACTAGACACAAGGGTCTAATTAGTTGGAGGAATTATATAGAAGCATCATACAACTCATTTCTGAGGGTTGATTATGTGGATGTATGTACATTTCATGGAATAACAAGAGATTATTGATAGAAAATAAGATTTTTAATTGAAAGCTTATTTTCTTGCATTCATTTGGTTACTATTATTCATGGAATAGTTTCTTGAGAGAATGTAACAATTCTATGCAAGTTTTTTTTTGTCACTAGTTTTTGTTTGATTAGGTTTGCAAAATTTTTTAGGTTCTTCATTCCAGTTGTTCAATTTTGACTAGGTTCCAATAAAATGTCTAAAAGTTGAGTTTCCATGGTTGAAAAAATATGGCATTTGGAAATTAAGTAATGGACTATGTACAAAATGTAAATAAAGTTTTTGGAGGTTGTGGGATTCAGTTTTCTTTTTCTACAAGCGAGCCCAAGGAAAGCCAATGGAAGCTTGGCAATACACAAAGATACTTGCAAGAGAGTTCTAAATGGAACAATGGATTGGTAAGTGCCAATCTTGGTTGGGAAATGGTATAATGGTGTGTCTAGTATCCAAAAACTAGAGGAGAGAGTATGGAGTGAATATTTTCTTGACTTAGAAGTGTAGTTGATGTCATTGCCCTAGAAACGCTTGAAAATAGGGTTTTCTAAAAAGGTATTGTATGGACACTTTGAGAACCTAAGACCTAGAAAATTCTTGAGCCTAGGTCAATTGGAAATAAAGTCTAGAAGGCATCATCAGGCCTTGTCAAGAGATTTTGTGAGATATTGAAGGTTCCTTGTTTCTAGGAGGGCTAATAGGGCCTCTTTGGGCTACTAGGCCAAATAGAGAAAGAATGAGTTGTGAAGGTGGTAAACTTATCAAAATGATGTAGAATGACTTGGAATGTGTCAACAGGGATAACTTTAAGAAACCCTCCTTTAGAAAAAAAATATAAAATTTTGGTGAATTGAATATTAGTTCAAGGGGAGAAAAAAAAATTCTATTGGCGAATTTTTTATTTTTAAGTAGGAAATTTTTAAATTTTATCGGCGATTATTTTTCAATCATATAAAATATATAAATTTTTTTGAAAAATCTTTCATTATTGATCAAAATTGTGGAAAAGAGTACACATACCTAGAAATAAATATTTTATTATTATTATATCAAACCAAATTAATTATCAAACTTTAAGGTTAAATTATGCCCACTTTTATCATTACAGTTTTGCTCCAAATTATTGAATGGGGGTTTGGGGGAGCACCCCTGTTATTTTTAATTGTTGGATGATCCCAAATCAATGCCCTAAATCCTAAATCAAGCCAAACTTTTAAAAGCATACCAAGTTTTAAAGAAAGTTCCCAAAGTAAAGACACATCCCCAATCAAATCTATTTTGTGGCAAAGCGAAAGGATAAAAAGTTTCATGAAAAGTCTTCAAAATAGAGACACATGTTAAATCTACATACTTAATATTTAGTGTAACATTAATTTTTACCAAATATTGATGAATATGACCATCAATTTAGACAAGCCTTAAAAATTGTAGGCAAATATATTTAAATTAATACACAAAAAACTTATATTCCATTGGCGAAGTCATCACTAATATATAAATACTTTTGTATTATTATTGGCAATTAGCCTAAGCATGGGACCCAATTTTGGTAAAGTGCAGGTGACATTGACACCCAAAAAGTGCAAAACAATTAGACAAATCTGGACTCCTCGATGAGTGAGATTAGCCAATTGGCGAATATTAGCCACTAAAGTTATCCTTGTGTGTCAAGAACCTCATGAGGAAGGTTCAAACCTAATTTTTCTTTTATGATAGCATTTGGTGGACTTTTGGCTTAATAGGCCAAGAAGTGCATAGTTTAGATTTTTGGAGTTAGAAGATTGGAAACTAAATTGATTGGTGAGTTTCTTGGTGGAAGGGGATTAGGGGATAACCCTCTAGGTTAGGGTTAGAGAAGAGATCCTAAGAAGGCTAAGAGGTAGCCTTGGTAGAGAAAAAAAGGCTCTAAGAGAAGAACCTCCCCATCAAAGTGGTATGGAGCCATGAGATTGAGGCTTGTGGTGGTATGATGTTTCCTACTAAATTAAGTGGGTCTACAAAGATGGTGAGCAATGTAGATTTTTCTAAGGAGCTAGATGAACAAAAGAAGATCATGGATGAGAAAACTAGGCTTATAGATGAGGTTATATAAGAGATGAAGGACAAACTGAAGGAAATGGAAGAGGTAGTTTTAGAAAAGAAAGATGAAGACACCAACACCAATAAAGGCAAGAAGAAGGTAGACTTGGAAGATGAGATTGCTGAACCCTATCCTCCACTTGGTGAGAAAGATCCATTCCTCAAGGTGCTCAAAGAATTTGGAGGTAAGAGTCTTCAGAATATTCCAATGTTTCATGAGAAGATGGATAGAAAAGTAGTCCTAAAATGGATTGAGAGTATAGAGAATCATTTTGAATGTGAAGGGGTAATAGAGGCTCAGAAGGTAAAGGTGGTAAAGTCAAAATTGAAAGGACAAGCACTCACTTGGTAGAAGTTTATGCAAGTGGAAAGGGAGAGTGAAGGAAAGAAACCAATAGCTAATTGGAAGGCTATGGTAGCAAAGATCAAGGAGACATGTCTATCAGAGGATTATGAGATCCAACTTCACAAGCTGAGGAAAAATCTCAAATGAAAAGATCTTGATGTGGCATCCTACACTAAAGAGTTCTAAAAACCAGCCCTAAGGTCAAGGGTACAAGAGGTAAAAAGCATCAAGGTGGCAAGATATCTAAATGGCCTAGGCTAAATAAGATGAACTAAGTTTTTTCAACTTCAATACCTTACATAACTATTTCCTAATCAAACCAATCAAAAGGGAGGCTCCAACAGAGGAAGAGGTTCCAATAATGGTGGTAGAGGAAGATATGGGAATAACAATAGAGGATCACATTTTAGAAACATGAAATGATATCAATTTGGGAAGTTAGGACATCCTACCTATAAATGTCCAAAGAAGGCATCAAAATCTTATGAAGGGAAGAAGATAATCTATGTACAAGAAGAAGATATTTAGAAAATAGGTGAAGTAGACCTTGAAATAGAAAAGGGTGAGAGCCTTATGTTGAGAAGAGTCTTAGTCAAAGAGCCAGTGAAGGAGGAATTTTAGAAAAGAAGGGCACTTTTCAAAACTATATGTAAAGTACTTGGAAATGTACGTAAGGTGATAATAGACATAGGGTCTACTAATAATGCGATATTAGAAGAAGTAGTGCACAAGCTTGGTTTGACAAAAATTCCTCATGTGAGTCCTTATAGGGTAACTTGGTTGAATAAGGGACAAAATATCTTGGTGAATGAACAAGTATGTGTGGACATCACTATTGGCTAGTGTAGACACCTAAAATCCTTTAAAAAATAAAGTATTTTTATTTTCTGAAAAAGTCCTGATGACATCATCATTTATTAATTAATTATTTAATTAATTATTTAATTAATTAATTAATTAATTTTTATGCCATTAAATCCCTTTATCTTAATTAAAAATATTTAATTAAGGAATCCCTCCCAAAAATGTTTAAATCTTATTTAAACATTATTTCCTTATTTATTAATTATTTAATTAATAAATTGACCAAAAATCCTAAAATAAATAAAAAATTTATTTTTTGCCCAAAACTTGGCCAATTTCCTTATGACCACTAACCTCTTCCAAAATCTTCTAATCCTTCTTTAATTTTAATTAAAGGCTAATCCCATCATTTCCTACCCCTAATCCCAACTCAAAATATTTAATTAAGATTAAATATTAATCCTCATGTTTAGTAAAAAAGTTTTAATAAATATCTCCTCAACCCAAACCCTTGAAATAAATAAAACTTTATTTATTTGCTAAAAATCTAATTTATCCTCACCCTAAGAAGTTCTAGACTCTTTTAGAAAGTCTTCATCCTCATCCTAGGAAATTCTAGACTATTCTAGAAAGTCTTTATCCTCATCCAAAGTCTAGACTCTTCTAGAAGATGTCTTTAAACCTAATCCTAATCCCCTCCTAACCTTGTCACATTCCCTAAACATGGGTTAAAACTTACTAACCCAAGCCAAAGTTAACAAATATCTCCTCCTTCACCCACTCTCATTAAATGCCATCCACTTGCCTATCCCTAAGCTAATCCTAAACCATCCTAATCCATCCTCTAATCATTTGCACAAGCCTAAAAAAGCTTAAAACTTTCCTAATCAAGTCCAAGTCGAAATTTCTCTCATCACCCTCAAAATATCTCAACCATAAAACTTTATGAAGTCCACTAGGTCATAAATGACTCTTACAAGCCCTTTTATTGCTCTTACAAGTCATTATGAGGGTCTTTATGAAGATTTTATCCCTTGAGCCTCCTTTTTTGACTCATCCTTCCCCTTTCCTCCATCCTCTCACCATGTGACATGTGTCACTCCTTGATTGGCTATAAGGAAGCACAATCCATGTGCTCTCCTCTCATGCAATCTGAGCCCTCCATAAGCTTTTTCCCATCCTTGCATCTTAGCCCTAAAACCCTCAAGCCTCTTGCCTATAAATTGGATCCTTCCCCTTTGCAAAAGAACACAATACATGAAGTAAAGTTATAATGCTATTTTGAGAGCCAAATCCATACTAAATCCATCTATCCACACCAAAAATCCACAATCATCCATTGAAGCCTTTGGAAGCATATTGAGCATACATCCTATCCATTTAGATAAAGCTACTCAACAAGAGAGCTTCTTATTGAGAGAGTCCATTAATGGCTCATATTCTCAATTGAGAGCTCATCTTAGTCTATCTTGAAGTTTATGAATTTTGTTTAGTTTGTAGAAGCTTTATTTAAATTTGGTTTCTATTAGCATACTAACATTGCTCATATACATTTTGGCACGCCCGGTGGGACCCCGCATGGGTCATCTCATTAGCTTTTTTAGTCAAGTTTTGTATGTTATTTGCTGATTTTGGCTAATTTTACTTGTTTTTGTGATTGGTAGGATTGTATAAATTGGTTTTGTAGGTCCACATGAGCATGAAGAAGATAAAAGAACTCATAATCTATCTCACAGTGTTTGCAGATTTTTCAAGCTTATAGGTGGACAAAGAACTTGGAATTTTTCTTCCTCTTCTTGTCTATATTCTTCTTATTCCATCTACTTCTTCTTCTTCTTCTTGTGGGAGATCTTGGCCTTTTTTTTTTTAAGGAGTAAAAATCATACACACTTCTTTTTAGTGCTTAAAATGAACCCCCAAATCATACTTAAATCCATTAAAAAATTAAAAATTTGCAAAAAAGAAAAAATCTTTTAACAAGTGAAACTAAACCAATCTAATCATTTTCATCCTTGCAACATCAAGGTTTTAGATGCATTCATGCAAAGTTAGGCACACTTCATTTTTGGGAATTTAAAAAGAACTTCAAGTTTCCATTTCAAAAGGTTCAAAATCAACACTAAGTGCACACTAAAATCTAAATCAAACTCAAAGCATCAATCAAGGATAAAATGAACCTCATTTGAAAATATTTTAAAGTTCTTTTAAAAATCTCATGAAAACTAAGAGTCCTAAAACTTTTGTTATTTGTTTCAAACAAATGTCTTGTTGCAAAATCTTGGATGTTTCTTAGGTTTTTCATGCATCAAAACAATCTAGGAATATCATTTTTGGGCTTAAAACATGCAAACTAGAACACAAAATCTTGAATGAAAAGCAAAGTCCAAAGAGTCATTTTCAATTTTGAGTCCAAAACAATCTTGAATGATCTAAGGTTAAAACAAAGCACTTCAAAGTTCTTAAAACAACACACAAAATCTCAATCTTGAATGCTCAAAGAAAAAAACTTGAATGTTTAATCACTTGTCTTTGAATGCATGTTGCTAAAATCACTCTTGAGTGCCATGGATTAAAATCAAAGTTTGTTTTTTTTATGAATGCATGATTAAAACAAAAAATCCAATCTTGAATGCCATAGATCAAATAATCATCTTTTGGAGCATAAAAAGAATCCACATTTTTGAAATCTTCTAAGTTATAAAAACTAATAAAGATGCTTTGAGTAATTTTGTAGTTGGACTCACCCTCTTTAATCACCCATCAATTTAACCATTGGTTGCAATCTTAGTGCCATCTATGGGGATGGGTCCACCTAAGAGGGTGTTAAGTGCTCCACACAAATCAAACTCCACTCACTTGGGTTTTTAGTGGTTTTTCTAAGCTAGAAAATTCCTTGAATGCGCATTAATCTCGCTCACACTTCATTTGGGCATAAAAATTGGAAAAATCTTGACGTGGAGGGCCTCCAGGCGTGTGCTTGAAATCGAATCTCACACACCTTTGTTTTGGGCTTAAAAACAAAATCACACCAACTCTTGAATGCCTTAAAGAAAATTAATCGATACTTGATGTGGAGAGCCTTCGGGCGCGCGGGTTTACTTTTTTGTTGACCCTAACTCTTCTTCTTGTATTCATTATTCGCTCAATTTTGCTTTGTTGGCGCATTTCAAAGTTGGAATTGAACATTGTCTCTTAAACATGAGTGCTTGCAAAGTCTAGATCAACACACATAAGAGTCAGTTGGTAAAAGAACAAGCGTGTTTTTTAGCCCAAGGTCATCCAAGTCTTCTCTCCCCTTGTCGTCTTTCGAGGCCATCTTGGGTGCATAAGATTAGGATCCAAAATCTTGTCTTAGCTTTTTAGGAGGCCTGCTTGGGGATTTCATCACCCCTTGGGACGACCTCAACTCCAGTGTTTCGACGGAGTATAAAGATCGGGAGGTGAATCCAAAGACACCTCTCTTGGGATCAAAATGTTGTCACTCGGGCTAAGCCTCAAGGAACTTTATACCCTTGAGAAGTGAAAGAGGAGAAGTGGGTTACTGCTCCTCTCATCTGTGTGACATCTTTTTGGTTTCATCTATGAATTTGGGCCTCACGTACTTTGCGTATATCGAGGACTCCCTAGCTAAACCAAATTTCATCCTTGCAGAAAGCTTCCTAGGATGTTGGTGTATTTGACGTGCTTACTCAAAACTTTTGTTTTCTTTTTTGTTCATAGCTTTTGAATGAATATTTGCCAATTTTGGTCGAAATCCCAGAAAAGCAGAAATCTCCCACCTCAAGGCATACTTAGCGTAGTCACTGCCTTATTAGAAAATCATCCAAACTCCCCCGCTGCAACCAAATCTATCTAGTTCTTTGCCTTAGAAAAATTTCAAATCCAAAGTCCATCCAAATCATCCCCCCAGCCAGCTTGCAACCCAATCCAAAATCATCCAAGCCTTTAAAGAGTTGTTGTCACTTTGCCAGAGTTTTCTATCCAATCAATCCTACCAATCAACCAATCTCACCAAGGTTATCCCTCTGACAGAGCATTGTCTAGGGTAATCTAGCTTTGTCACTTGCATACCTCATCACCTTGAGCTAAAGGTTGGGATCCACAAGTGGTCAATCTCATGTCATGCCCATAGGATCATTAGTCTATCCTTAAGTTGACACAATCTCCACCAATCCAGCGCATAGGAAAGCAAAACTCTCACTTTTTGACAGCATACCCTTGAAGTCTTCCACCCACAAGATAGCCAAAAATCTCTAGCCAATCCTCCTTAGGTCTGTCATACAACTTTGACTCTCCCTAGGAAATCTTTCATCAGCCAATCCAAAATATGTGCTTAACCCAAATCCAACCATGAGCTTCCATGTTCATCCATATGCAAGACCCCATCCCCATCAAACTCATCATCAAAGCATGAAGTACCAATCCTATCATGATGTGTTTGGTCGCATTGTCCTTGCTCCCGCCACCTCCTATTCCAATGATGATGAAAATCTTGTTGACTATGACGGGTATATTGAAAGCCTTAGAAACATTCCCCCAAGCATCCCCCAAAATCCAAGAGTTATTCCAAACTATCTAGTCATGCCATCTGATATTCCAGCTTCCCCTCCATCACCCCATCAACCAAGCTTCCAATCTTCCACCCCCATCACACTAGCTATTCCTGTCAATCCACCTCCACCTTCGACACACGAGTCTCCAAGGAATCTCCTAGAGGAAATACAAGAAAAGTTTCCTCCAACAGTTGATAAGCCATGTCATCTAATCCAACCATGTGAAGTAGTCAGTGATGAAGCTTTCCCATCTATAATATCACCTCCATCTCCCATAGCTATCATCCCCATACCATCCATCAAATTGCTTAAAATCCTTCCACTTCCCGCAAGCATCAAAATCCCACCACCTATCAAATCCCTCCAAATCCTATCCACATCGCCTCCAAGCATTTCCCAAATCTCTCGTAATGACCCTTATGCATCCATCTTCTACTCACCCATCTCCACTACTGAATCTCCCATCTATCCATCTGCTGCCTTTGAAGAATTCATCCCTTCACCTCCTATCGCACCATCCACTCCGAACCAATCCTATCAAGATCCTGCCCAAAAGCATGTTGACATCCCCCAAAGCATAAATGAAGATATCATCATACCATGTCTTCCATCCATAGTGCAGTCACCATCTCCTCCATCTCCAAAACCTCAAGCCATATCTCCTCCACTACAAGATATCTTGTCATCCCACCAGCTACATCAAGATCCTATCCTTCCATCTCCCTCGCTCCATGCTTCCATCTTACCACCTATCCAAGCTATTCCACCATCTATAATCTACCCTCTTGGTTCACTTACATTCATCCACGGTGGCCCTCTCTCAGCAAAAGAATTAAGAACAGTATCTCCCCATTGCAATACACCTAATAAATCACTTCTACCATTTTTTGCAAGCAAAAAGTTTCCTCAGCTTGTTCAAATGCTCAATCGATGGCATTATCAAGGTCAAGGTTTAGGACCACAAGAGCAAGGAATCAGAGAGCCTATTATTGCACAAAAAAATCTAGGATTTCATGGTCTTGGATATGTATCCAAAGGCTCACCATCTAAAGGTGTTGGTACACCACACCCCCAAACCAAGCCTATCTCCGAGCCCACCATGCCAGCCTCCCATCACTCCTTCAATAAATCTTATGTCATCCCCCCTCCACCATCTTTGCAACCCAAAACAACCTACCATATCCCCCCTTCATCTGCTAAATCCATTTTGGGTCCCTATGTCCCAAAATCTACCATCCTCCATCCTCCTATCAGCCATCATAAAAATCCTATTCCATCCATTTCTATGCAAGATCAACAAAGGCACATATCAGGGCACATCATCCATCATCATCCCCCTACATGCTCTTTCATATCCTCTCCATCTCACAAAGCTTCTCCTAACCATCTTCCCAAAGCTTACCACAACAATGTAAATGCCAACTTCAAAATGCATAAAGCTAAAAATCCACATCCTAGGCAATCATATGTCTATTCTAAAAGACATACTCCAGAAAGGAAAAATCCAATCAAAAAATGCAAAACAATGCAAAAGCCTATGAAAAGAAAATCCAAAACCATGTGGATCCCCAAGAAAAAAGTTGAAACCCAATGCATAATGGCATCCACCATTGCTAATCCCCCATCTAGTGACTCATGTCCCCCATCTCCTAACTCCATCTTGGGTGCCTATATCTCCAAGCACGCTTCCACAAATCCTCCATCACGCTCGCATCTACCATCTATCCCCCATATGCTCTTTTCACACCCGTTCCAACATGTGCCAATGTTGCTCTTGCAAGCATCCCCATCTCATGCTCCTTTCCAACATTTTCATCCCTCCATCTCCTACCATCAATCCCATCTAATCTGATCTATTGCATAAATCACACATCCGGTGTACCAACAGCTAGCAACAAAATTGAACATTCCAACAGCCAGTGAAAAATTCCAAAAAAGCCAAAATAGTTGAAGAAAGCCAAAATCATTCCAGCTAAGTCCAAAGTCAAAAATTCAAAAAAGAAAAGATAAATAAAGCATCCACTGGTGAAAACTTGGCAATTCAAGCGCCTTGGACAAGTACCATGATGAAAACTTGGCAAACAAGCGTCATGCATAATCCCGCCATCCCCAGCTTAGCCTATCACCCTCGTGCTTTTGGTCATCTCTTGACATCCAACTCCATCTTCCAATCTATCCACCTATCCTCCATCCTCCAGCTTCCATCTCACACCATCCACTAATCTTATGTAGCTTCAGCCAATCATCTCAGCTATCATCCATCTCCCTAGCCCCTTCAGCTTTTTCCATCCTAGCTTCAATCCTATCACATCCATCATAAGACCTCCTTCCACATGTTATCTTCTGATTGGGGGCACTATATTCCATGGAGATCTTGTCTTGTCCATCCTCCCTTATCATTGGTATCTAGCTCTAGGCTATTCTCATGCAAACCCAATGTCATCTCTTTATATCCATCATAATCCTAGCTATCTACCATCCTATCCAGCCATCTCATCCTGCTCCTCTAGCTATCCTTGGTCACAAAATCTCTCATCATCATTGGATGCATCCTGCCAAATCCATATCTTTCGCTATCACCCCACCCTTAGCTTTCGCATCTTGCACAACATTGAACCATCCCGCTATCCTATCATCCTGAGCTTTTGCTTGCTTGTAACTATCTTGGTCTGTTAGCTTGTACCATATCTTGATTAGTTCACTTGTAAATATCTTGGTCTGTCAGCTTGTATATCCTCTTTAGCTTAGTACCATTGCATCTATCCAGCATTCGTGTTAGTTCATCCTTGATCAGCATCTTGCACCCATTGCACATCTTGGTTAGCTATTCCAATGCATCCTTTAGCTAGATTTCCTATCACCAAAGTGTTATCTTTCTTCGTTCAGCTTGCCAGATGCATCACTCATCCAAATCCACCAGCTTCGGTGCTCTCCGATAGGTCCTTGCAGGATATAGCTTTCCTCATGTCTGATCTTGGTCTGTTAGTACCTTGTCCTACCCATCTCGTTGGCAAACAATTCTCTTTTGGATTTTCTCTTTCTTTTGATTTGGGATCTTCCCTTTTGGGTCTTGAAATATCTTTTCCAAGCAATCTCCTTGTTCCCTACTCAAGGTTGCCACGATCTTCCATATCATGGTATGCTGCGAATGGGGCAATTAGAGCGTAAGGTCTTGATCAGGTCTTTTGCTTGTTTTCTTTTTCTGCTTGTGGGTTACCTAGTGTCATTTCCACGCTGCTTCCTCTGGGATTCATGTGTGATATTGGGGCAATCCTTGTGTGTTTTTTTTGAGTCAGTTCGTCAATCCTTTGGACGGTTGGTAAAAAGGCCTTGATGTTCTTGGTAACCCTGGCAATTAACCAACAGTCCTATAGCAAATCTAGTGCTCAACTACATGGTGGTACTTCTCTTTGAAGCATCCCCCCGCTCAAAAAGCTTCAATGGATTCCCTTCATCTCCATTATCCCCCATCCATATCCTACATCTGTCGCTCCTATCCCAGCTTATGCATCAGTATCTCTTTGAATCACTCCTCACGCTTAGCTTTAGGGATCCACAATCCTAGTCTTAGGGATCCACCAATCAAATCAATCCACCAAGCCTCATCTTTTGAGATCCACAATCCTAGTCCTAGGGATCTTCGAAACCCATCTTCCGCCAATCTGACTCTTTGAAATCCTGTTGCATCAACTTTTTTAATCCCCTCATCCATCTCCCCATCCTGGATTCCTTTTATAGCGCTCCGCTCCTTCATCCTCTGCAATCCCTGAGATCTTAAGCTTGCTTCCTCTTGTGCCTCTGATTCTCCCCTTATCATTCTCCCATAGTGAGAGTTTGAGCTAATTCAGCCCCTTCTCTTTGCCAATCTGAGTTTCCTTGTTCATCCGAGATTATTATACTTTTCAAGAAGCCATCGAGCCTCGCTTTCTCTCCCCGCCGCCTTCTTGAAGGGGCAACTCGTAGTCCATTCTCTCCTCTTCTGCTCTAGCCTTGGGCATCTTATTTTCTTATCTTTGATGCCATGCCACTTGTGGCATCACATCAAAGAGGGGCAAAATGTAGACACCTAAAATCCTTTAGAAAATAAAGTATTTTTATTTTCTGAAAAAGTCCTGATGACATCATCATTTATTAATTAATTATTTAATTAATTAATTAATTAATTTTTATGCCATTAAATCCCTTTATCTTAATTAAAAATATTTAATTAAGGAATCCCTCCCAAAAATGTTTAAATCTTATTTAAACATTATTTCCTTATTTATTAATTATTTAATTAATAAATTGACCAAAAATCCTAAAATAAATAAAAAATTTATTTTTTGCCCAAAACTTGGCCAATTTCCTTATGACCACTAACCTCTTCCAAAATCTTCTAATCCTTCTTTAATTTTAATTAAAGGCTAATCCCATCATTTCCTACCCCTAATCCCAACTCAAAATATTTAATTAAGATTAAATATTAATCCTCATGTTTATTAAAAAAGTTTTAATAAATATCTCCTCAACCCAAACCCTTAAAATAAATAAAACTTTATTTATTTGCTAAAAATCTAATTTATCCTCACCCTAAGAAGTTCTAGACTCTTCTAGAAAGTCTTCATCCTCATCCTAGGAAATTCTAGACTATTCTAGAAAGTCTTTATCCTCATCCAAAGTCTAGACTCTTCTAGAAGATGTCTTTAAACCTAATCCTAATCCCCTCCTAACCTTGTCACATTTCCTAAACATGGGTTAAAACTTACTAACCCAAGCCAAAGTTAACAAATATCTCCTCCTTCACCCACTCTCATTAAATGCCATCCACTTGCCTATCCCTAAGCTAATCCTAAACCATCCTAATCCATCCTCTAATCATTTGCACAAGCCTAAACAAGCTTAAAACTTTCCTAATCAAGTCCAAGTCGAAATTGCTCTCATCACCCTCAAAATATCTCAACCATAAAACTTTATGAAGTTCACTAGGTCATAAATGACTCTTACAAGCCCTTTTATTGCTCTTACACGTCATTATGAGGGTCTTTATGAAGATTTTATCCCTTGAGCCTCTTTTTTTGACTCATCCTTCCCCTTTCCTCCATCCTCTCACCATGTGACATGTGTCACTCCTTGATTGGCTATAAGAAAGCACAATCCATGTGCTCTCCTCTCATGCAATCTGAGCCCTCCATAAGCTTTTTCCCATCCTTGCATCTTAGCCCTAAAACCCTCAAGCCTCTTGCCTATAAATTGGATCCTTCCCCTTTGCAAAAGAACACAATCCATGAAGTAAAGTTATAATGCTATTTTGAGAGCCAAATCCATACTAAAGCCATCTATCCACACCAAAAATCCACAATCATCCATTGAAGCCTTTGGAAGCATATTGAGCATACATCCTATCCATTTAGATAAATCTACTCAACAAGAGAGCTTCTTATTGAGAGAGTCCATTAATGGCTCATATTCTCAATTGAGAGCTCATCTTAGTCTATCTTGAAGTTTATGAATTTTGTTTAGTTTGTAGAAGCTTTATTTAAATTTGGTTTCTATTAGCATACTAACATTGCTCATATATAGCTAGTACCAAGACAAAGTACTATGTGATGTACTCCCAATAGATGCTTTCCATCTACTATTAGTGCTAGGATTAAACCATGGACATAAATTAAAATTACATGCAAATATAACCAATAACAGAAAATAATAGATCACATAGAAAAGAACACAAGGCACCAAGATTTAAAGTGGTTCACCCAATCTTTGGGCTACATCCACCAAATAGCAATTCCAATATTTTTATGATCCAGTGGTTACAACCTAATTAAAATTTGTAATCCCTTACAACTCAATACCACTGCAAGAACCAATTTTGCATCACACCCTTATGAAACAATCTCTACCCCTAAGCCCTTTTACACAAGTATTTTAACCACTTTAGGGTTATAATTAATAATTACATGTTAGCCCAAAATCTTGATAAAATGGGGCCCAATTTTTTTTTTTTGGGGCGATGCCCTAAACCCCAAAGAATTTATGATGTACAATACTTTCCTAATTAGTCACCACAATCTAACAATCTCCCACTTGGAGACTAATCAGGCTCCACACTAAACAACAATCTTCCACTTGGAGACTGATCCTGTAGCAATACCACTACCACATGGGGCTCCCACTGGATCAAACCACCTTAGACTCTACTATTCTTTTATTCATATTCAATCTAGAAGACCAACTGAAGTTGAAGAGGAGTTCAACTTCTCCTTTATTGCTACCTTTGTCAACATATTTATTGGATTGTCATTGGTATGTATCTTTTCTAGCTTTAACTATTCATCCTCCAAAACTGACTGAATGAAATGGTACCACAACTATATGTGTTTGGTCTTTGAATGCAGAGCTGAATTCTTTACAAGATGAATGGCACTTTGACTATTTGTGAACAAATAATTATCCTTCTAAGGATGTCCCAATTCTTACAAGAAGAACTAAAGTCATATCATCTCCTTGGCTACCTCTATAGTAGCTACATACTTTGTCTCTATAGTGGATAAAGCATTAACCTTTTGTAACCTAGAAACCTAGCTCACGGTTGCCCCACCAATAGTAAAGACATAACCTGTAGTACTCCACTTAGTATCAATATCCCCTACCAAATTTGAGTCAACATAGCCTTGTAAATCAGTAGTAGAGCCCCCAAAGTGTAGACACTTATTAGGTGTTCCTCTCAAATATCTGAGAATCCATTTGATTGCATTCCAATGCTCAATTCCTAGATGAATCATATACCTACTAACAACTCCCACTACATGTGCAATATCTGGCCTAATACATACCATAGCATACATTAAGCTTCCTACAGTTGAAGCATAGGGTACCTTAGACATCTTATCCTCCTCTTCTTATGTCTTGGGACACATCTCCTTAGTCAATTTCAAATGATTAGGAAAAAGTGTGTTGATAGCTTTAGCATTCTCCATAGAGAAATGTTGCAACATCTTCTCAACATAATCAGCCTAAGATAGCGTCAATGTTCTATTTTTCCTATCTCTGCAAATCTTCATACCAAGGATTTTTTTCCCTACCCCCAAATCTTTCATAGAAAATGCATGTGCTAATTGGCTTTTTAGCCCCTTAATGTGATCCATGTTAGACCCGGCTACAAGCATATCATCAACATATAAACATTAAATAATGTAGCTATCATCATCCAACCACTTAAAGTAAACACAATGATCTGAATGACACCTATTGTAACCATGCTCATGCATAAAATTGTCAAATTTTAGATACCATTATTGAGGTGCTTGCTTCAAGCCATATGAAATTTTCTTCAATTTGCACACTAAGTTCTCCTTACCTTTGATTGCAAATTGCTATGGCTGAGCCATATATATCTCTTATCCAAATCACCATGAAGGAAGGTTTTTTTAACATCCAGCTACTCTAAATGCAAATCTTCAGTAGCCACTAGATTTAAAATAGTACAGATAGAAGTCATTTTAACAATAGGAGAAAATATCTCATCAAAATCAATTCCCTTTTTCTGTACAAATCCTTTTACAACTAACCTGGCTTTAAATCTTTTTGTACCTCCATCCTCTTCTTTTAACTTGTAAACCCACTTATTATGTAAAGCCTTTTTACTTACAGGAAACTTGGACAAATCCCATGTCTTATTCATCAACAAAGAGTCAATTTCATCTTTCATTGCAGACTCCCACTGAATGCTAGTATCCACCTGCATAGCTTCATCATAACTTTTAGGTTCACTAGCATCAATAAGAAAAATAGAATACAAAGAGGGAGAAAATATTTGTGGAGGTCTAATTTTCCTTGTTGACCATCTAACATTCACTGGTGTGTGTGGTATTTGTTGTTGCGGTTGTTGCACATCATGAGGAATGGTTGGAACATTAGCTTTTGGAGTATCATCCATCACTACATAATCATCTTCTTTCTTCTCATGTTGCTACAACAGATCTTTGTACAACACTTTCTCATTGAATATGACATCCTTGCTTCTTACAATTTTTCTAATTTTTAAAATCCCAAAGCTTATAGCCAAATTTATTAATGTCATATCCAACAAATACACATTTCTTTGACTTAGCTTTCAGCTTGGTTCTATTTTCAGAGTTTATGTGAGAAAATGCTTCACAACCGAAAGTTTTGAGAAAAGAATAACTCACCTTCTTACTAGTCCATGCCTCCTCTGGAATACCATAGCCCAAGGGAGTAGAGGGGCCTCTATTAATGAAATATATAGTAGTATTCATAGCCTTCACCCACATGTGTAAGGGCAACCCAACATGCAACCTCATGCTCCTTACACGTTCCATTATAGTCCTTTTCATGCGTTCAACCACTCCATTTTCTTGTGGAGTCCTTGGAACAATTTTTTGTCTACAAATACCATTAGTGGAGCAATAATCTTCAAATTCATGACTGTAATACTCACCACCATTATAAGATCTGAGACATTTTAATTTTTTACTAGTCTCAATAAATGTAACTTAGTAATGAGAGCCACCAAGGGAAGATACCTGAGCCTGTCCCCATACATCGGTATACACAAGCTCTAATTTCTCCCTTTTATTTTCCTTCCCAGTCTTTGCAAAACTCACTCTCTTTTGTTTTCCATACACAAAACTTTCACAAAAATCCATATTAGCACATTTTAGACCAGGTAAAACTTTCTTTGAATGAAGTACTTTCATACCTTTCTCACTCATGTGCCCAAGTCTATTGTGCCACAACACTATATCAGAATCTACAGCAGCTATTTGTTCTCCCTGCTCAACTACAACAATTGTTCCTAAACATTCATTTTTCTCTAAGACAATTAAATTAGAAGGAACAATATGACATGTAAAAAGATATAAGGTGCCTACTTTCACACATTTTTCTACTACAAGGGAAGCTTTTGAAACCTTCCAACTTTTATCATTAAAAGTAACTACAGAACCCTCATCACCGAATTGCCCTGCTGAAATTAAATTCCTACTCAGCCTTGGAACATGTCTTACCTCATGTAGTAGCCAATGATTCCCATTCTGCAACTTAATCTTAATTTTTCCCTTTCCAACAATCTGACAGGGTTCATTATCCCCTAAATAAACAAGCCCAAAATCCCCTTAGACATAATCAATGAAATAAGCTCTATGAGGTGTAGCATGAAATGAAACACTAGAATCTAAAACCCATGAATCATCAACACTTTCTAAAGATAGAAGCAAAGCATCCTCTTTAGATTTTTTACTTACCACATTTGTCTCCTTGTCTCCAACTAATTTATCTCCTTCATTTTTCTTTTGATTCCAACAATCTTTCTTTTTGTGCCCTAATTTCCCACAATACCAGCAGTCGTTCAGTCCTCTCAATTGAGACCTCCTCCCCTTTGAATTTCCTCTTGATTTCCCATGATTTTTAGAATTACTTCCTCTCTCAGTCATTATGTCCCTACTTTGTGCATTCAAAGAACTTCCTGATGTAGATCCACTTGAGGTTTTCCTATGAGTTTCCTCACTCAAAATAACATTGATCACATCATCATATTTTAGCCTACTAGATCCAAGAATAGAATTACTCACAACCATTACCAAGCCATTCTAGCTTTCAGGCAAAGAACACAAAATCAAGAGAGCCCTAATTTCTTCTTCAAAATTGATACCCATAGAAGATAATTGACTAGTAATAGTATTAAACTCATTTAAATGATTTGTAATAGATCCACCTTTTTCCATTTTCATATTAAAATAAATGATTCATGAGAAATATCTTGTTTGAAGTAGAGGGCTTTTCATACAGTGTCACTAGGGTTTTCATCAATTCTTCTGTCATCTTTGCTTTTGTAATATTAAATGCCACTGATGGTGCTAGGAATAATCAAATGCTTCCAAGTGCCTTTCTATCCAAAAGATCCCATTCATCATTTGACATAGATCCCTGATTCTTGTCTTTGCCTTCCAACGGCTTCCATAAATCCTTCTGATATAGATAGTCTTCCATTTTCATCTTCCATAACTAGAAGTTCTACCCATTAATCCTATCAACCCTTAGCTTACCTTCATCTGCCATTGCTCCCACTCAACTATTAAAATTTCCTACGGAGGATAACAGAAAAACAACTAGGCTATGATACCACTTGTTAGGATTAAACCATAGACATAAATAACAATTACGTGAAAATATAACCACTAATAGAAAATAATAGATCACATAGAAAAGAACATAATGCATCAAGATTTAATGTGGTTCACCCAATCCCTAGGCTATGTCCACCAAATAGCAAGTCCAATATTTTTATGATCTAGTGATCACAACTTGATTACAATCCATAATCTCTTATAGCTCAATAGCACTGCAAGAACCGATTTTGCATCACACACTTATGAAACAATCCCTAACCTTAAGCCCTTTTATACAAGTATTTTAACCACTTTAGGCTTATAATTAATAATTACTTGTTGACCCAAAATCTTGATAAAATAGGGCCCAAATTTTTTTTTCGGGGTGATGCCCTAAACCCCAAAGAATTTATGAAGTATGTATAGTACTTTCTTAATCAATCACCACAATCTAATAGTTAGGGATATCTTGGCAACATGATAGAGAGGTAGTGCATTATAAATTGTAAGTTATAGTCATTGCTAGAAGAAGACAAGACAACGAAGGCTACTTATAAGACATTACTGATGAGTGGGAAAATTTTCCTCGAAGACTTAAAGGAAGGTGAAGGAGTAGGGTATGCTATCATGGTGAAGCCAAAAGAGGAGAAGTCATCAGCACAAGTACCTATACCTATAAAAGTAAAAGAACTACTAGATCAGTTCAAAGATATTATATGTGATGGAGCACCACAAACACTACCCCCAAAAAGAGCCATATGTCATCAAATTGACTTCATACCAACTGCATCACTACCAAATAAAGCTACATACAAGATGATACCAGAGAAAAATAAGGAAATGGAAAGACATGTTCAAGAATTTTTTGAACAAGGGCTGATTAGAAAGAGCATCAGTCCATGTGCATTCACAGTTGTCCTACCCCTAAAAAGATAGGTAAGTGGAGAATGTGTACAAACTCTGGGGAAATAAATAGAATTACTATTAGATATAGATACCCCATTCCTAGGATAGAGGATCTAATGGGCTATCTTGGTCTAGCTAGATACTTTTCTAGAATTAATCTTAAGAGTGGCTATAATCAGATTAGGATGAAGGAGGGTGATGAATGGAAGTCTACATTCAAAACTACTAAGGGTCTCTATGAGTAGTTGGTAATAACATATGATCTTACCAATTCACCAAGCACCTTCATGAGAATTATGAATTAAGTCTTAAAGGATTATATAGGAGTGTTTGTTGTAATGTACCTAGATGACATCCTTATCTTCAACAAGACAAAAGAGGAGCATATGAAACACTTAGAAAGGGTGTTGAGGAAACTTTAAGAGAAGAAGTTGATAACGAACCCTGAGAAGAGTGAATTTATCAAAGAAGAGCTAGTGTACTTGGGTTTTATTGTGTCCCAAGGAATTATAAAAATGGATAAGAGCAAGGTAGGGGTAATCTTGAGTTGGCCTACTCCTAGATCTTCTAGTGAGGTCCAAAGTTTTCATGGCCTAGTCCAATTCTATAAGAATTTTGTAAGGAAGTTGTTAGCCAAAATTTCTCTCCCACCAAAATTCAAATTCAAACAATAATCTATTCTAACGGTCACCTAGGATTTCTTATGAAATGATTTAGCATTGGCCATATTCCTTATTTAATATTATGCCTTAGGATATTGTTAAGTTACAATCATGTGATTCACATAGTCATAGTTGGTTAAGTGTTGACTAAGGTCAAGGTGGCAAGGGTGCACTTTCCTTTTTTTTCCCCTGATCACATGGTGATATTGACATGGTTTGGTTTAAACTGGGACAGTGTGAAAAAGGTCAAGCCTTCAATGTTCAAGATACATTTCAAATTGTTAAATCATCGAGATCTATGACTAGTGCATGATTGTCATGAGTCAAGAATTGGCTAAGTTTTGAGTTGTGATTGAGCAGTTACCCTTGTTTCACTTGGTTGCAAGGGTTAGGGAGGAAAGCTTGGGTTAAAGTAGTGATGGTGTGGATGCAGTCAAAACTCAACCTTCACATGGTCATGGCGGTTAGTAAAGAATTCCAAGAGTAGGCTGTGAGAGAATAATGATCAATAGGTCTCAATTTTGATAGTAGTAATAGTTATTAAGGAAAGGTGGTGGTGAGGCTATGATCATGAATGGTCAAACGAAAGGCATAAGGATCAAACCACTGATAGAGTGGCATAATGGTAAGAAATTTTTGGTCCATGTAGAAAGACTTGATGGTTAAACGTCAATTGATCAAAGGTCATGATTGATTTGGAACTTGGTAGCAGTGGAAGGAGTTCCTTAAATGATGAATCTTATCTTTTTGATCACCTGTAACTACTTTAATTAATCCCTAGGCTTGATAAATATAAAGAGATACTCCACCACCATTAGTTGATCCATTCATTTAGTCAAAGATTAAATGACCATCACTCCTAACCTCTTAGAGATCTTTTTGGTGAAGAAGTGATCCTCTCATGTATGGATTTATGTCATAATTAGATATTTTTAGTTTTGCAATAATTATTCTCTAAAGATTTGATCATAGTGGTTGATTTTTATCTTATGAGGAAAGTTATCCAAGTTATGCTAGCACTATAAAGGAAAATATTGTACTCTTTCTTAGGGTTGGATCTTCTTTGTTATCCCTAGTATTATATTGGCATGCTACTATAAAAATTCCCTCTCTGCCTTTGAATTATATGACTATCTGCCTTATCTCTTTTAATCATAATTGTACTATGAAATATTTTTTGCCTCTCTTTCACATACTGTGAATATTTGTAATTTGCATTTCATGTATCTCTTTGGCCCATGAATGATAAGAAGTGAAGAATTTTTCCTTGTGTCACTCATGTGGTTGTCTAATCTTTATGTAGTTTATAGATTAAAGCAAGTTTGAATCTATCTTTGGACTACCATAATAATAGTAGTGTGCATGTATCGACAGAGACTAGTCTAAACACCCTATTTTGGTGCATCACCTCATTAGAATAGATTAGATAGTTACTTTCATATATTCCTTCTCCATTTTCTCTTCAAGAGTAGTTTAAGTGCATCCTAATAGTAGAGGAAGCCAAAATTCTTGATAGACTCAACATCATAGTTCAAGTTCCATAGCTTTTAGAGGTTGTTTTCATATTTCATGAGTTTGTCCTTAGGTAAGACTTTGGACAAGGGTGCAAGTTTTTGTGAAAAAAATTTTTTGGCACGCTCAATGGGACTCATATTAAAGCATTTAAAGTTTGTTGGCATCAAAGAAAGATTCCATGTTCATACTGAGGAGCTAGTACTACCTCTAGTATTAAGCCTTCATAGGCTCATTGTTCAAAGGTACTTGGTGACTCTACTTTCAATAACAATCTAGTTCCTAGACCAAATTTGCTATGATTCATGCCCACAAAACACACAAGAGCATCCTCCAGACGTAACTTTCAATATTAAGAGCTTTCTTTTTCAAGTTCAAGAAGAAAGGCTAGGGTATCCTTATCACTAGTTAGGAGTATAGTAGTGAAACATACCTCTACAAGATCTATCTCCACTCCTCTTGTTGTTAGGTCTTATACTAGGATACCATCTACTCATATTAATAGATCACTTTTTTACATGGCTAGAGCTCATTCTTTCACCACTTTCATTGGTGGGAGCCCCATCCTATTAACCCAAAGACATGACATACTAGTATTAGATCTTAGAAGTGTACTTGATTTTACTAGAAAAACCTCTATCTCCCCTATTGAAAATATTCAGGAGGTTTCTAATGTCTATAATATTCATGGTATCACTGAGGATGATGTAGCAGTTAGGCTTCTAGCTTCATCCCTAAAAGGAAAGGTGCTATAATGGTATAGAGGTTTGCCTCACAGCTCTATTACTAACTAGGATGGATTACGGGTAGCCTTATGAAAACATTTTGAGTATAAAAGTGATCACCTATCAATTTTGGAACAACTGAAAACTATCAAGAGGGCTCCCCATGAGTGTATGAGTGATTTCAATTATAGGTTTTAGAAGACCTAGGATAGGATACCTACTGCAGTAAAGCCATCTCCTAGTAATGCATTCATATATGATCTTAGAGCCTTCAACACTGATATTGGTACCACCCTACAATTTATGGGAAGTAACACTCTACCAAACACTTATGAGATTGCCATAAGAGAAGAGAATATTTTAATATAGGGAGGAAAATTAGCTCCAAGGCCCCCAATGCCTTTCTTCCCCAACATGCCTAATCATCAACCTACTATGGGCCCTACTCATGTCTCCTCTATAAGTTAGCCTCTTGTTGTGGTTCCAATACCCTCTACATCCTCTAATGGAGTTGATAGCATTGAGGCTATGATGCAGATAATGATGCAGAATGTAGATAGAAGGATGTTGGATCAAGAAAAGAAGATGGAGAATAATAGTCCAGTACTACAAACTAGAGTCATGTCCCCTATAATCAGAATAGACCTATTGACAACCTCTCTCTTCCTTCTTCAATGAAATAATGTTGGATGTGGCTTCATCTCATTTTTTGTCAATTTTGGTGAGAAATCAAATTATGTGCTCATAGAACTAGGTACCAATGACATCCCTTTTTGTGATTCTTGTCCATGCACATTGATATGTTAGAATTATCAAGAATAACTAAGAAGGGGGGTGAATCAGTTATCCAAGGTCCAATGATGTCCAATAAAACTTTTTCTTCTAATCCTTAATGACACATAATTAAGATTATCATGCATGCAATTGAACATTAAACAATCATGAAAAGTAAACATGCATCACACCATAACACTAAGGATTTTAATGACCCAAAAACCCTCCAGGAATAAGAAAGTAAAACTGGGGTGGGGATGATACCCAAAAAATAACTACACAATTGATTTCAGCCACTTCTGATGGTCTGCCCTGTTAAAGGCCTGCCATATTAAAAGCTACAACATATTGTTAAATGTGACCCTATTAAAGGATTTAAGAACATTCAACTTAGAATGTCACCCTGTTAAAGGATTTACATAGAGCTATTAGGCTCACCCAAGTCCATTGGATTTTCAGTCACCTTCTCAAAAGAATCTTTCATCCCTCTCTAAGGATCTCCTATCCTCCTCCTAAGGATCTCTTTATCCTTCTCCTAAGGATATCTTTATCCTTCTCCCAAGGATCTCTTTGTCCTTCTCCTAGGGATCTCTTTAGCCTCAGCTATTAATCTAACCTAACAATGTAGGATTTCAATATCTAATGCAATGGTAAGAAAGTATTAGAAGGGTTTTGACCTTATACAAATTGCAACCCTAACTGTGCAGATTTCATATCACTCTTCAGTTCTTTTCTTTTCTTGGCTTTCCTCCCTTGTAGTGCTGACAGCTTGTTCACCCTTCAAGATCTATCTCCTTGAGTTCTTCCACTCATTATGCCAAAGCACTCTATGGTCACTTGATCAACTCAAAGTCATGATGCTCTGTTCTTACTCCTTTTGGCTTCTTCGTATGATCACACTTATGACCGATTCCCTCTCATGCATGTGCATTTGATCTTTGACTTGTAGCTCCTTATAAAGAATTTTTGCTCTTTATTTCCCACTCAAATCTTAATTTTCTCTTGAGAAAATGGTATTATTTTCCCTTCAAATTGTTTCTTCTAGAAACTTCATGATAAATCCATTAGCATTTGCCTTGAAAATGGTTTGCATGGATTACATACAATTTTGTGACATCTACTCATCATCCCTATCATCCAACTAATTCACAAAATTTGATGTAACAACCTTATCGCTGTTGATCTAGCAAATCTTTGACTTTAACAAATAATGTAGCAACTTAGCATCATTGGTTTACTAATGCTCGGCTCCTTCTGTGTTACTAGGCTTCTATTGTTATTTACTGACACTCGGCACCTGAAGAAATTATGTGTTACTCAGCATCTGATCTTCACTCGGCACCTGGAGGCTGCTCAGTACCTAAAGATCACTTGGCACCTAATCTTCACTCGGCACACACTAAGTTGAACTTTCTCAGCTTCAACTAAGAATCTATTCGACACTTACTAGCTAGCTCGATTCTCTCCAATGAACTTAGTTAATCCTTACATCTTTGATGTGTCTCAGTGTGTCCATCCTTTGTATCTTAGAGTAAGTCACTATTTCATCAATGGCTTAGTTGATCCTTATATTTCATTACAACGTCATAACTTCAATCTTTCTCCAGGTATTCTAGTTACATCTTATTGATTCCCACGTCCTTGTCAATCAACAAATTGATAGTATTTGGATCACTTAAGCAATTGACATTCCTGCAAGTATCAATTTTGACATCAATGACAAAACAATGATTGAAACATTCTTTACCAGTTCTATTATTCTTCATTCATGATCTTTTCAATCATTTCCAACATGATAAAGTATTTTTTCTTCATTTTATTCTCTTCTTTTTCTAAGCTAGAATAGTCAATAATATTTAATTTCATGTAGCCAAATTGCCAACATTATAGTATTTTTTCCTACAAAGGGGTCTTTTGGAACACTATCAAGCAGATCTTCACTAGTTTATATTGTAATTGTAGCTCCCCCTATCATCATTTTTTCATCTTTCTCATTAGGTTCATCCTCAATATGCATCACTTTATTGTCTTGTGGCTCAGTTCCTAGTTTTTTGTTGCTAGTGTAGAAGGTGTCTAAATGGGTAGAAGTAATCCCTACCATAAAATCTACTAGAAAAGTAGTGATGGATTTTATCTTGAAAAACATCATTGTTAGGTTTGGTTGTACTAAAAAAATAGTCATAGATAATGTAATCTGTTTCAAATCTTAAGAATAAATTTTTTTCTATGAGAAGTATGGAATCATAAGATTCACTTCATCACCATACCATCCCCATAGAAATGGACAAGAAGAACCAAGTAATAAGAGTTTATTAAAGATCATTAAGAGGAACTTAAATGAGAATAAGAAGGCTTGGGATCCCAATCTACCATTACTACTATGGGATGATAGGGTAATAGTAAAAAAGGCCATAGGATGTGCACCATTTGATTTAGTATAAGGAATACCAGCTAGATAGCACCAAAATAATTTAAGGGGGGTGTACAAGTTTGGCCAATAATATTATGAATACATCATTGATGAAATCCAAATCAAGATGGATGATATTCTACAACTGGATGAGAGAAGGAGAGATGTATCTACCAAAAATGCTAAGTTGCAGGTCCAAGTGAAGCACCTATATGATAAGAAGATAGTAGCAAGAAAATTTCAACTTGAGGATATGGTGTTGCTATGGGAGGCTAGGCTACAAGAAAAAGGAAAACATGGAAACTTTGATCCTATTAGGTTAGGTCCATATTTGATTCAAGAGAATTGGGGATAGGATTCTTATTTTATAAAAGAACTATCAAGAGGCATCCTAGTGTTTCCAGTTCATGGACAATTCCTAAAAAGGTATTTATGTTGAAGTACTTTCTTTTCCATGAGCATTATTATAGGGTTTTTTATATTTTGTAAATTCTATATAGTCCTAAGGTTCTTGTTTCCTCTATGTGTTCCCCTGCTTTGTCAGGTGTTTCTCTCCAAATGTTGTCATATGTTGTCATGTGTGGGGTCTACTTAACCCTAAAATTATAAATTCTTACATGGATATAAGTTACCCATGATCGCCAAATAGAGTCACTAATGGCCTATATTTTCAGTGTCCTAAAATGCTAAAAATATATTGTAAAAATGTCATATAGAGTTTTATGCAACTAGGGTTTTTCATATATTGTTGTGAGGTTTTCTATAAAAAAAACCTTAAGCTAGTAGGTTTGTACCCTAATCCATTTCAAAAAAAAATCCTTAACCTAGGATCATACAAATGTTCTAAGACTTGTGTCCCATGCTTAACCATTGAAAATTTTTGTATTCCATGATTGGATTGGTTGAAACCCTAGGTTTGGTGTCTATCCAAAGATTGTAATCAATTTTCAAATGTTCCTTGTTTCTTTACAATCAAACAATCAAAGTCATTAGTGTGGAGTCATAAGTCTTAGGTTTTAGTCTCTTGATGTTATAGTAAGAGGGTTTAGTGAAAGTTTGTAAGTAGCAATTCATGGGTCTCTCGATATCATGATATCTAACACAAGTGTAAAGGAGTAGAACTATTTTATGTAGGTTCTACTCTTACACTCATGTTGAGAGCATAGCATCATGAGTTTTTTTCATGAAGATCAAGAGGTATTACAATCCTATGATGAAAGGAGCAACATAAAAGAATAAATTCTTTTCTATGGTGTCCTAACAATATGGATAGATTAGAAGCATGAGAATGTAAAGTGTAGAGTTTCAATTCATATGATGCTTATGATCTTACAATGTGGGGCCTAGTGTATATGCACACCATAATAGGGCACATTTCAATAAACTCTTCCATAGATAGGAAAAGTGAAAGATTGTAAGATTGGAAGGTGAGATGTAAAGACTCCCGCAACTACAAAATAAGGTGAAGCATAAGTTCAAAAGATGAAATAAGAAGGGTCTCGATGCCATGAAAAAGAGTTAAGCATATGACTAGTAGAATAAAGTAAAGTTGGTTGGTAGGCCTTATGATGCAACCAATAAGTCAACGTTCTATGTTGATAGGCATGTATTGTAATCAAGTCTCTAGGAATTGATTGCAAGATCTTTAAGCATCTTCATATTTCATTGGGTTAAGTCTTGCATCCCTAAAATCTAGTCTTGAAGACCTAATTGCAAATCACCCTCTTAACACAATCACAGTTAAGTATTTGAGACTTGACTACACATCAACATGTATTGAACTTACAACTTGTAATGTAGCTCTAGGACCCAATTACATATTTTATCTCCTCTATGTTTTCCATCAAGTCTTTAGGATATGATTACATATCTTCTTTATAGAAAATTGTAGGAAAAGTGATGCAGAGCAAGATGGGCCCTTACAAGTTCTATGAGAAAATACTTTGAACAATGTGTTTTCCCAAAGGTTTCCAAATGCAACCTTAAGGCTTAAGTTTCCCAAATTAGGTAAATGACTTATCAAAAGAGTTCTTAGTAATATAATGGTTTTTAATACCCTAATACACCCCAAACTAAGAGCCTATCTCTAAGGTAAACCAATCATCTCAGCCTACTAGGCCTACAAGCCCTAATTAGCCCTCAAATGTTGTCCTCTTGCATTTTCTCCACACTTTTCTATAATAAAGAAAATAAATTGAATATTAGGATACCCATTTGGCTTCTCTATAACATATCAAAAGATGAGGTATGGTTGTTTTGGACCAAGTCTCTGCTGTTACACTATGGGCCACTTTTTAGGTATAAAAACCCCTCCATTTACAAAGGAACTATATGGAATAATTATCCCCCAACCATAAAACTTTGTAAAGTATCTTAATATGATCCTAAAGTGAGGATTCATCAATTTTATTGAACCCATCAACTCTCTATATATGCTTTTTATGAAACCCTCACCAAATAAGGTCTAAAACTAGGGCCTCTTCAAATCTAACCAAGAAATCACTTCCAAGATCTGTTAGTTAATGCTAAACCATTTTTATGATTATTAATTTTACTGTTTTACATAAAACCATGGCTTCCTTTAGGCATATCTCCCGTTGCTATACCTATGGCATCAAATTTAATACATTTTCATGCACCCAAGCACTCCAAACTTGTCCAATTGGATGATCATTGGTGCATGGTATCAAGAAAAATAGATAGGTGTCATCCTAGTTGTGAATTAGGGATAAGGTTGCAAAATGATGTAATAAGACCCAAGATGTAAAGTCAATTGGACTCTAGGTGCCATTATAAGCCAGAGTGCCAAATTGAACCAAGGGGTCAAAAATGAGAAGTATAGGTGATTTTTCAAAGGAAAAAAGGACTTTTATTTTTCTTAGAAGGTTATAAAGGTCCCCAGAGTCATTGGGTTAAGTTTTAGGTATCTAGGAGATAAGATGTCAAAATTTGCAAAAAATTGTAAAAATTGTCAAGCAAAATTGCAAAAATGCTGACAACTTTACAATTTTGTTGAAAAACTAAGTGTACGTTACAACCACCATTTGAAATGTTGTTATAAAAATTGTAATGGAAGCATATATGGAGTGTTTTTACTAATTCTATGACCCCATCTCTTGACACTTTCCTTGGAAAGTCAACCTAATTAGGCCTATTAGGACTGTGAACCTAGTTGGTATTTGGGTATGCTGGAGTAGGATCAGCCCATGAGTCTTTAGAATCTTCAAGAGTATGGAAAAGGGTATCCAAAAAAGTGTTTTTTTTGCCACATTGTTGGGGGGTTTGGGAGTTAACCTTGGAAAACATAAAATAGACCTACTAGGATTTCTAGGCCTAGATTTGGGAAATAGGTATGTTGGTGGTGTGGGAAACCTAAAATTGGATGAATTCCAGTGGGATAGGACTAAGTATGACAAAAAAAAAGTCTTTGTTTGAACCCCTAAAGCATTTTTCCTAATTTTCCCTATTTGGCCTAGTTAAGGGCTAGTGTCCCTAAAGCCTTATTTTGGCCCAAGTTTGCTAAGAACCCTAGGGAGAGGGTAAGACCTTGGAGAAGTGGAGTCCACTTTAAGAGATAGAGGTTAGCATTGGGTAAAGGTTGGAAACCTTGTTTGGCATTTGCAGTGGGTTGGGTGCTACTAGGCACTTAAGAAGGTTTAAATGGTGGATTAAGGTTGTAGACTCTGCACCAATCATCTACATCCTCTGACTATTCCCTACATTAGTATGCATAATTACATATGATACATGTTAATAATCCATCCCCAAATCACAGTTAGAACCGAAAGGGGATGGTTACATCATTTTTCTTGAAGGAAACTGGTGCAAGGCACCAAGGCAAATGGATAAGGGTCCTAGTTTTGGATTTGGAACATTAATAAGAATGTTGTAATAAGACCAAAATGTAAGGTCAATTGGGCTCTAGGTGCCATTATAAGCTAGAGTGCCAAATTGTACCAATGGGTAAAAAATAAGCAATTTTGGTGGTTTATCAATGCAAATAGGATTTTTGTGATCCTTAGAAGGTTTTAATATTCCTTAGGGTCATTTGGTCAATTCCTAGCTTTTCCAAATTTGTTTGTATTCTTGTATATCAAATAGACCTAACAAAGGAGACATAAACATTGTTTTGTTCACACTTCTTACTGAACTTGGTTCACACCTATCTTTAGAGTATATAGTGGAACTTAATGTTCATGTGTAAACTAAAAAAACTATTTATATTATTTAATTCTAGTATACCATATAATTTTGCTAGGTCTCTATATTGAAAAGAAATGGTGGATGCAATTATAATTGCATGTCTTGGGTTTAAATCTCCCTTGCATGATAATTTTTTGGAAAATAATATTGAGGGATGCAATTCAAGATGCAATATATGTACTTGCTAAACACTATACAGAGTGGGATATGATAGGTTATCATATCATCTAAAATGACTTACATGATTAAAATTAATCTTGGCACAAATTTTCATGAAATCTATAGATGCATTACATAGGGCCATATCAAAACATACACTTTTAACTTTATTAGATTATGTGGTTAATGGAAGATAAGTTTTAGGATCACATATGCACAATATTATCTTCAATTTTTGGTAGAAGTCGTTGATAAAATTACATGAATTAAATCTATAATGATGAGAGGTCAAACTATTAGCAAATTTATTTATAATCATACAAGTGTGTTCAATATGATACCTTCCTTCACAGATAGTAATGAATGTTATCCAAAATGACAAAGTTTGCTACCCACTCCTTTGCATTCCAAACTTCTTGGTCATAGAAGAGAAAATAAATATTAAAAAAATACATGAAATTTCCACAATCCATATTGATGGTTTCTTAATATTTTTGAATTTGACCATATGGAGATTTTTTATTACAAGGCTAAATCCAAAAAAGCACTAAGAAACAATGATTTTTTTTAATATAGCAAGTTGAGATAGGTTTTCTAATCATTTGATGTATATTTATATACTTTGTGAAATATTTATTCATATGAGCAAGAATTGCACAAATGTAGAAGTCTCTAATTAGAGTTTTGAGACTAGTTGGTGGGAAAAATGGTGTGGATTATTCATATGACACAATTGATACAACCAAGGGGATCATCAAGCCTAAAATACACAATAGTCTAAGGATATACATGCTAATATACACCATCATAATGATAAATAGAATCAGTAGACTAAATGTTCCCTCCATGATCTTAGATACAACCAAGGGGATCATCAAGTCTAAAATACACAATAGTCTAAGGATATACATGCTAATATACACCATCATAATGATAAATAGAATCAGTAGACTTAATGTTCCCTCCATGATCTTAGATACTTTCCCAATCTAGTGGTTTTTACAAAGTTCATAGAGACATACAAAGGTATCAAAGGGCCTCTTCAAATACATCATGAGATTTCCTATAATTTAATGGAATGATAGACAACCATGTTAGAGTTGTCATCATACTAATAGGAAAAAATATCAACCTCCAATTTAGGTGTTATACCAAATTTGAAACCAATAAGCCAATATGCAATGCCTCTCCCATTTCACTTTTGTAAGTCATCCTGATGGATGCAACCTTGTTGATCTTTTGTTGTGATGGGATCATGATTGTGACCCTGAGTGGTCTACACCGTTGAGGTGTTTGGATTTATGTTTCTTTATCAGTTGCATTGATTATGCTTTTGACTGATCTTTGAGATTATGATGTGATATTTGGTTCATTGAGGTTTGTGCCAGTGGTTACCAGGATCAATGTGGTATCATGAGGTTCTTTCGTGATTACCTTGAGATGTGTGCAAAGATTGCACTATGTACTATTACCATGCTACACGAGACTAGGTTCCTGTAGCAGTGGTTAGTCATGTTTATGACTATGGTTGTTTATATGTTTTAAATGCCTTTTTAATGCAAAGTAATCAATCATTATTAATGCATAAGTAATTAAATGGATTGTTCTTGTGAGATTATTTGGTTATGTGCTGCGGACATTTACCTTGTTATATTTTTTATTAGAGAGATATTTGTTACTCATGTTATGTTTATATTTGAGAGGACATGAGGGTCAGATGTTACATCTTGATTCTAGTATCATAGATCTTAGATTACTATGTTGTTCAGTTAATCATATTGCATGATGATGCCATTTTCAGATGATAGTGTGTTTTATGATGTTATCTGGTTATCTGGTATTTGAACATACCTCTGATTTTGTTATGTGATGGATTTAATGCTATGGTTATTTACTTCATTCCTACGTTGCTATGCCTTTTGTGAACGTGAGTGATGTAAATAGATTATTTTAATATAATTAAATAAATGGTTAAATTAGTGATTTAATACATTTATTGCTTCGACTATGTTATTATATGCAATTGCACTTGATCATGTTGTTTAGTGTGCAGGATTTATATCCCTGGCAGTGGCACTTGGAGTTAGTGATTCAGCCATTCATATTTTACCAATGTCACCTTTGTATGGTCGACGTATCCTTAATTAAATGTTTTAATTTAAACCTTTCGATGATTATTAAATTTGAACTCATTTGCATTATGTGATTAGACCAGTAAGCGTGTCTGTGCATTTAGAGTTTCGCTTTGTCGCAAAAGTTGTTCAGGAGATTTATGTGTTTTTGGGTTTCTTGCTTTTTAATTGATTTATTTTAATTTCTGGCAGCTTTGCCATAGATGAATTCCTATTTATAGGAATAGTCTTTTTTCGTTTGGGTCGTTTCGGGGTTTAACTAGATTGGCTGGTTAAATTCCCTAATCGATTATTCACCCGAAAAGTGAATAAGTATCCAAAGAGGAATTTAATTCCTCACTTCTCACTTTTGAATTGGAAAGTGGGAGAGTAAAACCCAAAATCCTCTTCATGAGGATTTACTGTTTTGTTCGTTGTGGGAGCTACAGGCGTGGGATCATCGCGAGGTTGGGCTCATTGGATCTAGCTCAGGGAAACCTTGGATTGCTGCAATTTTCAGCTACTTCTGCGAGACATTTATTTTATGGTTCAGATTCCCGTTTTGCCCTTTTGGCTGTGAGGTAGGGCTTTCCTATTTTATTGTTTCTGCCCCGTTTCTGCTTCTGTTTTTGGTAGTTGTTTGTTTGAAGGCTGAGAACTAGTGTTCCCCTCCATTTCTCTATGTTAGTTCTACCCGGTTGGGCAGGTATGAACATTTCCCTATTTTTTGGGATGAGGGTTGGAAATTTTACGTCGTTATGCTAGCCATTTTTGCATACGGTGTCTGATTCCATTGATTTTTGGTTTTTTGAGATTTTTGAACCCAAAGGACAAATGGGTTTTAATTTTGAAGTTTTCTAAATTTTTGGGATTTTTACCTCGTTTTGCGTGCCACCCTATTTTCTCGAGTTTTCTTGGCACAATGTGGGTTGTGGACCTTGATGATCCATTTGGATATCACTCAAACCACTTTTGCACTTTTATGTTGCATTGGGATGTGTGTTGCATCCGTACTCCCGATGTGTTCGGTTGAGTGATTTTACACTTGTTATGGTTTTTGTTGGACCTTTGCTTTTGTTTCATGAACGCTAGGATTCATGTAGAATCCATACTCTAGGATTGAGGTCGATTGAGTGAGTTCATGATGTTTGGTCTTGTTACATCATTGGGATTTGTGTAGAATCCATACTCTCAGATTGAGGCCGGTTGAGTGATTTCATGATGTATGATTTTATTGGCTTTGGGATTCCTGCAAAATTTGTCCTTCCTGTGTTGCTTTCAGTCAGGTGTTTTCTTTGCATTGTGTTCTCATTCCTGTCCTTGTGTTATGATTTTCATGATGGTGGTGCGCCACACACGAGTATGTACGCGTACATTTGTTGGGTGACTTGCGAGGCCCAATCTTCCATGGATTTGTCGAAAGTTATGATCATTGGGGTTGGGATGGGAATATGCATTCCCACAGGAAATGTCGTAGGATGAGCATGGGTAGGGTAGGGTAGCATATGGAGGGGGCTTCTATCCTGTAACCTGGTGACTACTTCCTGGTTGGCAGAGGAAGTTTTATATAAGTGATAATTAAATTAAAACTTTGGGTGGTAATAAATACAAGATAATTAAAATGTGTGGGTTGTACGCCTTCCGTCCTTAAGAGTAGCTGCCCTAGGTTGTGCACCTTCTATTGAGAAGAGTAGTTGCCTATACTAGCTTGGGCTTGTCGATGCCAAGCGACTCTCCATGATGTTAGTCCCTACATAGTAGCCTATTGAGTGTCTGACCAGGACCTGTACTCCTTGCATTGTCCTAGGTTCTTGGTTGCAGCCATCATATTGTCTGGCGTGAGTGTTAGCCATGGATGTTGTGTTTTATGTGTGTTTGTGGTTGGATCATTATCTCCATCAGCACGGTGGGTGTGCACCTATGGGTACCACGTGGTTGGGAGGCGTAGCTACCTTCACCACTGCTAGGGATCGGTGTACAGAGACAATCTTTGTCCTAGTGTGACCATTGCTGGATGTCTTCACTTGGTACTTTGGGTTTCGAAGTATGCTTCCTTGTGATTTATGCTTTCATTGGGATGCTTGTATATCATGTTTAGATGATGTTATTTTATTTGACGCATTCCCTTATTATGATGTTTAGCATATGATTAGATGCTTTGAATTGTTGTATTAGCATATCTGTTGCTTATTGTTGTTTAGCATGTGATAGGTGATTTTATCTACTGTAGGAGTATCTTATGCTTTTCTACTAGCATTTTAGATTTCCTTATGCTTATATTGTGCATTTTTTTAGTAGTGACGTCCCTATTATGACAGTACCAACGATCTGGTCGGTGGCTTGGGATTTTATGCATGGGGAATGGCTAGGACCCACGATGGTCTTATGATGCTATTGACAGTTGGGAGGAACCGCGTACTTAGTTTGGTTGTTTTGTTCCTGAGATGTATTTTTGTACATTGCGATGTTGCTTTTGTTCTCTGCGATGTTTATATTCAGTGTGTTCTTTGCTGCTGTAGTTTAGACGGATTGATGTTCTTCGTTCTATGTTGTTCTTGCACTCGAGTGTTAATTCCTCGAGCCTTTGTGGATCCGATACTCCCTGGTGTGGAGGTTCTTTGCTATAATTTTGGTCCTTTTTGCTTCTGGGAGTGTTTTCGTGTTTCTATGGGCGACATTTTTTCAGCATGGTGCGACACTTTAAAAAGTATCACACGCCCATGCAAACTATGTCGTACGACACTATAAAATATCGCATGCCTTCTTGAGAAATGTCGTACGACACTGGAAGAGTGTCGCACGCCTTCTTGAGAAATGTCGTACGATGCTGAAAATTGTCGCATGCCTTCTTGAGAAATGTCGTACGACACTGGAAGAGTGTCGCACGCCTTAAGGAGTAGTATCGCCCTCCCTTAGTAAAAAGTGTCACACGATTTTTGTGAAAAACCTGCACGTACCATCAGCGGGCACTTTTCTTCGTGATCTGATCTTTTTGAGAGTGGTTTTGGATACCCTTTTGGGCGTTCTTTGACCCTATGCTATTGCATTTGGAATTCTGTCGATTTCTCTTGAAATCAAGTTTTCGTGTTTCTATTTTAATCTCTTGGGTTTAAAATATGTCGTTTAATTTCTTATACTTAAGATATATTTTAATATATGCAACAAATCATTTGAGATAGGTTTCAGACCTCTCGGAGATAAGTTATGGATTCTAGGAAATTTCAGGGCTTCAGAAATCCAGACTTAGCCAATTTTCAGGGCTTCAGGATTTCAGGGTTAGCCAAATTTTGAGATTCTGCATTTTACCCCAGCTTGGTGTTTTGTTGATGAGTGGTCATTTCTTATGCCTTCATCTTGTTGTGGTGGTTGTTGGCTTTTGTTTGGGTGTGTCAATTGGGTAGTGGCGTTCAGAGATTCATTGGTTGCCAGGATTGTGTTGAAGTCTTCCATTGCAATCTTTGTGATCCCTGTATGATGTTGTCTTGTGCATTCATACTTGTAAAAAAAAAAAATCTTGGCTTGATTTGAATCCTTGTTTCCAAGGATCTCCAGGCGGGGCATTACATCTGGTATCAGAGCCCATGTTCAAACATTGGGATCTCTGTGTTATGTTGCCCTTGTAGTTGTTGTTGCATTGGTTGAGTGCGAGTGTCTTGGTGAGAACTCGTGATCTTGGTTGCTTTGGTATCTACTTGTGATGGACTTGCTTGTCCAGTAGAGGCAACTAGACTAGTGTGTGGAGAAGGAAGTGAGTCTTCCTGGCTTTGTAGGTGGGATCGTTGTGCCTTGGTTGGTTGGTTGCTTGTGTGACCCTTTTTGGATGGAACCACTGATTGGTGTCCATGTGTTGGCTTTGAGAGCCTCTTTGTTTCTCCTTGTGGAGTTGGGTGCTTTGTTCCTTGCTTTCTCCTTGTTGTAAGTTGATGAATGAATCTTATTTGTGATTCTTTATTTTGTTGTTATAATGATGAAATGGTTCCTTTAATTGAAAATGAGTGTTTATTGTGAATCATTGCAAAGTTGTAGTTTTGCATTATATATTTGGGTTAATGACTTAAGTCCCCAATCCGATTGTTCTTAAGCTTATGTAAAACTGTATTAATTTGATGGATATCTAAATGTTGCATTGCATGGAAATTTTTGTTTTTTGCATATGCATGAGTTTACTAATGGTATACTATTTGATGTGTGTGAGTGTGTTCTCTAACATTGCTAGGATGATGTATTCCTTAGCATTGTGTGGTGATTTATCCCTCTTGTGTGACTGTACTCAGTCATCACCTGTAATGTGATTTGTTTGATGCCTTATTTTATTTGGCTGGAGGTACTTTCCTCATGTTGTTGGGCTAGCATTGGTTTTTAGTATTTTCCTCTCTTGGAGTAGTCATCAAATTTTATCTATCACTCTCTTTGTGGCAGTTGTCACATTTGACTTATTATTGAAATGAGCTCTTTTTGGTACTTACTGTTGGAATCGGCAATTCTCTCATTTGGGCTTTTTATTTTGTTTCATGATGACTATTCTGGATGTGTTTTACTGCTGCCCAATTGTGTGTTGTGACTCTATCATGTTCATCTCGAACCTCTAGTAGTACATTCAAGGGATAATTTCATGGAGAACATGCTAGTGTGTCTTTGTTAGATCTAAAGTTGTTATTGTAACTGAATGGTTTAAATGGTGATTAAACTTAATGTTATTTTTGAAAGAAATTGAAAGGTATGTACTTGTTTTATGGTGACTCTTGGACCCTTGCTTGAAAATCTTTTAGTTCATTATGCATTAGTGCTTACATTATGTATAATTAATGAAATTATGAAAGAGAAGTAATGATGGTTTCAATGTGTGATTTACCTTTCATTCCATGCCTTATGTTGTTTTGGGCATGTGTGCTCTTGTGTGGATTTGGACATTTCGTCCGTTGCTTGTCTTGGTGACCAAGGCTGTTGTTTTTTCCTTTGTGGTTTTGTTTTGAGTGGTGACTCAATCGTAGGTCTTAGGTCTCTCTTAGCTTCTTCATGTTGTAGTCCTTGTTGATATCTTTTCGATGCTTTTCAAATGGATTCAATCTGAGTCCGGCTGTGAGGCTATGGCTTCTGGAGTTGTTGATCGATGTTTTGAGTACCTTTTTGAGTAGAGGCCAATTCAATCATGACATATTGTATTTATGGCCATTGGATAAGTTTAACTCCTCATGTTATTCATAATGGAAGAGTTGTCTTCATAATCTACTAGGTACTTGTTTAGGGTTCGTGCTTGGGTTTTTGTGTTTCCTATTGCACTGAACTGCCCTTGTGAGGTGTAGTGTGGTTTGTGAGTGTTCCTTGTTTGAGGATGATGTTGCCTTATCATTTGGGAGTGACTCAGTTCTTTGATGAGTCTACATTCTCCTTTCTAGATGTTGACCTTGGCACATCTCCGTATTCTTTCTCTCTTGTGAGAGTAGGCTAGTGTGGTTATGCCACTAGCTCAGTTAGTGCTTTCTAGTGAGTATGTTGATGGTTGGGGGAATTGTGAGTTCCCTAATGCATCTTGGGCTGATTTTGTGCAGAGGTTGAGAGAGACTCCCTCTTAGTCCTAATACTCTATAGTATCCTTCTCCCTAAGCGTATATCTTCATGTGGACTATCTCAGTCAAGCTTTCTCTTAAATCATTGACTTGAAGCTAGAGATTGAGTTTAGTGGTAGTTTGGGTGTAGTTTTCCTAGCATGGTGCTAGAGGGACATGGTATCGTTGGACACATGTTACCATCTCGTGAGTTGGTATGCAGACATTTCATGATTGTGTCCATTAACGAAAGTCTGTGCAACCTTGTGGAAGGTGATATCTTGTCTGGTTGGGTTATGTTACCCTAGTTTCCAGTGGTAGTTGAGCTTTTGTGCCTTGGTGAGGTGTCGTGCTCCTACGCTTGGTGGTGAGTAGTCTTTTGGAGTGTGTCCTTTTGTTGGTAAACTTTCATCCTCTTTGTTCTAAGGGTGAGTTTACGTGGATTCTAGAATGATTATGTGTGACATGATAGTATTCTTGGGAAGTTTGGATGGTTATTCCCCATGATTCCAACTTTTGTTGGAAGTGCTTAGTGTTTTGACCATGTTTGTGGTCTTGTGGTTGGTGCATGTTGTAGTTGGGCACCTGTTGACGAGGTAGAGAGGCTTGTTCCTTACCTTGTATTGTTGATTTTATGGCTAGATGGGTTCTCCCTAGCGCATAGAAGGTTCCTTTTTGGAGGACCTTGTGTCTCACCCATTCTCTCATGGTTAACCTATTTGGGGGTTAACGTGATGGTTTGAGAATGTTGGAGTGATTTGGGTTTGACTTGTACAGAGTTGTTGAGTCATTCCTATTGCTCGCTTTTGATTTTGTTCTTGTGTGTTTTGGGTTCTATTCTTGGATTGTAGGCTTCCAGGAGTAAGCCTAGTCTTTGGGGACGATGATGTAGTGCCTCTCCCATTTGACTTTTGTAAGTCATCCTAATGGATGCAACCTTGCTGATCTTTTGTTGTGATGGGATCATGATTGTGAACCTGAGTGGTCTACACCGTTGAGGTGTTTGGATTTATGTTTCTTTATCAGTTGTGTTAATTATGCTTTTGACTGATCTTTGACATTATGATGTGATTTTTGGTTCACTGAGGTTTGTGCCAGTGGTTACTAGGATCGATGTGGTATCATGAGGTTCTTTCGTGATTACCTTGAGATGTGTGCAGAGATTGCACTATGTACTATTACCATGCTACACGGGACTAGGTTCTTGTAGCAGTGGTTAGTCATGTTTATGACTATGGTTGTTTATATGTTTTAAATGCCTCTTTAATGCAGAGTAATCAATCATTATTAATGTGTAAGTAATTAAATGGATTGTTCTTGTGAGATTATTTGGTTATGTGTTGCGGACATTTACCTTGTTATATTTCTGATTAGAGAGATATTTGTTACTCATGTTATGTTTATATTTGACAGAACATGAGGGTCAGATGTTACATCTTGATTCAAGTATCATAGATTTTAGATTACTATGATGTTCAGTTAATCATATTGCATGATGATGCCATTTTGAGATGACAGTGTGTTTTATGATGTTATCTGGTTATCTGGTATTTGGACATACCTCTGATTTTGTTATGTGATGGATTTAATGTTATGGTTATTTACTTCATTCCTGCGTTGCTATGCCTTTTGTGAACGTGAGTGATGTAAATAGATTATTTTAATATAATTAAATAAATGGTTAAATTAGGTGATTTAATACATTTATTGCTTCGGCTATGTTATTATATGCAATTGCACTTGATCGTGTTGTTTAGTGTGCAGAATTTATATCCCTAGCAGTGGCACTTGGAGTTAGTGATTCAGCCGTTCATATTTTACCAATGTCGCCTTTGTATGGTCGACGTATCCTTAATTAAATGTTTTAATTTAAACCTTTCGGTGATTATTAAATCCAAACTCATTTGCATTATGTGATTAGACCAGTAAGCATGTCTGTGCATTTAGAGTTTCGCTTTGTCGCGAAAGTTGTTCAGGAGATTTATGTGTTTTTGAGTTTCGAGCTTTTTAATTGATTTATTTTAATTTCTGGTAGCTTTTCCATAGATGAATTCCTATTTATAGGAATAACCTTTTTTCATTTGGGTCGATTCGGGGTTTAACTAGATTGGCTGGTTAAATGCCCTAATCGATTATTCACCCGAAAAGTGAATAAGTATCCAAAGAGGAATTTAATTCCTCACTTCTCACTTTTGAATTGGAAAGTGGGAGAGTAAAACCCAAAATCCTCTTCATGAGGATTTACTATTTTGTTCGTTGTGGGAGCTACGGGCGTGGGATCGTCATGAGGTTGGGCTCATTGCATCCAGCTTGGGGAAACCTTGGATTGTCGCAATTTTTAGCTACTTCTGCGAGATATTTATTTTTTGGTTCAGAATCTCGTTTTGCCCTTTTGGCTGTAAGGTAGGGCTTTCCTGTTTTATTGTTTCTGCCTCATTTCTACTTCTGTTTTTGGTAGCCGATTGTTTGGAGGCTGAGAACTAGTGTTCCCCTCTATTTTTGTATGCTAGTTCTACCCGGTTGGGCGGGTATGAACATTTCCCTTTTCTTGGGATGAGGGTTGGGAATTTTACGCCGTTATGCTGGCTGTTTTTGCATACGGTGTCTGATTCCATTGATTTTTGGATTTTTGAGGTTTTTGAACCCAAAAGCCAAATGGGTTTTAATTTTGAAGTTTTTCAAATTTTTGGGGTTTTTACCTCATTTTGTGTGCTGCCCTGTTTTCTCGAGTTTTTTTTGGCACAATGTGGGTCGTGGACCTTGATGATCTGTTCGAATATCAGTCAAACCACTTTTGCACTTTTATGTTGCATTGGGATGCATGTTGCATCCGTACTCCCGACGTTGTATTCGATTGAGTGATTTTACACTTGTTATGGTTTTTGTTGGACCTTTGCTTTTGTTTCGTGAACGCTAGGATTCGTGTAGAATCCATACTCTAGGATTGAGGTCGGTTGAGTGAGTTCATGATGTTTGGTCTTGTTACATCATTGGGATTTGTGTAGAATCCATACTCTCGGATTGAGGCCGGTTGAGTGATTTCATGATGTATGATTTTATTGGCATTGGGATTCCTACAGAATCCATCCTTCCCGTGTTGCTTTCAGTCGGGTGTTTTCTTTGCATTGTGTTCTCATTCCTCTCCTTGTGTTATGATCTTCATGATTGTGGTGCGCCACACACGAGTACATACGCGTACATTTGTTGGGTGACTTGTGAGGCCCGATCTTCCGTGGATTTGCCAAAAGTTATGATCATTGGGGTTGGGATGGGAGTATGCATGCCCACGGGCACTTGTCGTAGGATGAGCATGGGTAGGGTAGGGTAGCATATGGAGGGGGCTTCTATCCTATAACCTAGTGACTACTTCCCGATTGGCAGAGGAAGTTTTATATAAGTGATAATTTAATTAAAACTTTGGGTGGTAATAAATACAAGATAATTAAAATGTGTGGGTTGTGCGCCTTCTGTCTTGAAGAGTAGGTGCCCTAGGTTGTGCGCCTTCTATTGAGAAGAGTAGCTGCCTATACTAGCTTGGGCTTGTCGATGCCAAGCGAATCTCCATGATGTTAGTCCCTACATAGTAGCCTATTGAGTGTCTGAACAGGACCTATACTCCTTGCATTGTCTTAGGTTCTTGGTTGCAGCCATCATACTATCCGGCATGAGTGTTAGCCATGGATGTTGTGTTTTATGTGTGTTTGTGGTTGGATCATTATCTCCATCACCACGGCAGGTGTGGACCTATGGGTGCCACGTGGTTGGGAGGTGTAGCTACCTACACCACTGCTAGGGATCGATGTACAGAGACGATCTTTGTCCTAGTGCAACCATTGCTAGATGTCTTCACTTGGTACTTTGGGTTCCGGAGTATGCTTCCTTGTGATTTATGCTTTCATTGGGATGCTTGTATATCATGTTTAGATGATGTTATTTTATTTGACGCATTCCCTTATTATGATGTTTAGCATATGATTAGATGCTTTGAATTGTTTTATTAGCATATCTGTTGCTTATTTTTGTTTAGCATGTGATAGGTGATGTTATCTACTGTAGGAGTATCTTATGCTTTTCTACTAGCATGTTAGATTTCCTTATGCTTATATTGTACATGTTTTTAGTAGTGACATCCCTATTACGACAGTACCGACGATCTGGTCGGTGGCTTGGGATGTTACGCGTGGGGGATGGTTAGGACCCACGATGGTCTTATGATGCTATTGACGGTTGGGAGGAACCGTGTACTTAGTTTGGTTGTTTTGTTCTTGAGATGTATTTTTGTACATTGCAATGTTGCTTTTGTTCTCTGCGATGTTTATATTCAGTGTGTTCTTTGTTGTTGTAGTTTAGATGGATTGATGTTCTTCATTCTGTGTTGTTCTTGCACTCGAGTGTTCATTCCTCGAGCCTTTTTGGATCAAGCACTCCCTGGTGTGGAGATTCTTTGCTCTAATTTTGGTCCTTTTTTCTTTTGGGAGTGTTTTCGTGTTTCTATGGGCGACATTTTTTCAGCATGGTGCGACACTTTAAAAAGTATCGCACGCCCATGCAAACTATGTCGTACGACACTGTAAAGTATCGCACTCCTTCTTGAGAAATGTCGTACGACACTGGAAGAGTGTCACACACCTTCTTGAGAAATGTCGTACGATGCTGAAAAGTGTCACATGCCTTCTTGAGAAATGTCGTACGACACTGGAAGAGTGTCGCACGCCTTAAGGAGTAGTATCGCCCTCCCTTAGTAAAAAGTGTCGCACGATTTTTGTGAAAAACCTGCGCATGCTATTAGCGGGCACTTTTCTTCGTGATCTGATCTTTTTGAGAGTGGTTTTGGATACCCTTTTGGGCGTTCTTCGACCATATGCTATTGCATTTGGAATTCTGTCGATTTCTCTTGAAATCAAGTTTTCGTGTTTCTGTTTTAGTCTCTTGGGGTTTAAAATATATCGTTTAATTTCTTATACTTAAGATATATTTTAATATATGCGACAAATCATTTGAGATAGGTTTCAGACCTCTCGGAGATAAGTTATGGATTCTAGAAAATTTTAGGGCTTCAAAAATCCAGACTTAGCCAATTTTCAGGGCTTCCGGATTTCAGGCTTAGCCAAATTTTGAGATTCTGCATTTTACCCCAGCTTGGTGTTTTGTTGATGAGTGGTCATTTCTTATGCCCTCATCTTGTTGTGGTGGTTGTTGGCTTTTGTTTGGGTATGTCAGTTGGGTAGTGGCGTTCAGAGATTCGTTGGTTGCCAGGATTGTGTTGAAGTCTTTCGTTGCGATCTTTGTGATCACTGTATGATGTTGTCTTGTGCATTCATACTTATAAAAAAAAAATATCTTGGCTTGATTTGAATCCTTGTTTCCAAGGATCTCCGGGCGGGGCATTACACAATAGGTGCTTGCAACTTGGTTTATATTTTGGTTTTCATGTTTTTTTTAACCTAATTAGGCTAGAATAAATAACCCTTGGATGAGAAATCCATGATTGTCAAAGAAAGACACCATTTTGTATGCTTAAGGCACTTTATGCAATTTATAAGCAAAAGTTGCTCATTAGGAAAATTTGGGATTTTTAACGTTTTTGTTCAAGAATCCTAGGATTGAGTTGTTTTTAGTTGGTTTTAGGTATGTTGAAACCTTTCCCAAGTCCTAGAAGTGGAATCAAGTGAAAAATGTAAAAATTGCACTTTTTGTGCAAAGTTGCATTGTTGAAAGTTGTAAAAGTTGCTCAAATTTGCAACTTAGTGGGAAAAGGGTTATAACTATTAAAATATTGGTTCTAACTATAAAATTTATATAGGAGATGCATATACCTCATTTTGAGGTCTAGAGGGCATTAATATATGGATTGGAAGAAGTTGCAAAGAAAGAAATTTAGTTTTTGAGTCATTTTTATTGTTGTTTGCATGTTGCACAAAATGTAAAGAATTTTAGACCAAATGTGATGGATTTTTAAGATAGATCTTTGAATCAGATTTCTTTTTGTTTTGTTCTCATCATTCTACATATTTTCTAAATCAAGTTATTGCATTTTTAGTGAAACTAGGTTTTTAGGACAACATTTTGGTACACATAGCAAAAATGGGCCTCTAATTGCAATTTTCTTGGTTGAAATTTCATGCCCACTTGGGAAATGGTAGTTAGTAGAGTCCTTTTTAAGATTCTAGGGTTTCAAGACTAGACGATGTTTTTAGTGAATTTTCCAATCAAGCCCTAGGTCAAGTACCATGAAGGATTTGACCTCTTGTAGCATGTTGATTTGTGAATGATAGGAGTTTGGGAATTGGTAAAAGGCTAAGCATTTGGAAATAAGTTATTTTAGTTTTTTTGAACCTTTTCCAAGTCATAGAAGTGGAATCAAGTTAAAAATGTAAAAATTGCACTTTTTGTGCAAAGTTGCATTGTTAAAAGTTGTAAAAGTTTCTCAAATTCGCAACTTAGTGGAAAAAGGGTCGTGGGATCAAACTATCTATTCCATTAGCTCTTAGTGTCCAGGTAAACCCTAGTCCTAAGATCATCCCATCCTATTGAGCACTCAAATGTTCTCGAGCACGCTAAACTAAAATATCCCTAAAGGTCACTAAATGCCATAGGACAACGATCTTTGATGGGGCATATCTCAAAGCTCGTACAAGGTGTTGGGACTCAAAATTGCTTTCCCAATTTTGAGTACCCTTGAGAAAATCAAGCCCTATAAAAGCTTTTGATCCACATGAACCTAGCTATCAAGTTGAGGCCTAAGAGGTGTTCAATGTTTCTAACACCCTCCATTTAATGCATTTAAGTGTTCCGTGATGTTAAATTGAGATTCTGAGCCATTTCGTGAAGTTTCATTTTGAGCTAGTTGCAAATCTGCATTTTACCCTTAGTGTCAAAAAGTGACAGGAGGCCTTGTTTGCGATTGAATATCTCGCACCCAAAAATTTTTAGGACTCACCACTTTGGCAGTGTCTAGTATCCATACCTAAGAACCTATGTTTTAGATTTCAAGCTGTTTCGAGTTCATTTGACTAGGTTTTGAATCCCTCAAAGTTGGTAGTTTACTGTTTTCACACATTTGCAAATTGCACACATTTCTAGGAAGCCCTGTTTGACTTGTAATAACTTTTGACCAGTTGATTAAAATGCTAAAATTCCTTTTGCATTGTATTTTAGAGGTCAAATACTTATCATGTTTCAAGTTTCAGCTTATGACGAATCCGTTTGATCAGTTTCCAAATGCGATTTTTATCTTTTTACTGGTGTCAGGAAGTGTAGATTGATTGGAACCCCTGTTCGTGATGTCATAACTCAAAATATGTGATTGATAAGATCAAATTGATTGTACCACTATGTAGTACTCTAAAAATACTTCAAGTGTGTTAGTTTTCAAATCTTGACGAATCCATTCGCATACTTTTCCAGGTCAATTCAATTTGCCAAAATCACTATCTTGCCATTGTTCCAATCTACAAAATCTGAGTGGCCTACTTTGAGCGTCTACCATTTGCGTCCTATTATTTTTCATGAGCCCAAATTGTACATCCATAATTTCCTCATGATAGAGAAATAGTCTCCCAGTTTGCATTTCCCCATGTGTTCATTTGCCCAATTTTCAAGGCCAAATCCGAACCCAGTTTGTTGTTTTCTAATGTGTTTACTTGCAGGTAATTCTGAGAAGGCAACTTTGATAGCGAATATCTTTGGACCCCGAATTCATCATGAGACAAGATTCGACAGGCTAAAAGTGTGCAAAATAGAGATTCAGTGTGCTAGTTTTTAGAGCTTGGTCAATTGTCTGGATTAATTTTCAAAGGCAGTCAACAGACCTCCTGACATCAAATTCATAGTTTGCAGATTAAAGGGGTAAAATGAGGTTTTAATGATGGTTCAGTGATCAAACTTGATTCTAATTAGTTTGGGATGATCAATAGATCAATTTGAAGATTCAGTTGTATGAAAACAATTTTTTTTTTAGTCGGACCCACTTTTGGGGCCCGACTAATGGCATCAGGCCGAATGATATGGAGCAAATTGAATTTGTTTTGAGAAGTCAAAGTAATCTTAATTTCTTGGATTATGAAACATAAATTTATGATATTTCAATGTTCCTGTTCATAACACAATTTTTTTAAGATCCTTTGTCATCTAAGGTCAGCCATTTCAAAAGTTTGTTACAACATTTTGGAGTTACTCTTGTTTGTGGGAACATATCGTATGGAGTTTTAGATCATTAGGTGACTTGTGCATCGTCCCTAATGTCACTACAACCTAAGTTGAAGGGTTAAATGGATTGTTTTAGCAGTTCAGATGTTTGCAAATCACGAGAGAAAGCTCTGAATATCTGGGAATTCAGGTTTGCAACTAGGATCCCATAATAAATGAGAATTGGGCACTTATGTGTAAAGAGTGCTTTGTTGATGGCAAAACAAAATAAAATCATGATGTAGCCATCTATCATGAAATTGGGAAAATATCAATAGCTTTTTCAGCTAGAGATTTTGAAAGATGGTTTTAGGATTGACATACTTTAACTGTGATGAATTACACCATACCATTACAAATGGTCTACCAATAATTGCATCTAGTGACAAACAGAGGAAAGTTGTGCCTTAGATTTGACATTGAGCCAAGACACAAGTGATGGCATGGAAGCATTTATCTACTAAACTCTGACTTCACAAATGGAAACTCACGTTCTTTACCTCCATATTTTAGAGCATATTTTGTTTGCATAAGTGATACTTGGTAGGATTATAATAAGAACCAAGAAATTGATTTGTTTGGGGAGGTTGCTGGTTTTTCATTTATCCCTAATGCTGAAGTTTTATTTGCTGGGGTGGCTGATCATACGTATAGGAGTCTTCTTGAGTTTAATCGCAGACAGTCAATTTTTATTTAGATACCATCTTTTGAGCTTTGATGAGGAATGCTTCAAGCTTTAGTATTGATGGCAGCATTAATGGTTCCTATTCGTCATTTTTTCCAAGTAAATACTGAAATGTAGATAACATATACTAAAGGCAGAGGTGGCAGAGCAAAGAGGCCATTACAAGTTAGAAGGCAAAGGAAGCCCGTGAGGTGAAGAGCACCTACGATATATGCATAAAAAGAGCACACAACACACCAAATAAAGAAGAAGCTACATGAAAAAGAGGCAATCAACACCAGAGTAAATCCACGTAGTGTGAGAAGGAGGAGGTCGTTTTGGTTTTAAAGCGCTATGAAGCGCAACTTCACCAAGGCCCATGTTAGAGTCCAAGGCACCATGTTTAAAAAAAGGAGGGCAACCATAGGCAAGGCATCCCCACCTTAACATGAAGAAGCCTCATGCAAAGAACATGGAGGCACCCATTATGAAGCACAGGATCAGTTTGAAAAGAACACGTAGCTAAAGAGAAAGATTATCCATGCATAAAGACAAGACCTTGTGTTGATTCAAAAGAGCTATCCAAATTTTTAAAAGCGAAATATGCAAAAAATAAAGAAATTCGCGCATGCTAAAGAAGAGATAGTGCAGGTCAAAGGGTAGATAATATAAATAATCAGAGAAAGGAGCTTCCAACACTAAAAAAAGGAGGGGAATTTGTAGTCAATCACAAACTTGGAGGTAGTCTATGCTAGACATGAGCATAGCATGCAATTGGAAAAGAGATAATAGTCAGCGCAATATGAAAAGGAGGCATGTGCATTCATAAGTCCCTGAAGCTCACACAAAGTAAAAAGAGCAATTTGTAGGTAAAAGAAGAGCAGAACAAGGATAAGGGAGGTTCAAACCCTTTATCCCACATTGCCCGTGGGTTGAACTTTTAAAGTCTTTAAATGTTATCCTATGTAGATTGACTTGTGAATTGAAGAAAAGGCTTTTGAAGCCTTGCACAGGTGAGGGCCAACTTCATCTGGTTAGCTAGATGAGAGGCATAAATTTTGAAAGAATGTACAAGTACAGGTGATGATGTCAACAAATCTAGGCACCCAAGAAACTTGAAAAATACAGCTAGTCGCTACTTCACTAGCCAAAAAAATTTTGGAACTCTGGCTAGCAAAGTAGCAAGGTGATGTTAGCAAAAGGAAAGGTGTCGCTACTTCGCTCGCTGAAAAAATCCTAGTGCTCCGGTTAACAAGGTAGCGAGCTTTGATGTGACAATGACACATGGTAGCCCGCAGGATGAGTTAGTGATGAGCAAATTTTAGACCAATTGTAGGGTGCCATGTGGCATAAATCCCAAGATAGGCAGTGATATGGCAGATGGATTTTTGAAATGCACCAGATTGTGCCATGTGGCAGATCTGACAATTCTCTCTACTTCGCTAAGGAGAACATGCTCACCGGTTAATATAGTGAAGTAGCGATGATGATGTGGTATGTGACACATGGCACCAGCTGTGTAGGCTTGAGAAAATCATGTGATGACACGTGGTGCTAGTCAAACCTGGGGTTGACCCCAAATTCAGAGGAGAGGAGAAATTTGGAAAATAATAAGAAATATGGTTTTTAATTATTTTTTTCAAAATGTGCATGTCAGACCCTTTTAATTTTAAAAAAGGTCATTTTCCAAAGTTTCAACATTAGGCATTTTTAAATTTGGAAAATTTAAAATCAAAAAGTTGCAGACACACTGAGTTCCCTACCAAAGGATTATTTTTCAAAGGGCTGCCAAAGGCTCGATTTTTAACCAAAATAGGTGCTCCAATATATCGCCGAAATCATGAGAAAAGAAAATTTTTTATTATGGAGTTTTTTTTTGCACCGGTGCTTCCTGCTTCAAGTTATGGGCCACTTTGTGAAATCCAGGGTATTGGCAACATAATAAGAAAATTTGATCTTTGAGCATCTAAATCAATTACAGGGCAGTTTTGAAGACCTTTTGGAACCCGAATGTGAAGAAAATCATCCTTAAGCAATTTTCTTACATTCTAGAAGTTACATTAAACTAGATTTTCACTTTTACAGTGAATTGATTTTAGTATCAAGAATCAGTTACATCCTTTCATCATTACATTTTGAGATATTTTATGAGCCAAAATGAAAGGATTTGATTTTTAGTTACAGAGAGAAGGTAGAGAGAATCTTTTAATCTTCTTGGGAAGGAATTCTGATGGTACACATGTCAATTGTAGATTCAATCTGAGAATTCACTTTTTCCTATATCATTCCCTTTCTTTCTCTTGGTACAGGTTCCAATTTTGTCACTAAGAAACCAGTTGATTCCAATCTTGGGAGAAAGACCAGTCATTACTGAGATACTAGGTTTTGGATCCAGTTTTGATGTGTTCCCATACTGTGATACCACATGCTTTTCAGCAATTTCTCTCATGTGAACAGTAGTAGTGCAGATAATACAACAAGTTTTGATATGTTAGGTGTTTTCATGTTTTAATCGTGTGCATCTAAATGTATAGTTTCAAGGAAATCAATACATATGAGCAATAATTTCACTAGTTTCATTCTGGTTCTTATCTCCTATATCAATAATCTGAGTCTTATGTGGTCTTAGAACAAAGATTTGAGATCCATTTGCATCCCCTTCAGGTTGTATGTTTGATGTATTTTTTTGTTGGACCAAAGGGCCAAGTAAATGCTTGATATGTTTAACAAGGTTGGTTATTTGAGAAGGATATTTTGTGAGAATGAGACCTGAATGAACACCGATGTCTGAATCACAAGGTGATTAGATAGATATGATGTTTGGGTATACAAAATATGTCCCAATATCACAGATGTATGTTTTGAATTCATGGAATTGCCCAAATGGATTAGGCACTGATCAGTTATAGGATCACTTGTTATATTGCTGCATTTTTGAGGTTATATTGAATCAACATCATTAATCAAACGTTTCCCCTTTCATGTTGAAAGTTATTCAATGTTAACCCACACTTAGCTTGCCAGTTTCATGAGTTATGTTCTTAGCTATTTCATGCTTGTGATTCCTGGTTAATTATAGAAGATTTAGGGGTTTTTATCTACTTTACATTAGATTCAGTGTATGCTTTGATAACTAGTACCATATAAAGAATCTATAGGTATACTCACCTAGGTTTTGTAGAGCCTGAAGTGTAGAAGGAGTGTAGCCTTATAGTTGGCCCAGGTTCTTGGTGAAGTGTGTCCATTATTGGAGATAGCTTCCCATAGATGCATTCTTGCCTTGCATAGTTGGTTGTTCAAACATTGTTAAATCAGGAGCCAACACAAGGTATGGATGTGATTCTAGGCCCTATAGGACTATGTTGTGGAGACCTACAATAACCTCTCTTACTTTTTTGAGATCTTACTCCATTTCGATTTTGTGACACCATCTCGGGTGATAATGAAACTTATAATGTTGGCCAGTACAAAGTTGCCAACTACCAAATCTCCCTCACCATTCATTGTGGGATCAAACTGTCTATTTTGTTCACTTTGAGTGGCTGGGTAAACCCTAGTCCCAAGCTTTTCCTATCCCATTGATTGCTCAAGTGTTCTTAGGCATGCCAAATTGAAATGTCCCTAAGGGTCACTAAATGCCATAAGGTAGTGATGTTTGATGGGGCATATTTTGGAGCTCGTGTGAGGTATTGATGTGATTCTAGGTCCTATAGGACTATGTTGTGGAGACCTACAATAAGCCCTCTTGCTTTTTGGAGATCTTACTCTATTTTGATTTTGCAATGCCATCTCGAGTGATGCTGAAACTCGTAGTGTTGGCCAGTACAAAGTTACCAATTGCCAAATCTCCCTCACCATTCATCATGAGATCGAAATGTTTGTTTTGTTAGCTCTAGGTGGCTAGGTAAACAACAGTCCCAAGCTCATCACATCTTGTTTAGCACTCAAATTTTCTTGGGCATGCCGAACCAAAATGTCCCTAAGGGTCACTAAATGCCATAGGGCAACAATCTTTGATGGGGCATATCTTGAAACTCATGCAAAGTATGGATGCAATTCAAGGTCCCATAGGACTGTGTTGTAGAGACCTACAATAACCTCTCTCACTTTTTGGAGATGTTACTATGTTTTGATTTTGTGACACCATCTTGGGTGATGCTAAAACTCATAGTGTTGGCTAGTATAAAGTTTTCAACTACCAAATCTCCCTCACCCTTCATCATGGGATCATAATGTCTATTCTATTAGCTCCACATGGCTGGGTAAACCCTAGCCCCAATTTCATCCCATCCTATTGAGCACTCAAACATTCTTGAGCATGCTAAACTGAAATACCCCTAAGGGTCACTAGATGCCATAGGGTAGCAATCTTTGACAGGGCATATCTCAGAGATCGTGCGAGGTATGTATGTGATTCCAGGTCCTATAGGACCATTTTGTAGAGACCTACAATAACCTATCTCTCTTTTTGGAGATCTTACTCCATTTTGATTTTTTGATGCCATCTCGGGTGATGCTAAAACTTGTAGTGTTGGCCAGTACAAAGTTGCCAACTACTAAATCTCCCTCACCATTTTTTGTGGGATCAAACTATCTATTTTGTTAGCTCCAAGTGGCTAGGTAAACCCTAGCCCCAAGCTTATCCCATCTCGTTGAGTGCTTGAACATTCTCGGGCACGTTGAACTGAAACATCCCTAAGGGTCACTAAATGCCATAGGGCAGTGATCTTTGATAGGGCATATCTCAAAACTCGTATGAGGTATGGATGCAATTCTAGGTCCTACAGGATCATGTTGTGGAGACCTACAATAATCTCTCTCAATTTTTGGATATCTTACTCCATTTTGATTTTGCGATACATCTTCGGGTGATGCTGAAACTTGTAGTGTTGGCCAGTACAAAGTTGCAAACTACCAAATCTCCCTCATTGTTCATTGTGGCATCAAACTATCTATTTCATTAGCTCTAGATGGTTGGTTAAACCTTAGCCCCAAGCTTTTACCATTCCGTTGAGTGCTCAAACATTCTTGGGCATGTTGAACCGAAACGTCCCTAAGGGTCACTAAATGACATAGGGCAGCAATCTTTGATGGGGCATATCTCAGAGCTTGTATGAGGTATGGATGTAATTCTAGGTCCTATAGGACTATGTTGTAGGGACCTACAATAACCTCTCTCTCTTTTTGGAGATCTTACTCTATTTTGATTTTACAATGCCATCTTGGGTGATGTTGAAACTCATAGTATTGGCTAGTACAAAGTTGCCAACTACCAAATCTCCCTCACCATTTGTCATGGGATCAAACTATCTATTCCATTAGCTCTGTATGATTACATAAACCCTAGCCCCAAGCTCATTCTATCTTGTTGAGTGCTCAAACATTCTCAAGCATGTCAAACCGAAATGTCCCTAAGGGTCACTAAATGCCATAGGGTAGCTATCTCTGATGGGACATATCTCACAGCTCATGCAAGGTATGGATGCAATTCTAGGTCCTATAGGACTGTGTTGTGGAGACCTATGATAACCTCTCTCACTTTTTGGAGATCTTACTTCGTTTTGATTTTGCGGAGCCATCTCAAGTGATGTTGAAACTCGTAGTGTTGGCTAGTACAAAGTTGCCAACTACCAAATCTCCCTCACCATTTGTCATGGGATCAAATTGTTTATTCCATTAGCTCTAGGTGGTCAGGTAAACCCTAACCCCAAGATTGTCCCATCTTGTTGAGTGCTCAAACATTCTTGGGTACACCAAACCAAAATGTCCCTAAGGGTCACTAAATGCCATAGGGCAGCGATCTTTGATAGGGCATATCTCAGAGCTCATTCAAGGTGTGGATGTGATTCTAGGTCCTATAGGACTGTATTATGGAGACCTATAGTAACATGTCTCACATTTTGGAGATCTTGCTCCATTTTGATTTTGTGATGCCATCTTGGGTGATGCTGAAACTCATAGTGTTGGCTAGTACAAAGTTGCTAACTACCAAATCTCCCTCACTGTTCATTGTGGGATCAAACTATCTATTCTGTTAGCTTTGAGTGGCTGGGTAAACCCTAGCCTCAAGCTCATCCTATCCCATTGAGTGCTTAAATTTTCTCAGGCATGTTGAACTAAAATGTCTCTAAGGGTCACTAAATGCCATAGGGAAACAATTTTTTATGGGGCATATCTCAAAGCTCATGCAAGGTATGGATGTGATTCAAGGTCCTATAGGACTATGTTCCAAAGAACTATAATCAACTCTCTCACTTTTTCAAGATCTTACTCCATTTTGATTTTTTGATACCATCTCTAGTGATGTCAAAACTCATAGTATTGGCCAGTACAAAGTTGCCAACTGCCAAATCTCCCTCACCATTCGTTGTGGGATCAAACTGTCTATTCTGTTAGCTCCAAGTAGTTGGGTAAATCCTAGCCCCAAGCTTGTCCCATCCCATTGAGCACTTGAATGTTCTTGGGCATGCCGAACTGAAACATCCCTAAGCATCACTAAATGCCATAGGGAAGCAATCTTTGATGGGGCATATCTTGGAGCTCGTATGAGGTATGGATGCAATTCTAGGTCCTATAGGACCATGTTGCAGAGACCTAAAATAACCTCTCTCTCTTTTTGGTGATCTTACTTCTATTTTATTTTGTGATGCCATCTCGGGTGATACTAAAATTTGTAGTGTTGGCCAGTCCAAGGTTGCCAACTGCCAAATCTCTATCACCTTTCATCGTGGAATCGAACTATTTGTTTTGTTAGCTCTGAATGGCTAGGTAAACACCAACCCTAAGCTCATCCCATCATGTTGAGCCCTCAAAAATTCTCGAGCACACTAAATTGAATCATCCCTAAGAGTCACTAAATGCCATATGGCAGTGATCTTTGACTATGGCAACTAGATATGTCATCTCATTCAATGATGGAGACTAGTGATAGAAGGTAAGGGTGTGATCATACACATCATTTTGAGCATGTTTTTTTTTTTTATGGTAATAAGGTAATCCTTGTTTTTAAGGTCAAGGAACTTGAGGTCACCTATAAACCTAAATTTCCTTAGTCCTAATCATTTCCCTTTTGTTGTTGTTTTTGTTAATAAGTTGACTCAATAAGTGTTTTGAGAGTCATTACACCTTATATAGCTACATGTTATCACTAAATGGAGTTAGTGGAAGATGTTAATGATCTTCTTGGTTGTCTTAATAGTCATTTCATGGGTTTGAAATGTAACCACTTCCCTTTGTGAAGAGTTGTCCAAAAATCAAGAAATTTCATGTTGTTCCAAAGAAAATATAGTCATAGGATTTGGAAGATTGTTTTCACTCATAAGATGTTGAAGAATCTCTTGGGAGGTGGTGCAGAAGCACCCTTTCAAGGCTCCCACCATATCATTTTTGGTATAATGAACTTCTCTGAAGAAGTATGTGAATACAATAAGGACATTTAGCTCATGCTTATGTGTCCAAGCTAGGATAGGTCTTAAGGTTTCCTCTTTGGTCTCTATTTAGAATGGTACCCTCATCAAGTGGAACAACTTGGTGTGGTCACAAAAAAATTGTAACAAAACATACATATTGTGGTTCATGATCCATAAAATAGTATTAAACACAAAGCTTTATTGAATTATTGTCCTAGCAAAAGACTCATTGTTTCTTACTTCCAAATAACGTGCTCTATGACACAATTCATTTCTTGTGGCATGTTTGTCTTCTAATGAATTTGGATCCATCACAAGCCTAAGAATTTGTAGATTGATTCTTTTCAGGGTCTTTTTACATAGGGTTACAAGGTCACTACAATATGCGATGTCATCATCACATAACGCTATGGCCTTTATATCAACTAGTAATTTCTCTTGTGTAAGATGTTCTTTTCCTTTTCTGTAAGAATCAAATTGTGACAAAAACATTAGTAAAACAATCAAAACAAGTCCAAAACCTTAACCAAATTAACATAATAATATGACGTTTTGTAAAATTACAATTGCATAAATTTTCATACAAAAGATTTACCTGTGTTGTAGAAGGGGTAGGAGCAACATCCCTCCCTATGTCTCATTTAATTAAAATAAAATTTCCCTTTTAATTAAATAATTGAAATTCCTCTTATTATATACACATATTTCCAATTTCTAAATTCAAAATAAAAGGAATTAACTCAATTTAAAGTGCACACTATTTTGGAAACTTCTAAAACCAAGAGTATAAGGATCACAAATTGAAACATCTCTACCATTTCTCATCTTTGCATCTTTATTGTTCATCCAAAATTTTCAAGTCTATCAAATGAGACCTCTACCTTGGTTGAAAGGATCTTAGTATTTTGCTTAATGTTATGTTGTAGAAGATGGAAGGTCAACCATCTTGGGCGAACTCCTTGGGGATTTGAAAGGTGTTCTATTAGGTAAGCAATCAATCTCATTAAGAAAATAGAGAATGAAATATAGAGAAGAAAGGTGAAGGGTATGGTGTGTGTGGTTTTGTTTAATATAAGTCAGATTTTTTTGTGAAAATCTACTTGTGTACTGGTATTTGACTATAGTTCTAATATCTTCTCCCTTATCTCATGGTTGTGATGATTCTTAAGTTCCATATATAGGGAAATGGAGCCTATAACTAATTGTGATGCTAAATGGATACCTAGTATCAATGGGGTTATTACCAAGGTCTCAATACTCACTATGTAAATAGTAAATTCTGCATACTTTTAAATAAAAGTGCCACATTGGCTACATGCTTTCTTTGTCTAGAGATTAGGGAAGGTTTAAAGGTTTTTTTTGTTGTGTGAAATTTCCCTCTCATGGGTCTACACCATAACCTTGATTCCTATAAGGAATGGATCAAGAATTAATGAGTATATGTTGTTGCATGCAAAATACAATGAATCATCATCCAAGAAATGTGATAGAGGCTTGAGTATAATCTGCATGGTGTATGGAGGGTTGCACTCATTCATGGGATGTTGAAGAACCCTTTGCAAGAGTAGAATAGGCAAGATATTGGATTTTGGAAGACAATTACTATATTTTAGTTATGTATCTTTGCAAATGAGAAAAGTTTAAGTATATGGAGTCAATGATACAAAGATTGAGATATATGATAGCAATGATATTTTATATTTTTGTTTAGATTGTATGAGTACCTGAAAAGAATATGTGAGTTGATTGTGCTTATACTATTAAATATTTCTGAAGAAGCATTAAGTTTAAACTTGAGATATCAGGATTATAGTACTTTAGAGAATTAGAATTGATTTAAATGCAAGTCTATGTATGTCATTGATAAGAGATAAAACAAAACGGGCTTATTGCCAAGCAAGGTGATATAGAAAAGGTTCTAGATGTGTTAGAGATTGCAGATGTGAAGTATGATTTATACTTAGTTTGTATTGTAAAATCTGAGAGTTGTAATGAGTGGTTTTTTAAACCTAAGAATATCATTGTCAATCTTGAAGGTGAGTCTATTTTGCTTGATTCCTATCATTCATATTGTTGAGAGAAGAAATTCAGACCATGGCTTAGAGTGTGATCAAAAGGGATTGTAAATATTTTTTAATCACAAATCTCCCAAATAATACTAAGTCATTGGTTATTGTTGTGAAAGATATTGAAAGTGTAAGTATTCATAATAAGAATAGTCACTGCCCAGCCTGCATACTACACAGTTTGGAAAACTGGTGAAGTATGTGATGGAAGTGACCAGTTGCATGAATTATTTATGAAAACAAAGACCATGGATATGATCTATTCGATGGAAGTCATGACTTATCTCTAACTTGTAGGAAATAAATCAAAGTATGCAGTTGTAAGAGAAATCAATAATCTTGATCTATGGTGAGTTCTACACAGATAGACAAGTGTTTGAATGTGAATGCAATAGAGGGGTTATTACCCATGATATATTTGATGAAATGTGCATGAATGATTCTCATGTTTACCTTATCCTATGCACCGACAATGATATATTTGATGAAATGTGCATGAAATGGTTCTTCATAGAATTATGTTTGGAATGAATTGAATAACTGATATTTTGATTGAAATGACAAAGAAAGGAGATAGAAGATTTGTCTCAAATTAGACAAGACTCTATTAGAGTGTGGGAAATAGTCTCAAAACCCAACATCAACCAATGATTAATAATTGTTCTAGGTATGAGCTAGTGGAGGTATGTAGTAATCATTGTATTTTTGTGTCGTGTTGGTTATAACTTTTAAACTCTAGTGTTTCTATGGGCCCAGTATGCACCCTGATGATTCAAAAGCTAAGTTATATAGGTCTTAATTGGGATTTTTTGGTTTCTTATTTTTCCATTAATCATCCATTTTGTGTGTTGATAACTATTATGATATCTTCTCTAGAAAGATTCTACAAGTATCTATCTCATTGTTTAGAGTTTTTTCGAATAACGGGATTGATTTTATGATCATGTTCATGTCAAATTGTATAAATATTGGGCACTAGCAATCAAGCATGCAGCTATAGTTGACTTTTGTAAGGAAACTCAGGTGCAGAAACAGCTTTCGACACTAATCTCATAAGGAAAGTATGATGCAAATCCTATTAAAATCTTCTACACTTACAGATTCAATATCATGTAAACAACAATATTGCAGCCAACCATGCATACAGAAAATAGACAAAGAAAGGAACACATAACACAAGGATTTGCCGATGGGGAAAAACCTTTCGATAAAACAACCGCACCCCTTCAAAACCTGCACAATGTATTATCTTCAACACGAGGTGACAATACACTTGCAATGCAAGTTCAACATCAACAACAGAAGACTCCAGTAGCTACTCGCAGTACCAACAATACACCTTTTTTGCATCGCTTCTCTTCGCAACCCTAAAAACACTTATAACATGCACTTCACTTTAGGGCTACTCCCAAAAGGTAAACCATATTAGGGTTTTACCATTCTTCGAGAAAATAGGAACCCCAAAATTTTTGTAGAGTGTATAGTACTCAAATATCTTAATTGCCACATGTCTTCACCTATCATTGAATCTTCCTAACATAGCTCTTACATGTCATAGAAATCCATCATAACCGTTTTAGTCATGATCTCCTTACACACAATTCAAGATGTCAACACATCAACATTATTTGCAAGAAATACATTTTACAAAAAAAAAAAAAGAATAGGAATTATACAAGGTTGAGACACCTTATTCCTAACAACTTTAACTAATGCCACTATCTTATCTTTTATCACATAATAAATAATTTGAATTCCTCAAACTCTCTTATCATAATAGTGGACCATGGAATGCAGATGTTAAAAATAGTGATACATAATTACTCCTAGAAACATACTTTTATAATTTGAACTATGGAAATATCTTATTTTTTACCTCACTTCTTCTCTTTAGTACCTTTATTATATCATTTCAATTGATTTTAATCTCTAAATTATGATGTTACTCCCCATTCCACTCAAACTAATCAAAAAATTCATTTTTAAAATAGAATAGAACAAGATTTTTCTATCTAGTTTTTATTTTTAGAACATACTAGAACAAGACCTTTTTGTCTAGTTTGGAAACTTTATTATACTCTCACTTTTTCTTCTATCTAATAAGAAAGAATTAAAGGGCCTAACTTTGACATGCAACATGTCACATGCATTTTAACATGCTATAAATGAATTTAAAATTTTAGAAAAAAAACCTAATACAAAAAACTTCTAAATTTGACTATATAAACAAACCCTAATACATTTCACTGACAAGATTAACTGGTAACACTTAATATTCTTCATTTAAGAGCATTTTATTACTACTAAAATGATGTGTTAACAATAAGCAACTACCAAGAACTACAATAACTACCAATTGCCCTAGTTGTAAGCTATACATAGCCCTAGTTCAAATCTTGGGTCAATTCAGTACACTACGAGAACATAAAAACATCACATTTTAAAGTCACAAGGTGAAATTATTTCAAGACATAAATTCACAAATCATAAGCGATAGATTGACACTAGTTTGAATCTCGGGTCAATTCGAAACAATGAAAAATGAAAATCACACTTTTAGGTTAGAAGTCAAAAGGTTTTCATGACAGAAAAGTCACCATCAACATATAAAAACCTTGACCTTCAATGATTCTATAAAAATCTTCCTGAAGCCTCTCTCTTGCGTGCTCGCACTTTGCCACATGAATGTATGAAGATTCACTTTTCATTTTTTTTGTTTGTATCCTTGACAACATCAAAATTTTGACACTAAACTTAACCGTCATCAATATTTTGACATTATCGAGATCATATTTTAAAACAAAACAAATTTGACAAGCCAAGTTCGATTGCCTTAAAAATTTAGGTCCAAAATGACCCCCAAATGTACTAATGACCCCCATTAAGTGCAACTTAGGGTTACAAAAGCTAGACGACAATGCAAAATGGATACTAACTACTAGGCCATGTTAGATATCCATGTACAATACATAAAAACAATGCAATCTCTTGTAAAGAAGAGAAATATGGAAAAACTCATTGGAAAAACCCTCCCCTTGAAAGAGAAATGAAAAATAAATAAGATGCATGCATGGATGGAGTAATCAAGATCCCTATATTATGACATACATTATGCATATACAATAAAGAATCCCTCTATAGGAAGGAAATAAGGAGAAATGAAATTCCCCTTATAGTGAAAGATCTCCTACAAGTATGGCAAGTGCTTGAAGATAAGGATAGTCCAATGCCTACAAACAACACTTTTTCCCTTGGGAAGAAGATAAACCAAGTACAAATACAAGAATGCTTTTCATTGTTGATAGGAAGAAGCAAGGGTAATCCAAATAAAATATGTTGTCTCTGGACTTTGTTGATATGTTGCCATATCCTTGGTTGATGAAGATGCCACGAACCAATCACGATCAAATCCAATAGAAGAAGGTGACAAGGAAAGAACCAATAGTAACTTATCTATGTATGAATGTGGATCAAACTATAAAGACAAAGATGTATCCTTAAAATAAGTGAGAAGAGAAGCAAAAAATCCCTCCCTTAATTTAGAATCTACACCCATGAAAGATGATCCTTAATCAATGTAGAAGATGCACCAAGAAAATGAAATGATGTTATTTTGTTTAGGAATAAATGGTGACATAGGTGTATCAAAGAATCCTCCCCAATAAGTAGGAAGAATCCTCAAAATATATGACGTCTTAAGAAATTGAATAGGAATCTCAAACATATGGGTATGATCAACCATGCAATATGATATCTCAAGTGATATTTGAGACTCGTGAATGTCAATCTTTGAAGACTTGATTGTTTTCTTTGAAGTGAAATAGTCTCCTCAAATCATTGTATCAAAGGAAACACAATCATGTCAAACTCAAAGGAATGATCAAGTGAATAATGATGAGGGTTAGAGTGTTCCCTCACAAAAATTCAAGAAGGACCATCTCCAAAAAAGAGAAGATGAATCTCATCAGTGTAGTCTCCCAAATCCTCAATTTAGGACTCCACAAACAAAACTTCTAATGTCTATCAAGAAGTTATCCCAATGAACTGTAACTAGAAGAAAAGGAATTTCCTATTACATTGAATCTCATAAATTCATGCAAGTATCATCAAGATTAATAATAGATGTGATCTCAACTAGAGGAGGAGATGCAACTTTTCACTTTTGATCATCAAGAGTCTCTTTGTATTCAAGATATGCCATATAGTAGACTAGGAGAGGGAAATCATTACCATTGATCATATAGTAGACTAATGGAGAATCGTATAAATTATACCAAAAGTATGTTCATTTTTTCTCCACTAAGATGATCTCTTATGATATGTATTTGGCTTAGGTATGAGTCCATAAATATTGGACAATATATTGATCCATTTGGATAAGAGCACCAAGGTGGTGTGCAAAAAGGGGGGTATAATGAACACCTTTTTTTGAATTTTTAAAGTGGGAATTTGTGTTTTAGTAAATTCATATGTGTTTGAGTCTATATCTTAGCACCCTAGGTGGAATAAGTTTCCATTAGATTTTCCATTCTCCCCTTCTTCACGTTTCATAGCCGAGTGGTTCTTCTTTTCGAAGTTGAGATTTTGTGGGTAGTTTGGTACATAATCCAATGGAAATTCACATTTCTCATGTAAAGATCATTTTCAAAATTATTCCGCTTATGATTTTCTATATACTCAATGCAAACAAAAGGCTACAAAAATTTGGGTTGTGTCTTCTCCTCGGTAGGCTTACAACCTATGAAGATGTTTTTTTGTAAAGAGTTTTAGATGACGCATATGGGTCAAAATAATACCATAGTGAAGTACCTTATGATTATTTCCCTTTCCCTTAATGATTATATACCTTGGGGAGTATCTAGGATTCATCATGGCTCCAATAATTAGTCTAGGTAGAAAACTCAAAATCAACTTCTCCTCATTGGGTTTTCTACCCATGAAGTCAATTTTTCATGAAAGGCAATTTTGAAGGAAAGTAAACAAAAGGTAGGCCCCTAATGGATTTTCACACTCACTTTAGACTTTCCTGAACCCAAAGGTAACTATAGACAAAAGGTGAAGTAAGATGGAAGCCTAGGCAAAGAAATGGAAATTGTCTACTCATTGGCAATTTTCAACCCATGAGGACAATTTCCTAGATTTTAACAAAAATTAAACTGACAAGTGGATTGGACCCACAAAATGTGTACAAAAATTCCAAATATGACAATAGGAGTATCTTAACTATGGTGGGAAAAAGTTACAAAAGAAAAATTTGACTTAGTGGGTTTTCTCTTACAGGGTATTTATTTGTGACTTTCTGAACTTGATGGGAAATAGGAAAGTAAGTGTGAAAGGATATAAAATTACCATTGGGCCAATGCAAAAGTGAAAAGACACCAAGATATCCATTAAAACCATACATTTGCTACTGCAACAGACCACTCCTTCAATTCATTCATGTAGTACAAATTCTGAAGATCAACAGATGGATTGAAGCTCCTATATAGATGGAGACATGAACAATGCAAAATTACCACTCTTTCTTGAACTATTATTCTATTAGTTTGCACAACCTTTTTTGAAAAGCTAGTATTTGTTCATTTGTTATCCTTTTCTCTTCTAGATTTCAAAATTCATTCTCAAACATAATGGCAACTAGATTTGTGGGTTACGATGGGTTGAATGGAATTAAGTCTTCACTACAAAATTTCACAAACACTTCTCTTCGCTTCTTCAACATGCAAGATTTTCATAAGCGAGTGAGATCAAAGCCAATCCATCTCATTATTGAGAAGCTTAGAGGATGTGGGCTAGTTAAGGTAGCTCATTTTCCATTTGCAATCCAGGCCTTTGAACTAATTTATGAATGCATAAATCATTATAATCCATATACCAAGCAGATCATATTGCCAGATAACATAGTATTGATTTCTATTGATAGGCAAATGATGGTAAATTTCCTTCAAGTTCCTTAGTAGGAAGAATTCTTGGATTTAAATATGGAGCTACCATTTCTGAACTCTTTGTGAAGACGATGATTTGGAGAAAGGAGATCATGCAATCATGGTTCCAAAAGCCACAGAGCACCAAGAGTAAGGTTCCTAAAACTCTATTTAGAACTAATCTCAAACCTAAGATTGTCGACATCAAGGTCCTCTTACACAGATTGAAAGGTGAGGTAGAAGCTTTGAATTTTGTTGAACTATATTTCTTCTTGCTACAACTTATTTTTTCTGATACCCAATATATTGATTGGGCCTACAAGGTAAGTGAGAATCTGTCCAATGCTTTTTATGCTACAAAATTATACGACACATTTTATGTCTTCTTTCCTCATTTACATGTTAGCTTCTCTGTAATTATGGCCAGGCCTCCCAAGGGTGGACAATTTTCCTAATGATGTGAAGCCTTATGAGTTCTACCCATGTTTATAGTTCGAAAATAGTTATGTGGAGTATATAAGAGTTAATGACACATTTACCATGAGAATTTGTAGGGAGCTCTAGGGATGCCCAAAGAGGAGATTTGGTCTTGAAGCTATGGTGGCCATTAGTCATTTTGGGAGCTTTTTCATCTAGTTTTCATCCTTTTTTTATTTGTGTCTTGCATCTTTCGACAAGTTCCCCTTGAAGTTGTCGAGATATCCAAGTGATATGATCATGTTGATCTAGATTGTGAGACAACCAATTCAAATGAACGTGTCGAGCGAAAGTTTAAAGAAGAAAGGTTATGAATTTCCTATGAAGGTGGGAAATTTTAGTTGTGAGTCCCAGTCTAATGCAAAGAACATGCTTCAGGTGTTCAAGAAGAAATAAAAGTTGGAGATGTATGAGGTTTTGAGACCTATGTTTGATCAAAATAGGTATGCAAGAGATGTTCTCAATATTGGAAGTGTGATCAAACATATCACCACCATAGAAGACTATTATGCTAATTATAGAAATGAGTTTGAGAGCCATGATCATGCTTTCGCTAGGCTTACAGTGGATCAAGTAAAGATGTATGAAGTTGATCTTGATGTTGAAGGAATTGAAGATGACGGGAAAAATATGTACAATAACACCTATCTCACCAAGTTAAGAGGCACTCTTGTTAGTTTTGAACCTTACAAAGATGCATAAGATTTAGATTTTATGATGGCATGGATTATCAAAAAGATTGGAAAATAGATCTAGTGGACCAAAGCAAGAAAGATCCAAAGAAAAAGTGCCACAACTTAGGCCTCTCCAATAGCTACTGCAGCTCCCTCCTCTCAAGGTGACACATTAGGTATAATGCTAACTATCACTCAAGGACTGGCCCAACCATCAAGCAAAGATGATCAACCTCCCAATAAGAACATTCCCTTTGGTCAAACTTTCTGGGTGGCTCCCTTATAGCAATTAGATCTCTATCAGAAGATGAGGAGAAGAAGGCAGAGGAAGAAAAAGATAGTGTGGCTACTCCTCCCCTTCACCTCATAGTAGTCCAATCCTATCTATGAGTCCTGCATTTCTCTTACAAAGTAGTTTTCATGTAGAAGTGGTGGATTTGGGAGATGGTAGAAGCAATAAAAGAAAATCCACCAAATCTGACGAAGTAGCAAAGAAGTCTACAAGAGAAGAGAAGGGCCAAGGTTCTTTGCAACTTGTTTCACAAACTCCAAATAATCCTTTTTCTTCAACCGTGAAAGCAATCACTCGAGAAAAAAGAAATATGTTTAGCTTAGACTCTCTTGGGACTACCTCCAAGGTAATAAGCACAAATTCATGGATGGAGGACACCTTAGATAAAAAAAGAAAGAGGAAAGATGAAGGAGCCCCAAACAAAGATAATATGTCTCTTTCTATCCACTTTGGATCAACACTAAGTAAGGTCAAGAAGTAGAAGACCTTTTCCATTCTTGAACAAGGCCCTAAAATAGGCATTTGACCATGGAAATTGTGAAGCCTACCAAGGAAGAAAGACTTGAAGATATGTCTACAGATGATTTTTCCTTGGATTCCATTGATCTTGGAGAACCAAGATATGACACCAAGGTTGGCTTGTGGAAGTCAACAAATGAAGTGATTGAAGGACAATTAGAAAGCCTCAAGTTGTCAAAGGTTAGAATGAAGGAAAAAATACAAGAATTGAATGGCTTCATTAGACAATTGGTCACCCCGTTGGCAAGCATCTTCGGGATGTCTATGACTAGTGATCCCACCACTGTGGATGTTCAAGCACTCATCTCTTAGCTCCAAGAAGATAAGCACTTTGGCAAAATCAATAAGGAGTGGAGTAGGAAAATCAAGATTGAAGGACTCTCCATTATAGAGCATATTGGTAATTCTATATTGAGGTTGGAAATAGAGAAGGATAACATATCATCAAATAGAGCCACCTTGGCCATGGAGAAAATCAAATGTGATGATTTTGTTTCCTTTGAAGATGATCATCCAAATGAAGGCAAAGAAGGTTGTTAAAGTGAAGATTCTACTTAAAAGAGATGATCCCTTAGTCAAATGGTTTTAGAGCATGTAGTTCAAGTCAAAATTGAGTCACTCAACATATGAAGTCTCTGATGCTTGGCATACATTGTATTTTTGCTTTTGACTTTGCACTTGAACTGCTCAGCATCCATTGTTTACTTGGCACTTCAATTCACTTGGCATGGTCTATTTTCTCAGCACTTGAGTGACTCAACACATGAGTGACTCAAAACTCATTGCAACTCAACATGATCTTATATTTACATGTTGTACTCATCATGTATTACTAGTTTGGCATGAACTAAGTAAATGGTTTAAGTGTGTTGACACCCACTTATCAAAACCAATCTGAGATCAAAAATCTCCCCCTTTGAAATGAGTGTCAAAAAAACTTAAATATACAATATTCTACTTAATTTCTCAAGCATTACATATCCATGACTCAGCTTATACAAAACTTCAAATTTTTAAAATTTTGCAATAACCTTTATACCTCAAAATTGATAACTCCCCCTGAGTTAATGTGTCTATTTTGTATCCATAATATGTGCTTCCCTTTGACTTCAATGTGCTATAGATGATATTCTTTCATCTAATATGCTCTATCATAGTTGATATTTTTATCTATTTACTGCTTTTTCTTTTCACAAATGAATCTCAAAAGTGTATATGTATATCACCCCAATGATATAACTTTATTTTATTGTCTTCCTTTCTTTTATTTGCTGCTCCCCCTTTTTTCATACTCCCTTTCTATATTTTTCTAGTTCTGGCTCCCCTTTCTTTATTCTCTCCTTCTTGCTTTATCTCTCCCCTATGGTTTATCTCTCCCCCTTTTTTGACACTTGTGTCAAATGGGCTATACACATATAGTCCAAAAATGATTTATGGACTTCCATTATGATTTTAAGAGATGCATCCTAGTTATCACATGCAACATCAAATGATTTGATCTAGATAGAAAGCTTGGTAGCAAGGTGTACTAGGCCATCTAAGGTAGAAATATTGGGATCTTTCTTTAGTAGATTTTTTGCATAACCTAGTTCCTTGTGCAGTATTTCCATGTGTGGGGTGAGGGACGCTTATATACATGTTAATTTGGCTCTTATACTATCCTCTTCTACTGTTAACATAGCTAATTGACTTTGTGTATAAAACAATGTATGAAAATGCTTCTCACTTTGAGCAAGGTTTTGAGTTAACCTTGTACATGATATGTTGAGATTTCTCTCCAGGCTTAGAATATGATGTTTGGTCTCTTGGGTGAAGAGTGTAGGGTCACACAATTTGGTGTACAATGAGAATATATTCTCAAGTACCTTCTTCACATTCTCAATCTTTGTTGCCAATGCAACTTGAGTGAGTGTTATATCACTAGATATCTTTTCATTTACCTTTCTCTGGAATTTCTTTTCAGACCATTCTAAAAGTTTGGCATTAGTATCAATGTCTTCATTATTGACCTTTTCCTCTATATTTCATTGTTTTTCTAATAGTGGCTTGGTCTCTTCAAGAGTTGGTAGACTAAATGCATCCAAGAAGATGTCTTTAATGTCTTGAAGTGCTTGCCTCTACCCATATTCTCTCCTATGCATTTCTTGATGCTTTTTCTTCTCTAAAGCTTGTTGCAAAATGCTTATTTAGTATAGTGTCATTGTATAATAATCAAACTTAGGAATAACAATCTCTACATCTATAGTGATATCTCCATAGTGAATTATCTTTTTAACTTTTGAAGAGCTAGAGCTTGGCACTAAGATTTGAAATGGTATAGCTTTTATACTTTGTTTCTCAAGAACTTTTGTAGAAGTGCCAGATGTAGGTAGAGTTACCATTTCTAGGATGGCTTCTTGCTCCTTTACCTTAGGTGTTTTCTCACTTTCTTTAGATTTTTTCTTGTCTATTACAATGACTTGACTAACACTTGGTCCTTGTACTTGAGGTACAAAAGAATCTATATGTCCTGCTTCCTATTGTCTAGTAGTGATGTCTTTTTCTTCTTCTGTAGTCTGCCTATGCTCAACTATGTCAACTTTAACAAATTTATCAACCTTAATAGATGTATCTAATTTTGTTTGAGTCAAAGGTTGTACTTGAGTAACTAAAGGGATGATAGAAGGTGGTTCTTGTGGATTCACCTTGTCCCTTGTGACATCAATTACTACCTTTTGGAGCTCATCTATATTGACCAAAATTGGATTATCACATAACTTGGCTTAGACTATAGATTGGTCCAATATCTTCTTTAATTATTTTGCAATCAAGGGATTGATGTTCTAAGTTGAAAGGTCAGATACATCCTTTACAATAATGGTTTCAATAGGCTTGACTGTGTCATGTGGGGGACTGACACTCGACACTTATGTGTCTTGCACACTTTGTTCATCTTGTTGTTGTTCATCTATAGCCTTGTCATCGGTTTGCTTCTCAATCTCCTTCCCCACTATATCATCTTTCTTATCATCCTTTTCTTTTTCATTCTCTTTCTCATCAAGTTTACCTTTAGAGGGATCAACTTCTCTTTGTTTAACAATGGTAAACCCATAGATAAGTTTCCATATTTGGGTTGATTTCTTGACCACATCTTCAATATTATTTTGAAGAATGTTAAAGGCTCTATAATTAGGTGTAAACCTAACTCCATATTTCTTAGTAGCCTTAGCAATCTACTCTTTGTCAGTTCTGGAATTACTTGGGCTAAAGTAGTTTCCCTTATTTGTTTTTCCAAATTTAAACAATAATGCCATTTTTGCTCAACAAAGTCATGTAGTTTCTTTGGTACTAATTTGGAAAACTCTAATGGAATTGTCTTAAATTTTGACATCATTGTACATAGGGCTTCTTCCACTAGATTTTGTTCTTCTTTCTCTAGTATCTCAAAATTAATATGCTTTAAACTAGACAAATCTACACTATTCTTGACATTTTCACGCAAATTTTCAATATCAAAGAGTGGTCTGTGACTTACCACTTTGAATTGGCTTATATCATCCAATTCAGTCCTTTCTTCATCTGAAACTGGTTGTGCCACATATTTTCTTCTTTGTTTCTTTTTCACTTGGCCACCTTGCTCTGTTTGCTTGGATTTCTCCTTGGCCTTATGTGTTGTGGCTCTTGTGTTTGCAATGGTCATAGTTGTTGTTGGCTTGGTTGTGCTTGGTTTAGCAATTTTCTTTTCCTTAGCCACCAGTTGTGCCTTTCTCTTCTTTGGTTCATCATGTATGGGTGCTTCCTTGACTTCTTCTTCCTCAAAACCTTCCATTTCTTCCTCTTCCTTATCCTCTCCCATGCCTTGAGTCAATGCAAGAGGTTCTTGAGTTTTCTCTTATTCTTCCTCTTCATCCTCTTCATCTCCTTCCTCTTCTTCCTCATCTGCACCTTCAAAAAAATTGGCCTTTAGCTTCTTTACTAGCTTATCTTTCTTCTCAAGTGTAGAGGTAGTTTTCAAATCAATGGCAATCTTTGATTTTACCATTTCATAGTTGCCAAATATCTTTGCATTTTTATCAGTCTCCTCTACTAGGAGTGTTGTGATGGCTACTAAAGCTTCATCAACATGAATCTCATACCCAAGTGGTCTTAACCATCTGACCCTTGGTGTGGCAGCCTATACAAAAGTGTAATTAATATCAACTAGGAAACATATATCATTGTAATGTTGCTCAACCAATTAAATAGGTATCCTCATTCTTTCCTTCATTGACTTCTTAAAATCTTCAAAATAACTTGTCATTAATGATTCAAAATTTCCTCCCATCTATTCAATAAACTCATTGATATGCATTGTTGTTGACCTATTTGTTTTCCAACTTATAGTACTAAAGGAAGGAAATGTATTTTGCACATAAAAGAATATATAGACAAGTATTGAACCAAATTTGCATTGCACACTCTTGGTCTTTCTGATTGCTCTAAGATTTTCCAAAGGAAGGAAACAACTTTGTAGCCAACATCTACAATAATATAGGGTACAGTATTCAATCTACTAGATTGATAGAATTTATGAGAAATTACCCTAACTAGAAAGTTTAACAATGGATTAGTAATATTCTATTGTCATGCCTCTTTTATTCCATTCAACTCCAGTATTTTTCTCTATTGCTTCCTTGGAATCACTCCTCAGAGTCTTGGGATGATCTAGGGTTGGGTAGCTAGTAACCCTGTGAATTATTCTTTTGGTAATCTTAATTAGTCCACACTCTAGCCATAAGGATCCATCATGTATTTGGCTCGACATAATTCTAATCCATTTAGTTCTAAATACACTAGGAAAATCTAGGGCATGCATCAAACCCTTCTTTTCAATGATTTTATACTCTTCCTTTCAATGATTTTATACTCTTCCTTTAGAATACCATTTTCACATGACCTATCATATGCTTCTCTAATTTCTAAGTCACCAAAGTTACCAATTTTGCAATTATAACTTATTCTTACATCTTGCACCATTATAACATTCAATGGGATCATAGATAAAGCATCAGAAGGATCTTATTTGTAAGCTATTTCAGGAATGACCTTAAATATAAGTTGTTTAACTTCATTACTGACAAGCTGAACATTCAAAACCTCTTTCCCTTCTACATTCTTCAAGCTAAATGCCATTTGTCAAACTAGAGTTTATGCAAAGTAAAACTGCGTAGCTTGGCTTGTGATAAATACCTTGTGAAATCCAAAGAACTGGTGTGAGATCGCTGTCAAATTCTTTGTAAATGTCATGAATAAGTTTTTGAATTACCTTTCACTCTGCTTGCTCTTTGATTGAATACAAAATGATGAATAATGAGTGAAATCGATCATATATCCTTTGAAAAACTCTTGTATTTAATGCTTAGTGCTTGTATAACTATAAACTCGGTATCAACTCAATTTAAGAATTGCTCAACATCTATAGATATTTTCATCACTTGGCAACTACTATAGACTTGGCATCAACTAGATAGTCCTATAGCTCGGCATCAACTACCATTCCACTCGACATACACAAAAAACATTTCATACTCAGCAACATGAAAATTTCAAAGATTTAACTTGAATTTACAACAACATCTTACATCTTTATTCATGCTAATGTAGTCTTTTTAGTACTATCCCCAATTGGGAACTGATGTATGATATTATACTTGTATATCAATCCCACATGCCTCTTGTTTGTTCAATTTGATGAGGTGTGATCACTTGACCCATTGTGTGAAGTGATCCCTTCTACATTTGATGTGCTCCAATCATTCTTCTTTTTCCATGTCTTGTTCATCTCATCTCTGACGTGTTCAACATCTGCCTTTCCTTTTCCTTTATCAAATTCACAACTTGGCACCTTTGACATATTTGGACAATGCTTACTAATGTGACCAGTTTTCAAATAGCTAAAACATGTAGTTTGGCTCAACCATCTTTTGTAGTTGCCACTGAAGTGTGTTCTAATACAATTCTTAGGAACATGACCATATTCATAACAATAGTGACAACTATATCTTGTATTGTAATCCCAATTATAAAGGTTTCCATAGCTTCTTACCTTTGTTGGCTTGTTTGATGACCACATGGATTTGGATCTGCATTCAAAGGCTCTATGTCCATACTTCTAATAGTTGTAGCAATATCCTTCAAATCTTTTTTTTTGCATAGTCCTTGTTCTGCATTCATGTGCCCGACAACCTTGCTTGTTGCACTTATGACAATGAGTCATGTTCTTAGGCTTGACATTTTTATTTTTATTCTTGCTCCTATACATATTAGCAATATGTCCTTTCTTACCACAATTATGACAAGTAGGTTTCGAGTTCTTACCTTTGATGTTCCTTTCTTCAAAAACTTTAGATGATTCTCCTCCTTCTTTAGTGCTTTTGTAGCCCAATCTTGATGTATCTTTGTTGGATCTAGGGGATCTTAGTAATTGCTCAAAGTATTTAATGGCTTCATTTGGCTTGTTGAAACTTTCAGAAAAATCCTTTTCTCTTTTTAGGTCATTCTGCAACTTCAATGTGGTTATCTCAATGTCCTTGACATTCAGTTCATATTTGGCATTCATCATTTGACTTAGAGTATCTAATTGTGTGTTGGAGATCTTGGCTAGTTCTATTGAGTTTTCTTCCAATTTCTTTGCTAGAATTCTTTTGTCTTCTTCAATCATGGCTTTTTCTTCCATGGCTTTCTTCTTTTGTTTTGTCACCTCACATAGTAATATAGCTTGTGATTCTTGCTCTAGCTTGAGATTTCTAATTTCTTCAACTTGGATTCTATTCTTTTCCATTATATCTACAGCCGTTGCATCAAATTCACTAGAGTTACCATCTACAAATAGCTTGGTGGTGTCTATCTCTTTGTATAGTGTTTCATTCTCTGCAATAGCAATCTCTTTCCTTCTCTTTAAGGATTTCTTTAGTTCCTCTCTTGCCTCATTTAGTTGATGTAGTATGAGATGTATTTCAATCTCCTAGTTCTCAATAGTCTTTCCCAACTTGTAGACTTCCATTTCAAGATCTTTCCTCTAAGATGAAAAGCTTCTCTTTCAGAGAACTTGGCTCTAATACCAATTGTTGGAATTACAAGTGGGAAGAGAGTAAACTTCTAAGAGGGGTGGGGGGGTGAATCAAGAGTTTAAACTTGGACCCATAAAACTTTCACCATTCATATATCACATGCATTAAAATATTGAAATAACATGTAATGCATATGCATCAATCATGTAAACATGTGATCAAACACACACATAACACCATATATGATTACCCAAAAATCCTCCAAGTGAGAAGCTAAATCTAGGGTGTGGATGACACCCACAAATCTTCACTACCACAACAATAAAGTGTATCCAATAAAGGTTACAATAGTTTGACCATGAATCATGGTTTTCCCTCTAAAAAGCCTACCCTATTAAAAATTTACAAAGACTGTTAACTCCCACATTGTTAGAGGATTTCAACACCCTATTAGAAGTGTGTCTGGTTAGAGGACTTCAACTTACAATTAAGTAAGCACCCTATTAAACAATTTCATATAGCCTGTTAGGACTACTCTATTAAGAGATTTAACTGAAATCACCTGTTAAAATGTGTTAGCATAGATCCTACGGTTGGCACTAGCTTGCCTAATAATAGATAACCTCTATACAATCTTTGATTGATTCTTCATGATATGATGCATCAATGGTGTATCCTTCTCTATCCTCTATTCTTCACTTAATTAATTCTACAATTCACTCTTACTACTAAGTCACCTTGAATGCTCTGCAAACTATCTTGTTCACTCTTCCAATTCAATCATTCACCCCTTGTGCATTATTCTCATCATCTTTAAGAGTTTAGTGCTTTGTCCTCCTTAAGAAGACTCTAGTGAATTAGGGTTAGGTATAAATCTACAACTAAGATTCATCCAATTTTCCACTTAATCCTTCTCATTTTATGATTGGCTGCATGCAATTGCATAGGGAATCTGCATATAGATTCCTCCTTATCTCCAAAATATCATTGTCTATCCTTAAGTCAGCTCAAAAATGGTTTACATAGTTTCTTGTGCCATTACAAACAAAAATGTCCAAACTGTGTCACTCAGCATATGAAGTCTCTAATACTTGACATACATTGTATTTCTGCTTCTGACTCAGCATTTGAATTGCTCAACATCCACTATTTACTCAACATTTGAATTCACTTGGCATGATCTATCTGCTTAGCACTTGAGTGACTCAACACATGAGTGATTCGACACTTATTGCAACTCAACATGGTCTTATATTTACATGTTGTGCTCAACATGTATTACTAGTTTGACATGAACTAAGTAAATGGTTTAAGTGTGTTGACACTCATCAAAACTAATCTAAGATCAACATTGCATACACTCAACCCATATCATATGTCTTTGATTCAATTTATTTTGACCTCCCAAATACTATAAATCTTTATGATCAATGCACAATAAAAATTATCTAGGTGTCAAATAATGTCTCAATTTCTTTAAGGCTTCAATAATTGCATAGAAGTTTTGATCATAGACTTTATCTTAGCATCATTCATTTTCTCAATTTAGAAATCTATAGGCTTACCTTCTTGACTCAAAATATTGCCAATGACATTCCCACCAGCATCAAAAAAAACTTGAAAAACTTTGTTGAAATTAGGTAAAGCAAGAACAAGTAATTTTGCAACATTTTCCTTCAATGTCTTAAAGCTTCTATTTTTCCATGTGTCCATTTCAAATCCTTTTTATCACCTCTCATGGTCTCTATGACAATATTACAAATTAAACTAAAATCTGTGATAAAATTTTAGTAGAAACTTGCCAATCCCTAAAATGATCTAACTTCTCCAACATTCTGAGGTGTAGGTCTATCAAGAATAGATTTTAATTTCTTAGGATCCATCTTCAAATCATCTATAGAAATCACAAAAACAAGATACAAAAGTTCCTCCTTCATAAAAGAACATTTCTTTAGGTTGATCAACAACTTCTCCACCTTCAACATCTGCAAAACTTGTCTAATATGCTTAAGGTGTTCCTCTTTAGTCTTACTATAGATTAGTATATCATCAAAGTATACAATCGTAAAATCATCCAAAAATTTCTTTAGAACTTCATTCATCAACCTCATAAAAGTACTAGGAGCATTAACTAAACCAAAAGGCATAACCAACCACTCATACAAACTTTCGCTAGTCTAAAAGAAATTTTTCATTCATCTCCTTCTCTAATCCTAATATGATGTTATCCACTTCTCCAATCAATCTTTGTAAAATACCTTTCTCCACTCAATTTGTCCATAATGTCATCCATTATTGATAAAAGAAAAGCTATACTTCAATGATATTCTATTTATAGCTATAGAATCAATGCACATTCTCCATTCCAAATTCTTCTTAGGTGCTAATACAAAATGTATTTCAAAAGAGTTCAAAAGTTCACTGATCAAACCTTTCTCAAGAAATTCTTGCACTTATCTAATCAATTCTTCATTCTCTATAGGTCTTATTCAATGTGGTTCTTTATTAGGCACATGACCTCTAGGTATCATATCCATACAATGACTTGTACTTCTCACTGGGGATAATCCATTAGGTACATTATCATAAATAATATCTTGAAATTCATCCATCAAAGATCTCACCTCGCATCCATGTTCAAGTTCATATTGTTTCTTAGTCTTTCTAGGAATCCAAGAAAAGGAATAACCAACCAGTCATACGAACCTTCATTAGTCTTAAATTAGTTTTCCATTCATCTCCTTCTCTAATCCTAATATGATGATAGCCACTTTTCAAATCAATTTTTGTAAAATACTTTGCTCCACTCAATTTTTCCATAATGTCATCCATTCTTGGCAAAGGAAACCTATACTTAACTTTTATTCTATTTATAGCTCTAGAATTAGTGCACATTCTCCATTCCCCATTCTTCTTAGGTGCTAATACAATAGCTATTGCAAAAGGACTCAAAATTATCTAATCAAACCTTTCTCAAGCAATTATTGCACTTGTCTATTCAACTCTTCATTCTAGACAGGTCTTAGTCTATGTGGTTCTTTATTAGGCACACTACCTCTAGGTATCATATCCATATAGTGACTTGTACTTCTCATACGGGATAATCCATTAGTTAAATTATAAAAAATAATATCTTGAAATTAATACAAAAAGATCTCACCTCAGGTGCATGTTCAAGTTCATCTTGTTTCATAGTATTTCTAGTAATCAAAGAAAAAAACATGTTTTTTCTTCATGTATTTCGAAAAATGATTTCCCTCAACCAAAAAAAATCTTATAGAAGTACAATTATCCTTATGCATCTCAATCAAACACACCAATACTTATTTCTTCCCATTAGCCCAAATAGTATACTAATTAAATCTACCATCATGCAAAGCTTTCTTGTCATACTGCCAAGGTCTTTCTAAAAGTATATGACAACAATCCATAAACATAATATCACACAAAACTTCATCAAAATACTTCCTAAATTTTAATTTCATAAGAAATCATTCACTTGCTAACAATTTATGTTATTCCTTGATCCAAGTAATGTGATAAGGGTTAGGGTGCTCTAATGTCTACAATGTCAACTTAGTTACCAATTCTTAAGATGCCAAATTTTTAGAACTACCTTTGTCAATAATCACAGGTCCACACATGATCCAATAAGAGGTTCCCAAGTGCACAAAATGCTACGATGTCAAACAAATCCTAACTAAAGCTAAACTTGCACGTTAGTCAAGCTGCTAGAAAAATAACATGCCTTGAACAAAGAGAAGGATAACTCCCATAAATGATGGAATTAGATTTTGTGAGATTAAGAGAAGGATTCATGATTGGTCCACATTAAGGCGCTAACTACGTAAAAAGAGAAAGAACAAACAACAATGACCATTCTTAAAATAATAAATGAAATCTTTTTGGTTGATGCAAGATTTCCAAAGTACCCAAGATGCTCCTACATTAGTCCTATGGGGTCTTAACACATGTCATAAGAGATGAATAAGGGTCCTAGAATTTTTTAAGGGGTTCTAGGTGTCCTAAGTGGTCAAAAGGGATCCTAGTACATGTCTTAAAGGTACTTGAGTGGTATATTGGGTCCTATATGGATTAATAAAACCTAATATACATGAATGAGTCCCAGGACATGCTATGATACATTAATGGGCCATAGGGGTTGTAGGGGGTCTTTACATATCATATGAGATAGATAGGGGTCCTAGAATGTCTAAAGGGCTACAATGGATCATCTATGGATGAGTGAAACCTAATATATATGAATGGGTCCTAGGACATGCTAAGATATATTAATGGTCTTAGGGGTCATAGGGGGTCTTAACATATCATAAGGGATGGATAGGGGTCCCTAAATGTCTTAAGGGGTCATAACTGTCATAAGTAGTCAAAAGGGATCCTAGTATATGTCTTAAAGATACAAGCTACATTGGGCCCTCAAAAATTCTAAGATACATTATAGGCCTTAAGGGTCCTAGGAAACCTAGTAGCTAAAAATAAAAAGTAATAGAAATAATGATACAGAGCAAAAGCCATTAGCAAAGCACTTACAAAAATGGTGAACAAAACAGAGCATAGACAATTGTATGGTTTCTCTATGGAGTTTTTTCCCCCAATTTTTCACACATGGGAAAGATAGGATGTCCTGACAATTATATTATATTCTAATCAATAAAATTTTGAAAAAGTTGTAGAGGAATAAGCTGGACTAATTGAACCATTCAATGTAGAAATAGCCTTGAAATCTTTCAAAATCAATTTATGAGAGGAAAAAATATTAGAGCTTGCATGATCAGAAAATATTTTTCTATAAAAAGAAAAATCAAATAGGAACCCTTACAAAATTCATTACATAAGATTTGAGTGAAGATTTCCATGGAAACATAGCTTTGGTTTTCTAGCCATTTGATAAGTTTATGAATAACTATAATCAAAGAATTACATGAGCAAGACGAGATGAAATTAGATTTCAAGAAATGTGAGAGAATTATAGTAGCTCTATGTGGTGGTTTTTGGTCTCTCTAGAAATACCCAGTCAAATGCAAAATAATCAATTTCAAATGGAGAATCATCATCGAAATCCTCCAATGGAGAATAATAACCCTCATCATCATCATTGGAATCCTCAATCTGAGTCCAACACATGAATTTTGGAGAAGCATTTGTCTTTACTGTAACCCAATTTCTATCATCGTAAATAGTGCTATAGAGCCAGTTTAGATGTGGAAGTATTTGCTCTACCTCTATCTAAATCTTCCCTGAGTAGTCAAATTCCATCACTTTGTTCTCACAAATGGAATATATATGTTTAGAATTGGCTACAATAGATACCAATGAATATCTCATCAACTCAAAACCCACCAAATCTTCCCATTGTTTAGCCATTGGATTGAATCGACAGACATGACTAAGAAGGGATCCAATCATGTTCAACACATGAAACATTCCATCGATACGATAACCCCTCATAGACTCTATATAGCTTGGCATTTTAGGAAGAAGCTCCCATTTGTCTTTGGCCATATTGTAAACTGTTGCTTCTTGTGCATCTCCTTCTTCTTCTTCATCTTCATCTTCATCTTCTTCTTCAATATAATATCCCATAATGTAAATCAGTCCTTTCAATGATGCACAACATGCATGTTGGTAGCTGACAAAAATGAGAAAATAAAAATTATTATTCGTGAAATATGGATTAATGAGTTCGAATTAAGAAATGATGCAATTAAATTCTGATAACAATATTATGATTTGATTTTTATGTAAAATTATCTCCTATTTATGAAGCATTAATTTCATTAAGAAAGCCCCAATATGATCCCAAGATTTAAGCCACCTATAATTTCTCTGCGAAAACTAAAATTGGAAGAATTTGCAGCTGATTAAAAAACTACATAATGAAATCTTAATAACAATATCACAATTAAAATATACTCAAAAAAAACTACATTGTTAAACCCTAATAACAATACCACAGCTTGACTTCATATAAAAATGATCATCTACTTATCAAACAATAATTCTAGTGCAAAAGGTCTTGTGAAAACTAAAATTGGTTTAATTTGTAGTATTAACAATACCTAGTTTAATGGATAGGAATTTCTGCTCCTTTTCTCCATTTGAAAGATACAAAATCAAAAATCATAGTAATCATGGTTCGTTTACCTCCATATTTTAGACCTACCACCACCAATTGTTTATTGACACACATGTAGTGAGAATAGTGTGTATGCCTAAAATTAGGAGGCATAGAAAGGGTTTTAGCTATTGCATTGTGGACTGGATCATAGATTGTTATACTGTTAGAAGTTTGATCCAGAAAACATGCAATTTTGTTACAAAATCCTAAACTGATTCTTTCCTTGTATAGATCTCCACATTCTATCGTTGCCTTCCACATTTTGGATACACAAATAAGACAATTATGAAATACAAAAGGAACTCTTGCAATAATATTTGTGATTATTTTGTCGAGTAACAACTGGAAGTGATCCATCTGCTTTCAAATTCAATTTTAAAATACCCAAACAAACCTATTTATTGTCTTGCCCCAATTATTAATAGAATAAGAAGCAGACACCTTTCTTAGTTATTTTCTTATGCAATAATAAACTAAACTTTGACTATATTTATAATGTAATGTAAATGAAGGTATCCTAAAAATAGAAAGATGGAGGCATAGCTTTTTAACTTGTATTTATAGAGTTTACTGGAGTTCATATTTGAGGATTAAAATGCATAGGATTTAAATAAGTCTCGCATCCATGCGTGCCCTTTAATATGCACGTTAGTAGGCTTGAAAATTTACTTATATGATTTTTAGAGTTTTTTAAAATATTATTTTTATTATTTTTTATATTTTTTCAAAAAATATTAATTATTAATTTTCGAATTTTTTACAATCATGCATGTTGCTTTGCTAATATGCTTTTATAGCTGTAAAAGTCTCATGCTGCCAGATTTTTTTCTAACCGAAAAGGTTTTCCCTTAAAAAATAAAGACATTTTCTAAATGATGAACCTTATTATCCTCTCATGACGTGTCACTTATCCCTTCCAAGTTGGGCAACGACTACCCAGCTAGTTATTTTGACTGGCTGGGTATGCCATGCCGTTTATCTCCATCTGTCTTCCTTCTGCCTCTCCCATACCGTCAGCCATGCACGGACCACGTGGCAGAGTACAATTTGACGAAAACCATATTGCATTTTAAAATTTAGAGTTTGATTGAATTTTTCTATGGTAAATTAACTCTATCTTAGTGTGCCTTCCTTAAAATTTATTTATATTTAATAGATTTAATTAGAATAGATTTTTATACCATAAAATAAATATACAATTAAATTATAATTATTATATTTTAAATTTAATATATTATATTTGATGCAATTAAATTTATATTTCATTATAATTTATTTAATATTAATATTTAATAATATAATATATATTTATATACTATTATATATATATTATATTACTATATATTAATATTAAATAATATAATATATTTATATACTATTAATTATATATATAATCAATTTGATAACAATAAGTTAAACATATAATAAAATTATACTCATATAAATTAAGAGTATATTTAACATTATTATAAATTTGTAATATTATATTTTGTAAAAACAATAATTATTTATTAGTATCTTATTTAATAATTTATTTTTTCACTAATAAAATAAAATGTGAAATTTTTAATGTAATTTTGATCTACATAGTTACATAGTTGCCATCATGTTATTTTCTTGTACCTATGAACTAAATTACAACTAATGATCATCATGATGTAGCAGTCATGGGTATCGTGCTACATGCTTCCTCTTACTATCTCGACTAATCCCTCTTTCATGACTATTGGTCATCTTGTCTTCCTTGTACACTTATCATCCTACTTCACACTCTTACTTCACTTAGCATGACTCCATCTAAGTGGCTATCTTTTTTCATTGCCTCTACTGGGCTTGTCCTTCATCTTTCTCTAGTCCCCTTGTGAACTAGAGTCGCACATATAAGTTCAATATGCTTCACTGGTCATAGATCCATACCGGTCATTGTTCCTTCTTTGCCTTGACACCAAGGACAACATTGTCATAACTAAGTCCACTGGTCACACAATCAATCTTTCGTTAGACTTTTTAGTCAGTTGCACCAACACTAATTGAGAAGTCTTACATCAAATATAATGTCAATGAATCACTTAATACCCTTGCCAACCCACTTCTTAGTAGAGATGCCTTTAATGAGGGCCAAATGTTTCTTCCTGTGCATGAGATTCCACATAATAGAATTTCATGTACATATCTTATTAACCTCATCATTGTAGTCATTGTTTGTTATCAATTTTCTAACTTGCTCCCAACTCTTCCAAATTACTTTGAAACTATTAGATTGAGGTACTTTAAAAACAAAGTTATTAGATATCAAATCATTGATATAGAGCCCCTTCCAGAAAGAGGATATTAAATCATGTACTATATTATTTCTCATAGGAACCTTTCAAGGCTCATCCACCATAGTAGCTTTGGAAATCCACTTAACCACAAGAGAGAGTCCTTGCATTTTAAGGTCTCTTAATCTGAAACCCCCATTTTCTTTTCTCATAAAGCACCACTGCCACTTCACAACATGTTTCTTCTTGGCCCCTTTCCCTTCACACTAGATGAAGTCTCATGCACACACTTAACTTATAGAGGTTGTCAAACCATGTCACAAATTCTGTGAGGGACATTAGTGCATTGCCAACAATTCCCCTTCAATGTCACTCACCACAAGCCTATGCCACTCACGAAGGAGATTCAAACCTGTGACCAAGCTATGTTACTACTTGTTATAAGTTTGGTTGTCATTGAACCAAAAGATCAACATGTCAATCCCTAATACAACCACTAGACTTGTAGAAAACTATCTCATGAATTTCCTAGAAGGGACACCGATGCACTGCCAACAAGTGTTCATTATAGTTTCTTAATAATAATCAATTTTTCTTCATGGAGTTCATGGTGGAGTAGGATGAGTTAATTTTTGTATGAAATTAGTTTGTCAATAATAACAAAGGTTAACCTTAAAACAACTTCTATATATTTTTTAAATTTTTGAAATAAGGTTGTGTAAAAATAATATTATTACTTTGTCAATATCAAAATTTATTTTTAACGTTATGTTTTCTATTATTATGACATGACGTGCAGGTATAATTAGATAAGGGTTGTTGCATGAAATGTTTTGCTTGTGCAGTATTTACTATAGGGTCACAAATATAATAATCAATATTTCAAAATCTATAAAATAAAGTATAGAACGTATATGAGCTAGTGAAGTACATAGTATTTCAAGATCTATAAAGTAAAATTAAGTTTAGAAAATATATTGATTACAAGATTACTTTAGTTGAACTACATAAAAATATGTACAAAACCTCATTTCAACCATCAAAGTGGCATGTTTTCATTACTTTCCATTTTTATTGTTTCTCTTTGAGAGTGGTTAAATTTGTGTGGTTGTTTTATCAAAGTTAGAATTTGATGTCTCTAATGATCTTTTTTCAACAAATTATTTGTAAAAAGTAAATATTTATCATAGACAATATACAACTTTACAATTTATTTTACTTTTTTGAAACTTCTTTGATAGATTTGTATTTAATATGTATTAATAAGTGAAGTGAAAAATAATTTTCTTAACAACCATCAAAGTGGCATGTTTTCATTACTTTCCATTTTTATTGTTTCTCTTTGAGAGTGGTTAAATTTGTGTGGTTGTTTTATCAAAATTAGAATTTGATGTCTCTAATGATCTTTAATGATCTTTTTTCATCAAATTATTAGTAAAAAGTAAATATTTATCATAGACAATATACAACTTTACAATTTATTTTACTTTTTTTGAAACTTCTTTGATAGATTTGTATTTAATATGTATTAATAAGTGAAGTGAAAAATAATTTTCTTAAAAGTTGTATCTCATACGAGCTTTTTTATAGTACGATATTTTTTTTATAAAGGATGGAAAAAATGGATGAATATAGTTCAATAGTAGAAATCCTTCCAATAATAAGTATTTTCCAAAAACAAGAATGATTGATTAAGCAATAATATTTAAAAGACTTTTTTTTCATTTAATATTATTAATATTAAATTATGATAGTGCTATTAATAATTTTAAACTTCTAAACTTTCTCTGTAATTTTTATTCCAATAAATTTATCAATATTTATATTTACTATATAAACTTAATATTAATTATTGATTGATTATCAATGAATTCAAATAAATTTCTGTATGTTCCTTTTCCGGTACCATATTTCATAATTGAACTTATCAATAAGCCATTGGCTTAACTTAAGCTCAAGAACTGCTTTGCATATATATTAACAACAAAATAAGGTTGGGTTAGTAAATTATCAAAAAGATTATTGCCCGTTTCAGAGGATGCAACCGTATCTTTGGGCCCTTCCACTCCACAGAATGGCTAGAAATCTAGGAACAGTCTTATATATTTCTGAAGCAAAATCCATACAATTCTCATAATTAATCTGGTCTCTTTGACAGCAATCCGAGCATGGACAGCACAATGGTGAACAAAATAAACTTATCCCTAAATCTATTAAAGCAAACTCCATTCTACAGAAAAATGGTGGACATCCTTGAGTCAAACGACTTCAAAGCTCAAATACAAAGGCTGAAAAACATGCAAGAAAATGGCGGAATAGAAATGGTGATCTATGAGATTGGAAGCATGGAAAACAGCGAGGAATCCTGCTTGCAATTCGCCCTGGCCCTTCTCTTAAAAAATGAATCGCAACTGGTACAAGACATAACAATCTATGATCAAAATCTCTCTGCATCTGAACTTGAAGTCATAAATCATTTCCAATGCCAATGCCATTCAAACACCAGGATAAACGAAGTGGAAAGACCCACCCTGTTCTTCATAAGTGGCTGCAAGTTTTATCTCTGGAATAACATTCTGGAGGCCAATGAAATGCCAGAGCAATTGAACAGGATTGTTATCTTAGGCAATCCACTTAAACAATGGGTCCCCATTTTGCCAAGGAATTTTGGGGAAATCAAATATCCTACAAGAATCATGGAATACAAGAAAGGAAAAATTATTGAATTCTCAATATGCCTGGAAAAGGGGGAGCATTTTAACCTCAATATAGCAGAATGGTGGAGCTTTCATTTTGGCAACGCCGCCATTGACCCGCTTGCGCCAGGTGTGTTACAATCTGACATGGCATTTTTTCAAAATGTCCTCAGATGAAGAACAACCTTACCATTTAGTAAGATGGAGGAAGAAGGTCCAAAGTGCAAGACGTGCTCTTCAAATTAACAAGAAGATCCAAATTTCAAATCCTACTCTTCATATTGACAAAAAGATCCAAAGTTCAAATACTATTTCTGATATTGACAAACAAATATTAAGTACCAATCCTACCCCTCATATTGACAATAAGGTCCAAAGTTCAAATCCTAATCCTCCTATTGACAAGGAGGTCTGTAGTTCAAATTCTAATCTTTGTATCGACAAATTAAGTCTGAATCCTATCTCTCATATTGACAGACAGAATGTGTTAAGTTTGAATCCTATTCATCAGATTGATAAAAAAGATCCAACTTGTATCTCTGCTATTGACAAACAGATCTTAAGTTCAAATCCTATTTCTTATATTGACAAACAAATAATATTAAGTTCCAAACCTACCCCTCACATTGACAAAAAGGGTATTCTAAATTTGTATCCTACCCTCATTCAAAATTGGAATCCTATCCCATATATCGTAAATAAGGTTATCGGTTCGAATCCTGCCCCTAATATTAACAAAATCCCCTGTTTGTCATCGACCCCAGATTTGACAGGGCCTGCGGCCGAAGAAATCAGAATCCGCAAATCCATCGAGGCCTCCATAAACCGGCTGGAGGCCTCGGACTTTTACAAAACATTTAGAGAAACAATGAAAAACCCTAAATTTGTTCAAAATTTTGAAAGACTGAAGCTTACACAGCAACACTCGACGAAAAATTTGGAGAATTTTACATTACCGATTGTCTTGTACGGCGTGGGGAAGATCAAAGATTCGGAAAAGTCCAGGCTGCAATTCTCGCTCGTGATTCTGCTGAAGCGGGATTTTGAATGGGTGGAAGAATTGGCGGTTTGCGAGCCCAATGCGAATCCGACGGAGATCAAAGTTATGCAAGGGTTTGGGTGTAATTGGATCTCAGATAATGAAAAAGGGCTGACATTTGTGCGCAAGCCAACACTATTTTTCATGCCCTGGGTTCCGTTGTATGTGCACAGCCATCTTTATTCTGCAAATTGGGGATCTGATGGATTGAATAAGATGATTGTTTTGGGTAATAGTTTTAAGACGACGACCTCGTCGGTTCCTCAGATCACTTACATTTTCCAGGTCTTACATCGCGATGGAATTGTGTGTGAATTGCCCGTCAGTGGCCAGGGATCTGGCCCTCCAGATGATAGCTCCTATGCTTTCCAATTTCATAGTTGGCATTTCTTCAATTCCTCTGCAAATTCTTCGGATCACGAGAAGATTTCAGTGTCCAGTTCGTTGCATCAGATGTGATTTTTGATCATCTGTGAAAATGAGAGGACAATGAAAAGCTGATCTTGAATATGCTCAGATTGCAAGTATCATTCTCTCAGATGTAATTGTATTTTATTCAATAAAAAGAAAGTATCGTTCTCAAGCACGCGGTATCCTTTTTCCTGTCCGTCTATTGTGAAAGATAGAATAGTTTTGGTCATTAGTTAAAGCACAATTACAAATAAAGAGTCTATTAGGGATCAAATCTTGTTGAGTGAAGACACCATTAAGGGATGAGGCTGGGATCATGCAAAGTGATTTTGAAGGTGATTTTGAGGATGATTTTGACGGCATGGACTCATCCAATTTCTTAATGTTGTTTTTGTAATTAATGCTATCAAATTATTTGTACATTTTCAAATTGATTACTTGAAACATGTGTAATCATTAAAACTAAGTAAAGTGTGGTTGTAGAGTAATAGTTAATGTCTTAGAAAATAGTTGCAAGTGTACTCATTACTTCTTGTCGAAAGTCTTAACCGGTCATTTTTAAAAAACTAAACATCTCATCCACAGTCTAAATATTGATACAAATAATATTCAAAATATTATTATTTATAATATAAACTTTGCCATTTTAAAAAAAAATTCTTTAGAAAGTCGTACTCTTTGTATTTAATTCATTAAATGTCTACTTAGATTCTTCTAATTTACAGGATTAATATTATGACATTCATTTTAACTTTTTTTTAATCAATTGTCAAGAGTAAAATTGACATTAATCTTTTTTGTGTTAAATGAATATAAAAGAAAATTCTAGATTACACAAAATGTATCATTTCTATTTTGGATGGATGAAAAAAAAGAACCTACTATATCAAATATATTGAGACATACCCAAACAAGTGCCACGTAGCCACCATAGTTATAGTTGAAAAAAGCTATTAAATTTATAAAATCTAAACTAATCTAATATACCAAATTCTGAAAATAAAACTTTCCAAATATATCAATACAAATGATAAAGTGAGTGAAATAGTAAAATATGTGATAGTTTATTGTTAACTAAATTAAAAATATATATTTCAATTGTAAAAAGAAAAGATAACACTAAACTATTGATTAAACAATATGAATTCAAAAATTTTAAAAGATTTGTTGTAAAAATTAATTTTGTTTCTATCCTATAATCATTATTAGCGAAGAGGCTCCTTCGGTCTCATAAGAGAGACCTCAAAACTGTGCAACAATCTAATATCTATGTAATTCATACAATTTTTAACAAAAAATAATTAATTAATTAATATTATGAAATGTTTTTAAATTGAAAACCAACCATAACAAGGGGGTTGACCCATTAAACAGTCAAACTAGTGAACCACCAGCAAATTACCACCAACCAAAATTACCCCCTACCACTTTAACACAAAAAAATTGTTCGGAATCACATCAAAAAAAGTGTCAACATACATAACATAACTACTGCCTGTACTAGAACTTATACTACTAAGAAAGCAAAAAAAACAACAACACTACTGCCTTAAACCCAGCAAAGTTCAACAACTAGTAGGAAAAAAACATAAGAAACCAGGAGGAAAGAGCCCTAAGGCTTCTTGGCATCCTTCCTTCCCAAGAGGATTTTAGCCCACTTTTCCACAAGGAAGTAAAACAACATCTTGGAGTCCTCCTTAGTCAAATCACCCTCCTGGTCTTTTGGTAGATGTAATGTGGTAGCAACAGCATGTGTCACCTTGACAATAAATTTCATCAAGAGATGCATTCTTTCCTCCAAGAGCATTGGTTCTCTACCACAGTTCATTGCCAGCCATCTTCTTGACCTCCTCGGTGACCTCCTACTTGTCGCAACAGTAGCCATCCACCTACTTCTTAATGACATCCTACACAATCAGGGGGTTAGGTATAACATTATCTTTAGCAAAAACTCTAACAAGAGAGGAAATCATAATAGGGGAGGGCACTCTGTCCACAATTTATGAGAACTGGTCCCTAGTTAGGTTCACACATCCTAGCCCAATGGTGGTTGAAACATGTGTCATCTCTTTTTTCCCTTTAATCCCATCTCTCGAGCCAGACCTTGAGGAATTAGACACCTCTACTTCCTCCTCCTCCATATTTCCCTTACCAAAATTGAAAGCCTTCTCTTTAATCTTTTTTTTAGGACGATCCACCTCCTCTAAATCCAACTCCTTCTCCTCCTGCTAGGCCCTAGATCTCAGTTTCCTTTTAGCATTGGATTTCACAATACTCCTCGACCTCCTCCTACCACCTCTCCCCTCTTCCTCTGATTCCTCATGTTCCTTCTCTCTCCCTTTATCTGACTTCCCTTTTTTACCTAAGGATTAGGCGAAGGTTGTGGGGTAGGGGCTCTAGGCTTGTGATCCTAAAGGGGACCTATTGGGGACGAGATTTGGGGTGAGCAGGAATATCAATCTCAACAATCCTAGGGGGGACTATGGCAAGATGAAATTGGTAAAGCTGAAACATCAGTCCTTGATGCAGAATGGTATAATGAACACCTTTCCTAATTTTTTCTTTAACATCAATACAACCGTATCCACTAACTCATGTAACAGAAAGAATGTAATGGAAATAAAGTCACAGTGACAAAAATGATTTAGGAGAGGGAAATGACAGTAATAATAGACACTAGACCTCCCTTCCAGAGTTAGGTACTTCATCAACATCAGACAAACTTCGTTCCATGGCTCGGGGAGCTTCTCCCACATAAACCCTCCCCTGTGTCGAATAGGTTCCTCCCCTTCTAGGAAAAAGCGATGTAGACTCACTTCGTCTACCACCTTGTGTCCAAATGTTAATTAAAATAGAATTTTAGCTTACCAATTATTAGTATAGCATTTGGTTGCATAACCATGAAGCTCTCTTTTGTGTTTGCAAAATTTATAATCATTTTTCCTGTCTCTGCGCAGATTCATTCTTTGGAGTTACATGATTCTTGGCTCACATGTTTTGGAGCAGAGATGTTGATTTGGGTGTGGTGTCGAAGCACCTATCAATCATTAAGTTATGTAACTTTTAGAAAATTATTATAGAAGGGTTGAGTAATCGATGAGTAGAACACAACAGAGGAAGATGTGAATACAAAATAACAAGGGTGGTGTAACAAATGGTAATGAATTTTGTTCTATTGTGCATGATACATTAATGAAGTTTTGTTTTGGTTTTACCTGAGTTTTAAGTGGATTGGACTTTGTTTTTATCTATATTCAAGCAATAGAGTTTTATTCATTGTTATTGACTTTTTGTTGTGATTTGAAATCAACCTTAACATAAGACATTAAAGCTGATTCAATTAATTTAACATTAGATTTCATAGTTTGTTTTCAAAAAAAATAAAATTTACCAGTAGGAAGCTATGAAAACTAGTAAGAATTGGGGAGGGTTTGGCTCAAGAATTTCATTGGAGGGTTAAAGAGGTTGAGCTTATGCTAGAAGGAATCATCACCCAATGCTCGAAAGGTCCAGGTTATTTTTAATAAATCTTTGTAATGTTTTTTTTAAAAAATTATATATGTCTTTAAATTCCTAAAGAGGACCAAACAAATTGTTAAAAGCTCAAGTTGCAACTACAACTTTTAACAATGTGCAGTTTGAAATAGAGAATAAAATTCGTGGTGAAGCCTTTAGTGCGAAGGATTGGCTAAAGTGGAGAACAAAACCCTCCATTACAAGATGGCAGTTTTAGTAACAAGAAGAGGGTGATAAGATTGTGCCTTTAAATGTGAAAGAATAGATTAAAGAAGTGGAAGTTGTTATTAGTTTTTCATCAAGATTTATGATAGGAAACACCACATATTCTAAAACTCCAATCATGCATCCTCTAATCTCACCTTTCAGTCTATAAGAAGTGGATAAGGACCTTGATTAGAGGGTATATAGCAATAATTTTTCTCTGTATTATATGTAAATACTCACACTTGTTATGCAACTTGAGTTTAAGAAGATGTTTACCCTCTCTTCTATGCAAGCATTCAAATGTTTATTAAATATATTAGTGGTCATAACAATTGCTCTCAAAATGAAATTATTTTTAAGTTGAAGGAAAAAAAATATTCACAATAAAGAAATACCTTTCAAACTTATCCTTCAGGAAAAATTAGGCTCTTAGGAAATTCCCTTAGAATCTGTAAATTATTCTTACAAGTTAATTTCAAGAAGATGATTTTGGCGAGTGATTTTGAACTTGTAAATGTTTCAATTTGTGCAATGTCAGTACATAGAGTGGAACATAGTGGCAAGTAGAATTCTATATCAAATCATTTTATGCTTACTATCGTATCTTTTAATTAATATGAGACTCGTCAATCACAACCAATTCTTGAAGAAAAAGAAAAAGCTCTTTTAATAGTGGACTTGACTTTAAAATACATTTATTTAAGGTAGTTATCTTTTATTTGAACTTTTAAAATGTTAATGAGAAAATGTATGTTTATATTGTTAAATATTGAAATATTAAAATATTTGATAAGAACATATATTTATATTGTTAATTTTTTTTTAAGATGATTTATTTATGTATTATATATTTTATTTATTTATTTATTCACAATGTGTTTGTCTTTTCTTCACAAATGCATGGAATTTTCATGAATATTTCTTCAGAGGACAAGATAATCTCTAAAATTATTACTGTGTTTACACATATTTGTATAGGTGTTTTGTACACATATTTGCATAGGTGTTTTGATTTCCAACGAGAATTTATTGGATTTAATTTCTCCATTTGAATAGTTTGCACAATATTAAAATTAAATATCCATAGTTGTGCTGTCATTGACTAAAATATTGTTGAGTAGCATTAAAATTCTATTAGATAAAAGAGAGGTCACGAGTAATAAATTTTAGTGATAAAAAGATTCTAATATCTTATTTTGTGAATTTATACAATTTAAAAAATTAATATTTCATGTAAATATTTACAAATGTGATAGGGAGTGAGATTCTCACATTATTCCAATAGTATGTAGAATTTGTTGTGCACCATGTCTAGGAGGCATGTAAGCTTGGGGATGAGATAACAAATCACTCTCATAACAATTTTGTGACTTTTTCTTCATTTCTAAATTGGTCCAAGCTAAACAAAACCACTATTAATTTTTCTTTTAATTTTTTTAATAGAACTAATTAATAGAAATATGTATTTCTTTATTTAAATACATAATGTTTAGAATTTCTTTAAGATCAACACATTTAACAAATTAGATGGTATAAGTGCACAACTTACAAAAATAGTTTTATGACTATTAAAATAAATATTCATTGACGAAAATAAAATATAGATATAATTATTCACATTTAATTCTAAGAACAATAATATATAATAATTACAACAATTTTATCTTTCAATTTTTTTATTTTTTTTATAGATATTTTTCAATCCACTAAGTTATTTTAACTACTTGATATGTGAGCTTATGTCAAGGATACTTCCATGATATTAACATAAAACTCTCTATTGTATCACCTGTGTAATGTAATCTTGATAATGACACATAACTACTCTAAAATAAAGTTGAAATAATATTTGATCAAATTTACTCTAATAATTAATATTTAGTTTAGAGATGGTATCTTTTTTCTCACTTTAGTGAGTGGGCAATTATTATTTTCTTGAGGTTGAGGACCTCTTCAATAGATCAAAAATCTATTAACAAGCAACCAAATTTTCAAATTGATAAATTGGTGTTTATGTCTTAGCGTTTCACTAATGATTAAGTGAAGTTCTTAGCTCAAGCACATCTTTGATGTGGTAGTGAGAGACTCCTAGCTCAAATGCCCTTGGTTGCTCTTTATTTTCCATCATTGAAGAGCTTAAGGGAAAATAAAGTTGTCATTTCTAACTAGATAAGAAAAAAAGTGAAAGCTTATTCTCATATTTTACATTTTTTAATAAATTAATATTTATATAGAATTAAAAGTGTAAGAGCTTCATAGACAAAATATGAGAACTATTGTACTCATAAATACAATAATATAACCATCAAATATGCATACTCCATTTCATAATTCTTAATAAACTTAATATTCATTTTTAAAAAGTTGCTTCACAATAACTACACCTTCCTTATTTAACTTTTACAACTAATTAGAACTTATAATTTGAAAAATGGTAATCGTTAACAAGAAACATCTTTCCATTTATAACTATCATCTTAATTTTTACACTTCAAATTTAAAAAAAACAAATATAATTTGACAACAATATAATTAAGTAAAGGCATTCATTTTACTATAATTGATTGATGTCAACCAAGAAAATTTCACATTTGTTACTCTCATGGTCCCCCATGAATTAAAATAGGGTACGACATATTTAACTAAGAGGTTCTTCAGTCTCATAAGCAAGACCTCTAATCCATGCAACAATTTTTCTATGTAATTTGACAAAAAAATTATTTAAAAAAAATCTCCATATTCTCTACATCATTTTCTTCCCTAACATTCTGGGGACAATTTTTGTTGCAACTTCACATGATGAGAGTTCTACTAAAATGGAACAAACAAAACAAATAATTAGTTATTATTCTCGAGTGGATTAGACTAGTTATAATAAAACATATTTTACCTTTCTTTGGTTGTAACAAACCACCAAAGTTCTTGTATTAGAATGCTTCAAAAGTATTCTTAAATCTTGAACCAATGGCAACTGGAGTATAAGGGATAATGGTGAGAACAAGGAAGACATTGAATCACTGATTCATTAAATCAATTTTAAACTACAACATTGCCAACCTCTTAAAACAACCACTATTGAACAATGTAATGTGTATATATGAGTGTCTCTTATGTATTTATCCTCTTGCTCCAACAATCATTTTCCTGGTGAGTAATGATTTTACTAGATTCAAGATCATCAATTTTATACCTAAAGTGGTAGTTTTCACATTGTGTTTGGTTTAATACTCACAGTTGTGCCTTGAATAGGGCCTTATTAGGCCTTTTTCTTTATCTACTCTTAAATATTAATCAGCATAAAGGGCAATGGTGGAATCATTTCTTTCCTTCAAAGAGAGAGAGAGAGAGAGAGAGAGAGAGAGAGAGAGACCATGGATATAAATATGTGGTCGTGTGAAGGAAGAAATAAAGGAGTAGAGAGAGATGAGATAGAGATATATGGTAATTAGGATTAATTTATGGTGAGATGTGGAGGATAAGTGCAGAATTGGGAGATCAGAGAGATGGGGTAGGGGCAAAAGAGGCAAATGGGGAGAAATAAAATATAACTCTAGTAGGAGGATAATTAGGGATTGTAGAATAGAAAAATGTGTTGATGAGAATGATAGATATTAGGAGGATATATATATATATTGTGTGTGTGTGTGTGTGTGTGTGCATCATCATGATATAGTTGATATAACGAGAGAGGGTGGGCGAGAGAGAGAGAGAGAGAGAGAGAGAGAGAGAGAGAGAGAGAGGTTAAGTTTCATAGAAATAGAGAGAGAAGAGAGAGGGAATAAATAAGAAAATAAAATAATTACAAAATAAAAAATATAAATCTATGATGTAGGGCGTGTGTGTGTGTGTGTGTGTGTGTGTGTGTTTGGGAGAGAGAGAGAGAGAGAGAGAGAGAGAGAGAGAGAGAGAGAGATAAGGTAAATATGTTGGGTAAATAAGGGGTAAGAGATAGTGAGATGAGGAAGAGGAGAGAATGAGAGATAGTGATTAGTTGGAAGAGAGATACACGCATGAGATTAAATGGGAGAAGAAACAGTGACAATTTGTAAGGGACAAAGTGTCAGAGGCTAATTACAAAAGTATAAAGTATCATAAGATAAAATATCACTAATGGGAAGATAAATGAGGTATAGTGAAAAGGAAAATGAATGTGACATAAAATAGATAGTGAGATGAGGTAGAGGAGAGAATGAGAGATAATGATTACTTGAAAGAGACACACACACATGAGATTAAATGAGAGAAGAAATAGTGACAATCTGTAGGGGACAAATTGTTAGAGGGTAATTACAAAAACACAAGGTATCATAAGATAAAATATCACTAATAGGAAGATAGATGAGGTATAGCGAAAAAGAAAATGAATATGACATAAAATAGATAAGTGTGAGAGAGAGAGAGAGAGGGAGAGAGGGTAGGGTGGGGTGGGGCTGAGCTTGGGACATGAGTTAAATACTTAAAGATGGGGTTAGAAATAAAGATACATAAGAGAGAGTTGGAGAGAGTATGTGATAATGTTAAGGGGAAGTGGGGGAGGGGGGGGGGGAGAGAGAGAGAGAGAGAGAGAGAGAGAGAGAGAGATGAGGTAAATATGTTGGGTAAATAAGGGGTAAGAGATAGTGAGATGAGGTAGAGGAGAGAATAAGAGATAGTGATTAGATGGAAGAGAGACACACACATGAGATTAAATGGGAGAAGAAATAGTGACAATCTGTAGGGGACAAAGTGTTAGAGGGTAATTACAAAAACACAAGGTATCATAAGATAAAATATCACTAATGGTTAGATAGATGAGGTATAGCGAAAAAGAAAATGAACATGACATAAAAATAGATATGTTGCAAGAAGGATTTTTATAAAAGATGGAAAAAAATGGATGAACATAGTTGAATAGAAGAAATCCTTTCAATAATAAGTATTTTCTCAAAAGAAGATTTTGCCAAAAATAAGAATGATTGATTAAGAAATAAAATTTAAAAGACTTTTTTATTTTAATATTATTAATATTAAATTATGATAGTTCTATTAATAGTTTTAAACTTCTAAACTTTTTCTGTAATAATAAATTTATAAATATTTATATTTACTATATAAACTTAATATTAATTATTGATTGATTATCAATGAATTCAAATAAATTTCTGTATGTTCCTTTTCCAAGACCATATTTCATAATTGAACTTTTAATTATTGAACTTATCAATTATCCATTGGCTTAACTTAAGCTCAAGAACTGCTTTGCATATATATTGACAAAATAAAGCTGGGTTAGTAAATTATCAAAGGATGCAACGTTATTCTTGGGCCCTTCCATTCCACACAATGGCTAGAAATCTAAGAACATTCGTATATATTTCTGAAGCAAAATCGGTGTCATTGTTTAAAATCTCCGAAGCAAAATCCATACAATTCTCTAAAATACTCATAATTAATCTGGTCTCTTTGATAGCAATCCAAGTCATGGACAGCACAATGGTGAACAAAATAAACTTTTCCCTAAATCTATTAAAGCAAACTCCATTCTACAGAAAAGTGGTGGACATCCTTGAGTCAAACGACTTCAAAGCTCAAATACAAAGGCTGAAAAACATGCAAGAAAATGGCGGAATAGAAATGGTGATCTATGAGATTGGAAGCATGGAAAACAGCGAGGAATCCTGCTTGCAATTCGCCCTGGCCCTTCTCTTGAAAAATGAATCACACCTGGTACAAGACATAACAATCTATGATCAAAATCTCTCTGCATCTGAACTTGAAGTCATAAATCATTTCCAATGCCAATGCCATTCAAACACCAGGATAAACAAAGTGGAAAGACCCACCCTGTTCTTCATAAGTGGCTGCAAGTTTTATCTTTGGAATAACATTCTGGAGGGCAATGAAATGCCAGAGCAATTGAACAGGATTGTTATCTTAGGCAATCCACTAAAACAATGGGTCCCCATTTTGCCAAGGAATTTTGGGGAAATCAAATATCCTACAAGAATCATGGAATACAAGAAAGGAAAAATTATTGAATTCTCAATATGCCTGGAAAAGGGGGAGCATTTTAACCTCAATATAGCAGAATGGTGAAGCTTTCATTTTGGCAACGCCGCCATTGACCCGCAGCAAATCGCTTTGCGCCAGGTCTGTTACAATCTGACATGGCATTTTTTCAAAATGTTCTCGGATGAAGAACAACCTTACCATTCAGTAAGATGGAGGAAGAAGGTCCAAAGTGCAAGACGTGCTCTTCAAATTAACAAGATCCAAATTTCAAACCCTACTCTTCATATTGACAAAAAGATCCAAAGTTCAAATACTATTTCTGATATTGACAAACAAATATTAAGTACTAATCCTACCCCTCATATTGACAAGAAGGTCCAAAGTTCAAATCCTACTCCTGTTGACGAGGAGGTCCGAAGTTCAAATTCTAATCTTTGTATTGACAAATTAAGTCTGAATCCTATCTCTTATATTGACAAACAGAATGCGTTAAGTTCGAATCCTATTCATCAGATTGATAAAAAAGATTCAACTTGTATCTCTGCTATTGACAAACAGATCTTAAGTTCAAATCCTATTTCTTATATTGACAAACAAATAATATTAAGTTCCAAATCTACCCCTCACATTGATAAAAGGGAATTCTAAATTTGTATCCTACCCTTATTCAAAATTGGAATCCTATCCCATACATTGTAAAAAAGGTTATCGGTTCGAATCTTGCCCCTAATATTAACAAACCCCCCTGTTTGTCATCGACCCCTGATTTGACAGGGCCTGCGGCCGAAGAAATCAGAATTCGCAAATCCATCGAGGCCTCCATAAATCGGCTGGAGGCCTCGAACTTTTACAAAGCATTCAGAGAAACAATGAAAAACCCTAAATTTGTTCAAAATTTTGAAAGACTGAAGCTTACACAACAACACTCGACGAAAAATTTGGAGAATTTTACATTACCGATTGTCTTGTACGGCGTGGGGAAGATCGAAGATTCGAAAAAGTCCAGGCTGCAATTCTCGCTCGTGATTCTGCTGAAGCGGGATTTTGAATGGGTGGAAGAATTGGCGGTTTGCGAGCCCAATGTGAATCCGACGGAGATCAAAGTTATGCAAGGGTTTGGGTGTAATTGGATCTTAGATAATGAAAAAGGGCAGACATTTGTGCGCAAGCCAACACTATTTTTCATGCCCTGGGTTCCGTTGTATGTGCATAGCCATCTTTATTCTGCAAATTGGGGATCTGATGGATTGAAGAAGATGATTGTTTTGGGTAATAGTTTTAAGACGACGACCTCGTCGGTTCCTCAGATCACTTACATTTTCCAGGTCTTACATCGCGATGGAATTGTGTGTGAATTGCCCGTCAGTGGCCAGGGATCTGGCCCTCCAAATGATTGCTCCTATGCTTTCCAGTTTCATAGTTGGCATTTCTTCAATTCCTCTGCAAATTCTTCGGATCATGAAAAGATTTCACCGTCCAGTTCGTTGCATTAGATGTGATTTTTGATCATCTGTGAAAATGAGAGGACAATGAAAAGCTGATCTTGAATATGCTCAGATTGCAAGTATCATTCTCTCAGATGTATTTTATTCAATAAAAAGAAAGTATCGTTCTCAAGGACGCGGTATCCCTTTTCCTGCATCTTGATGATATTCTATTTTTTAAAATTTGAGTTCCTGTCTATTGTGAAAAATAGAATACATTTGTTCATTACTTAAATCACAATCATAAATAATCAATGGCTCACAAAGAGTTTACTAGGGATCAAGTCTTGTTGAGTGAAGACATCATTAAGAGATGAGGTGGGATAGTGTCACGATGATTTTGAGGGTGATTTTGACGGCGTGGATGCATCAGATTCCTAAATATTAATTTTATTTTTTATGCTATCAAATTATTTGTACATGTTAAAATTGAGTACTTGAAACATGTGTAATCATTAAAACTAAATAAAGTGTGGTTGTAGAGTAATAGTTAATATCTTAGAAAATAGTTGAAGTGTACTCATTACTTGTTGAAAGTCTTAACCATTGATTTTTTAAAAACTAAACATCTCATGCAAAATCTAAATATTGATACAAATATTATTCAATATATTATTATTTATAATATAAACTTTGTAATTTTTTATATTTTCTTCAGAAAGTCTTACTCTTTGTAAAATTGACATTACATTTTTTATTTTAAATGAATATAAAAGAAAATTCTAGATTACATAAAATGTAACATTTCTATTTTGGATGGATAAAAAAAAAAAGAACCTACTATATCAAATATATTGAAACATACACAAACAAGTGCCACCTAGCCAGCATAGTTATAGTTAGAAAAAGCTATTAAATTTATAAAATCTAAACTAATCTAATGTACCAAATTCTAAAAACAAAACTTTCCAAAAATGATAAAATGAGTGAAATAGTAAAATATGTGAGTTTATTGTTAACTAAATGAAAAAATATATTTCAATTATAAAAAGTAAAGATAACACTAAACTATTGATTAAACAATATGAATTCAAAAATTTTAAAAGATTTGTTGCAAAATTAATTTTTTTCCTATCCTACAGTCATTATTAGCCGAGAGGCTCCTTCAATCTCATAAGAGAGACCTCAAAACCGTGCAACAATCTAATATCTGTGTAATTCATACAATTTTTAACAAAAATAAATAATAAATAAAATTAATTAATTTATATTATGAAATGTTTTTAAATTGAAAGCAACCATAACAAGGAGGCTAGCCCATTAAACAATCAAATTAGTGAACCTCTAGTAGATTACCACCAACCAAAATTACCCCCTCCACTTTAACACAAAAACATTGTTTAGGATCACATCAAAAAAAGTATCAACATACATAACATAACTATTGCATGTACTAAAACTTATACTATAAAGAAAGCAAAAAAAACAAAGGCACTACTGCCTTAAACCCAACAAAGTTCAACAACCAGTAGCAAAAAAAATAAGAAACTAGGAGCAAAGAGCCCTAAGGCTTCTTGGCATCCTTCCTCCCTAGGAGGATTTTAGCCAAGTCTTTTGCAAGGAAGTCAAACATCATCCTAGAGTCCTCCTTAGTCAAATCACCCTCTTGGTCTTTTAGCAGATGTAACATAGTAGCAACAACATGCATCACCTTGATAGTAAATTTGGTCAAGAGATGCATTCCTTCCTCCAGAGTATTGATTCTCTCCTATAGTTCATTGTCATCCATCTTCTTGACCTCCTCGATGACCTCTTGCATGTCATAGCGGTAGCCATCCACTTGCTCCCTAATGACATCCTGCACAATCAAGGGGTTAGGTATAACATTATCTTTAGCAAAAACTCTGATAGGGGAGGAAATTGTAATAGGGGAGGGCACTCTCTCCACAATTTTTGGGAACTGGTCCCTAGTTAGGTCCACACATCCCAGCCCAATGGTGGCTGAAACGTGCATGATCTCTCTCCTCCCTTTAATCCCATCTCCCAAGCTAGACCTTGAGGAATTAGACACCTCCATTTCCTCCTCCTCCATATTCCCCTCACCAAAATTGAAAGCCTTCTCTTTAATCCTTTTGTTAGGATGACCCACCTCCTTTGAATCTGACTCCTCCTCCTACTAGGCCCTAGATCTCAGCTTTCTTTTAGCATTGGATTTCACAATCTTCCCCAACCTCCTCCTACCACCTCTCCCCTTGTCCTCTGATTCCTCCTATTCCTTCTCTTTCCCTTTATCTGACTTCCCTTTTTTACCTGAGGGGGTGGGCTTCAACTCAACAGGGGACCCACTGGGCGAAGGTTGTGGGGTAGGGGCTCTAGGGCGTATGATCCTAAGGGGGACCTTTTGGGGATGGGGGTTGGGGTGAGTGGGAATATCAATCTCAACAATCCTAGGGGGGACTATGGCAAGGTGAAATTGATAAAGCTGGAACATCAACACTCGATGCAGAATGGTATAATTAACACCTTTCCTCATTTTTTCTTTAACATTAGTACAACCGTATCCACTAAATCATGTAATAGAAAGAATGGAATGGAAATAAAGTCACAGTGACAAAATTGGTTTAGGAGAGGGAAATGATAGTAATAACATACACCATACCTCCCTTCTAGAGTTAGGTGCTTTGTCAACATCAAACAAAATTTGTTCCATGGCTCAGTCAACTTCTTCTGCATAAACCCTCCTTTGTGTTGAATAGGTTTCTCCCCTTCTAGAAAAAAGCGATGTAGACTCGCTTCGTCCACCACCTTATGTCCAAATGTTAATTACAATGGAATTTTAGCTTACCAATTATTCATATAGCATTTGGTTGCATAATCGTGAAACAGTCTTTTGTGTTTACAAAATTTATAATCATTTTTCATGTCTGTGTGTGAATTCATTTTTTGGAGTTACATGATTCTTGGCTCACATGTTTTGGAGCAGAGATGTTGATTTGGGTGTGGTGTCAGAGCACCTATCAATCATTAAGTTATGTAACTTTCAAAAAATTTCTATAGAAGGATTGAGTAATCGATGAGTAGAACACAACAGAGGAAGATGTAAATAGAAAATAGCAAGGGCTGACCTTTAAAAAATATAGTGTAACAAATGGTAATGAATTTTGTTCTATTGTGCATGATACATTAAAGAAGTTTTGTTCTGGACTTTGTTTTTATCTACATTTAAGCAATAAAGTTGTGTTCATTGTTATTGACATTTTGTTGTGATTTGAAATCAGCCTAAACATAAAACATTAAAGCTTATTCAATTAATTTAACATTATATATCATAGTATGTTTTCAAAAAAAAAAAAAATTACTGGTGGGAAGCCATGAAAACTAGTAAGAATTTGGGAGGATTCAATTTAGGAATTCCATTGGAGGGTTAAAGAGGCTGAGCTTATGCTAGAAGGAATCATCACCCAATGCTTGAAAGTTCCAAGTTATTTTCAATAAATCTTTTTAATGTTTTTGTTTTAATTATATGTATGTCTTTAAATTCCTAAAGAGGTCCTAAACTATGTGATGTTGTGGAACTTCTGTATCCATTAGCAAGAAGAAAGAACCAAAAAAATTGTTAAAAGATCAAGTTGTAGCTACAACTTTTAACAATGTGTAGTTTGAAATAGAGAATAAAATTGGCGATGAAGCCTTTAGTCTGAAGGATTGGCTAAAGTGAAGAACAAAACCTATGTTACAAGATGGCAATTTTAGTGACAAGAAGAGGGTGATAAGATTGTGCCTTTAAATGTGAAAGTATAGATTAAAGAAGTGGGAGTTGTTATTAGTTTTTCATTGAAATTTATGACAGGAAACACCACATATTCTAAAACTCTAATCATGTATCCTCTACTCTCACCTTTCAGAGGGTACATAGCAATATTTTTTCTCTGTATCATATGTAAATACTCACACCTGTTATGTGACTTGAGTTTAAGAAGATGTTTACCCTCTCTTCTATACAAGCATTCAAATGTTTATTATATATTAGTAGTCATAACAATTGCTTATAAAATGAAATAATTTCTCAGTTGAAGGCAAAAAAATATATTCACAATAAAGAAAGGCCTTTCAAACTTATCCTCCAGGAAAAATTAGGCTATTAGGAAATTCCTTTACAATCTTTAAATTATTCTTACAAGTTAATTTCAAGAAGATGATTTTGGCAAGTGATTTTAAACATGTAAATGTTTCAATTTCAAGAAGATGATTTTGGCGAGTGATTTAAAACTTGTAAATGTTTCAATTTGTGCAATGTCGGTGTCGTATAGTGGAACATAGTGGCAAGTAGAATTTTATATCAAATCATTTTATGCTTACTATCGTATCTTTTAATTTATATGAGACTCCTCAATCACGACCAATTCTTGAAGAAAAATAAAAGGCTCTTTTAATAGTGGACATGATTTATAAATACATTTATTTAAGGTAGTTATCTTTTATTTGAGTTTTTGAAATGCTAATGAAAAAATGTATTTTTATATTGTTATATATTAAAATATTAAAATATAAAATATAAATATATATTTATATTGTTAAATTTTTTAAAGATGATTTATTTATGTATTAGATATTTAATTTATCTATTTTTTCATAATGTGTTTGGTTTTTCTTCACAAATGCATGGAATTTTCATGAATATTTCTTCACAGGACGTGATAATCTCTAAAATTGTTACTGTGTGTACACATATTTGTATAGGTGTTTAGCTTTCCAGTGAAAATTGACCGGATTCCATTTATCCATTTGAATAGTTTGCACAATATTAAAATTAAATATTCATAGTTGTACTTTCATTGTCTAAAATATTGTTGAGTAGCATTAAAATTCTATTAGAGAAAAGAGAGGTCATGAGTAATAAATTTTAGAGATAAAAAGATTCTAATATCTTATTTTGTGAATTTATACAATTTGAAAAATTAATATTTCAAGTAAATATTTAAAAATGTGATAGGGAGTGACAGTCTCACATTATTCCAGTAGTATGTGGAATTTGTTGTGCACCATGTCTAGAGGCATTTAAGCTTGGGGATGAAATAGAAATCACTCTCATAGCAATTTTGTGACTTTTTCTTCATTTCTAAATTGGTCCAAGCTAAAAAGACCATTATTAAATTTCCTTTTAATTTATTTTTATAGAACTAATTAATATAAATATGTATTTCTTTATTTAAATACATAATGTTTAGAATTTCTTTAAGATCAACACATTTAAGAAATTAGATAGTATAAGTGCACAAATTACAAAATTAGTTTTATGACTATTAAAATAAATATTCGTTGACAAAACTACTGTATTTGAGATAAAATATAGATATAATCATTCACATTTAATTCTAAGAACAATAATATATAATAATTACAACAATTTTATCTTTCAATTTTTATTTATTTTTTATAGATATTTTTAAATCCACTAAGTTAGTTTAACTACTTGATATGTGAGCTTATGTCAAGGACACTTCCATGATATTAACATAAAACTCTCTATGATATCACCTCTATAATCTTGATAATGACACATAACTACTCTATAACAAAGTTGAAATAATATTGATCAAATTTACTCTAATAATTAATATTTAGTTTAGAGATGGTATCTTTTTTCTCACTTGAGTGAGTGGGCAATTTTTTTTTTTTTGAGGTTGAGGACCTCTTCCATAGATCAAAAGTCTATTAACAAGCAACCAAATTTTCAAATTGATAAATTGGTGTTTATGTGCTAGCCTTTCACTAATGATTAAGTGAAGCTCTTAACTCAAGCACATATTTGATGTGGTAGTGAGAAACTCCTAGCTCAAATGCCCCTGGTTGCTCTTTATTTTTCATCATTAAAGAGCTTAAGGGAAAAGAAAGTTGTCATTTCTAATTAGATAACAAAACAAGTGAAAGCTTATTCTCATATTTTACATTTTTTAATAAATTAACATTTATATAGAATTAGAAGTATAAGAGCTTCATAGACAAAATATGAGAACTATTGTACTCACCCATGAAACATTAGTATTAGAGTAATTTAAACATTAAAACATATTTTATTTCCACACATATAATAGTTTCAAAAAAAAATCTCATTGAGAATGATACACTTTTATTTTTAAAATTTGAACTATATTTATAACAACAAATCACTAAATACAATAATATAACCATCAAATATGCATTCTCCATTTCATAATTCTTAATAAACTTAATATTCATTTTAAAAAGGTTGCTTCATAATAACTATACCTTCCTTCCTTAACTTTTACAACTAATTAAAGCCTATAATTTGAAAAATGATAATTATTAACAAGAAATATCTTTCCATTTATAACTATCATCTTAATTTTTACACTTCAAATTAAAAACAAACAAATATAATTTGAGAACAATATAATTAACTAAAGGCATTCATTTTACTATAATTGACTGATGTCAACCAAGAAAATTTCACATTTGTTACTGACGCAAGGAAGGGGTGAATAACTAGGGCTAAAGGCTCACCTAGCTATCCAAACCACCCTGCAAGAGTTTAACTCAATGGAAGCAAACACAAATAACAACAACCAAAGGAGGAAGAAGAGTGAAATACTTTTAGTGATTCATCAAAATATCTTCATACATGCCCAACTGTAAGGCTTTCTAGGTTATGACCAACTAAAAATACATTCACATTCCAAGATCCAACAACAAATTCACACTTTCAAGTTTTGCTTTGCAATCCTCTGCCAAATAATTTGCCTAACTCTAAGCCTAAACACTCTATATATACTTGCCAAAATGACTTATAAATCATTCTAGAACATTGCATAAGAGGAAGGTCGACCCAACAATGGTCTGGACAAAACCCAAGAAAAGATCTTAACAAAAATGTCACGATTGAAATAAATCTTGCAAGTTGGCTTGCAAAAATCACATCCAAATGCTAACAATCAGCATAAGAAGGAAAAATTGGCACATGAAGGTCACTTGGCATACACTAGGTAACTCGACACATGAAGAGATTGCTATAGTAACTTGACACATGAAGGAATTGCTACAGTAACTTAGCACATGAAGGAATTGCTATAGTAACTTGACACATGAAGGAATTGCTATAGTAACTTGACAACAACTAAGTGATACAGTAACTCGGAACCAAGTAAGTGCTATAGTAACATGACACCAACTTGCAGAATGAACAAAAATGAGCAACATAACAAGGCAACCCAGGATGCTCCTGCATCAGACATTTGGGGTTGAAAGAAATGATTCTCCTAAATCATTGAGATGTCACAACCTGAGCTGAATCCAACTCAAATTGAGAAATCCATGAAGCATCTTTAATAGGCCTGTTCTTCCACTTCACTAAATATTCATAGTAATCTTTTCCTCTTGTGCTCTTGCCAACTCTCTGATCCAATATTTGTTCAACTTCTTCAATCTGCTTCTTAGGATAATCTTCTGATACAATAACTTCATCATCTAACTCATGATACTTATACAAATTAGAAATATTAAATATAGGAGATATATCCATGTCATTAGGTAATTCAACTTCATAAGCATTGCCACTGTCAAACTTCTTCAAGATCTTACAAGGTCCAAATTTCTTCATCTTCAACTTACTATATGTTCCAATAGAAAATTTTCCTTTCTTTAAATGAACCATCAACTCATCACCAACTTTAAAATCATGATGTCTTCTAGACTTATCAACATTCTCTTTATACTTATGTTTACTTTGTTCTAACCTTAATTTCACTTCCTTATGCAAAGACTCCATAAAGTCAACAAATTCTTCTCCTATAGTGCTTCTCTTTTCTTCACTAGCAACATCTCTCAAATTTGATACTCCTCTAGGCTTCATTCCAGTAACAATCTCAAAAGGTGTCTTCCCTACACTCCTATTCACAGAATTATTATATGAAAATTCAGCTTGTGCCAATACCATCTCCCAATTACTTAGCTTATTCCCAACTAAACATCTCAGCAAATTACCTAAGCTTCTATTCACAACATCTATTTATCCATATTTTTTTGGATGGAATGTAGAACTAAACTTCAATTTAGTACCCATCTTATTCCACAAAGTATTTCAAAAATAACCAACAAACTTACTATCTCTGTCAGAAATAATACTTCTTGGTAATCCATGCAATCTCACAATCTATTTAAAGAAAAGTTCAACAACATGCTCAACATTTGATGTCTCTTACATGGTATGAAATGAGACATCTTAGAAAATTTATCCACTGCAAAAAATATGGAATCATACCCCTTCATTGTCTTAGGTAATCCAAGAACAAAATCCATACTAATGTCACTCCAAGGTTTCTGAGGAACAATAATAGGTGTATACAAACCAGTATTTTGACTCGCTCCTTTTGCAATTTGACAAACTCCACAACTCTTTACAAAATTTTGAACATCCTTATACATTTGTGGCCAATAATACTTCTCTTTTAGCAAACTCCACATCTTATCAATTCCAAAATGTCCAGCCAATCCACCACTATGCTTTTCCTTAATCAGATTCAACCTCATAGAACTTATAGGAATACACAACTGAATGCCTTTGAACAACATACCTTCTTGAATGAAATACTTATCATACTTACTTATGTGATCTATCATATTTGGTGCTCTACACTCTCTCCACACCTTAGAAAAATCAAGATCAACATCATACAATCCTTTTATTTCATCAAAACCAAGAACTTCAACCTTCATTTTAGTGAACAAAGAATGTCTTCTACTCAATGCATCAACAACTCTGTTAGTGACTCCACTCTTATGCTTGATAACAAATGTGAAACTTTGCAAGTACTCAACCCACTTCATATGTCTCTGATTCAATTTATGCTAACTTCCCAAGTATTGTAAAACTTTATGATCAGTATACAACAGAAACTCCTTAGGAATCAAATAATGTCTCCACTTCTTCAAGGCTTGAACAATAGCATAAAAATCTTGATCATACACATAATACTTCCTTTTAGCATCATTCAACTTTTCACTAAAGAAAGCAATAGGCTTACCTTCTTGACTTAATATAGCTCCTATTGCATTACCACTTGCATCACATTCAACTTGAAATACTTTGTTGAAATCAGGCAAAGCCAATACAGGTAATTCAACAACCTTTTGTTTCAAATTCTCAAAGCTCTTATTAGCTCCATGTGTCGACTTGAATTTCTTTTTATCTCCCTTCATTGTCTCAGTCATAGCATTACAAACAACATTGAAATTCTTTATAAACTTCCTGTAAAAACTAGCCAAACCATGAAATGATCTTACCTCACCCACATTCTTAGGTGTAGGCCATTCCAAAATAGCTTTAACCTTCTCAGGATCCATCTTCAATCGTCCAGCTGAAATCACAAATCCCAAATACACAATCTCCTCTTTCATAAAAGAACACTTTTTTAGATTAATAATCAACTTTTCCTCTTTCAACCTTTGCAATACATTCCTAATATGCTCAAGATGTTCTTCTTTAATCTTATTGAATATCAGAATATTATCCCAATAAACAATCACAAACTTACCCAAGAATCTTTTTAGAACTTCATTCATCAACCTCATGAAAGTATTAGGTGCATTAGTCAAACCAAAAGGCATAACCAACCATCCATACAAACCATCTTTTATCTTGAAAGTAGTCTTCTATTCATCACCTTCTCTGATTCTGATATGATGATAGCCACTCTTCAAATCAATCTTGGTAAAATACTTTGATCCACTCAAATAGTCCATTATGCCATCCATCCTCAGCATAGGAAACCTATATTTCACTGTGATCTTGTTAATAGCTCTATAATCAGTACACATTCTCTATTCTCCATTCTTTTTAGGTACTAATACAACAGGAACAACACATGGACTCAAACTTTCTCTGATCAAACCTCTTAGAAACAACTCATGTTCTTGTCTATTAAGTTCTTCATTCTCTGTAGGTGTCAATCTATATAGTGCTTTGTTTGGAAAGCTATCTCTAGGAATTAGATCCATACAATGACTTATACTTCTCATTGGTGATAAACTATCAGGAATATCCTCAACAACAATATTCTTATACTCATTTAGCAATTCTGTAATTTCTACTGTACTTGGTCAATACTATCAGTTGTCACTTGGTCACCACTGACTGGCACTTAGTTAACACTATTTTCTGGAACTCAGTTACTATTGACACAACTCAATTTATTTGGCATTATAGTAAAACAAACTTGATTCTTTTTCATTTCCTTTTCAAATTTCTTTCCATTAACGATGCAAATTTTTACAATAGTACAATTAACCTCATCTGGACTTTCAATTAAAGGCAACAATATTTGTTTCTTCCCATTCACCCAAAGAGTATATTGATTAATCTTCCATCATGTACAACATATCTATCATATTGCCAAGGTCTACCCAACAAAATATGATAGCAATCCATGGTCATAATATCACACAAAAATTCATCAAAGTAATGTCCAATTTTGAACTTCACAAGGCATTGCTCACTTACCAATATCTTATGCTCATCTTTGATCCATGAAACATGATAAGGTTTGCAATGCTTTAGCCTCTGCAATTGCAACTTTGTAACCAGCTCTTCTAATGCCAAATTTGTAGAACTTCCACTGTCAATGCTTACTTTGTAGCATTTTCCAACCATCTTACATCTTGTCTTGAAAAGACTTCTCCTTAAAATAGGTTCCTCATCACTTCCCTTATTACATAAGGTTCTTCTCACCATCAGATTTTCTCCAGCCTCAGGTCCACTTGGTGAACTCTCATCATCTCTTTGAATCACAACATTTATGTTACCTTTCCCACTTTTAGAGGATCTACATTCAAAAGATCTATTTCCCTCTTTACCACATCTAAAATAATTACCATAAAATCCACCTCTAGAATAAGAATTACCTCTTCCTCAGTAAGAATTAGTACCTCCTTGGTAAGAATTATGACTTTTCCATTCAGTCTTTCCTTTTTCATCATTCTTCCATTTAGATTTTCCTTTATCCTATACAAAATTGTCAAATTTGCCACCTTCACCATAAGATCTACCTTTGCCTCTCTAGAATCTACCACCTTTACCTCTTTGTCTTTGTTCATGCTTCTTTGTCAAGATCTCCTCAATTTTCAAGGCATATTGATATGCTTCTTCAACACTTTCCAACTTCACAAAACTTATTTCATCTTGAATTCTAGATCTCAATCCATTTATGTACCTTGCAATTTTCTCAACATCATCATCCACATGTCCAGATCTGATGTCCAATCTATAGAATTCCTCAGTATACTCTTTCATAGTCATGTCCTTTTGTTTCAAATTTTGCATCTTCCTCAACAAGCTAACTTGGTAATCAATAGGAAGGGATTTTTTCTTTACCTTATTCACCATCTTTGGCCAAGTTTTGATCTTCTCCTTTCCTCTCTTTTATCTATTAGTTTGCAAGTGCTCCCACTATAGTGACACATGACCTTTCAACCTAGTGACTGCAATCTTCACCTTTCTATTATCAAGAGTGTTTTCATACTTAGAAATATCTAAGATCCAATCCAACACAACATTGGTATCCAATTTTCCATCATAAAGAACAATTTCTATAGTAGGCTTTAAATTTTCCCTAGACAACACTCAGAACAATCTTTCCTCATCTTGATCTTCTTCGGGTTTTGGATTATGGTTTGGTGTTGTTGCCTCATCATCACTTACATCATCAAGATGTGCTCCTCTCCTCTGGGCTATCTCCAAACATCTAATCTAGCTGCAATTTTTCTTAACTGATCCAATATGGCATTATCAACATTTCCTCTACCACGAACCATCTTTACAAATTAGGTTCCTACAAGATCATAACCCTCTGCAAGTTATAGATCAAATCCGTAGATCTGCCACCCTACAACCAAATCCAAATCAGGGTTCTACACGATCCAATCTCCACAAGGATGAACCTCATGCTCTAATATAGCCTAACACAAGGAAATGATGAATAGCTAGGGCCAAAGGTTCACCTAGGTATCCAAATCAACTTGCAAGAGTTTAACACAATGGAAGCAAACACAAAGAACAACAACCAAAGGAGGAAGAAGAGTGAAATACTTTTATTGATTCATAAAAATACATTCATACATACCCAATTGTAAGGCCTTTTGGGTTATGACCAAATACAAATACATTCACATTCCAAGATCCAACAAAAAATTCACACTTTCCAGTTTTTCTTTGCAATCCTCTTCCAAAAACTTGCCTAACTCTAAGCCTAAACACTCTATATATACTTGCCAAAATGACTTACATATCATTTTAGAACATTACATAAGAGGAAGGCCAACCTAACAATAGTTTGGACACAACCCAAGAAAAGATCTTAACAAAAATGTCGCGATCGAAATGAATTCCACAAGTTAGCTTACAGAAATCATGTCCAAATGCTGACACTCAGCATAAGCAGGAAAAATTGGCACATGAAGGTCACTTGGCATATATTGGGTAACTTAGCACATGAAGAGATTGCTACAATAACTCAACACATGAAAGAATTGCTACAGTAACTTTTGGCACATAAATCAATTGCTATAGTAACTTGGCACATGAAGGAATTGCTACAATAAATCAGCACATGAAGGAATTGCTACAGTAACTCAGCACATGAAGGAATTGCTATAGTAACTCAACACCAACTGAGTGCTATAGTCACTTGGCACCAACTAAGTGCTACAATAACTCGACAGCATGAAGGAATTGCTATAGTAACTCAACACCAACTAAGTGCTACAGTAACTCGGCACCAACTAAGTGCTACAGTAACTCGGCACCAACAAAGTGCTATAGTAACTCGAAACCAACTTGTAAAATGAACAAAAATGAGTAGGATAACAAGGTAATCCAAGATGCTCCTACATCAATCTTTATTGTCATTTTAATCCTCTAGTAAATGCTAAATTTAGATTCATAATGCATTATGTGATTACACCCATGAGTGTGTCTATGCATTTAGGATTTCACAATGGTCACAAAAAATATTAAATTAAATGATGTTTAATGGGTTGAAGGGTTTAATTATTTGATTTAATCTTTATTTTATTGTTGACTGATTGGCCGTAGTTGGATTCCAATTCAATTGGAATTAGCTGATTTAATTTGGGTTAAGGGAGCCAATTAGATTATTTAATTGAAATAATCTAAATAATATGTCACTTTGCAAAAGTGCATATATTGGCTAAAAGTGAGTTTATTCTCACTTCTCACTTTGTTGCTTGAGGGTTTTGGAGAAAATACCTCCAAACTCTCTTGTGAGAAATTGATGTTTTGCTCATTATGGGAGTTTGTCTCGGCAGATAATTGCAAGGTCAGTCTCATTGGATTTGTATAGGGATTTCTCTACTATGTCGATGGTTTCATCTAATTTGGTGTCCCCATTATTTTATGGTGGTATTTCTTATTTTCCCTCTTAGATATGAGGAAGGGCTTTTGGTTTTTAATTGTTTTGCTCCATATCAGCTTCTATTTTTCCTTGGTAAATGCTAAGGAGTGGAGAACTAGTGTTCCCCTCCATTTTTATGTATTCATATCACCCTGTTGGATGGGGGTAAGCATTTGATTTTTATAGGAAATTAGAAATGTAAGTTTAGGCATTTTTATGCTTTCAAATTTTTGTGAAATGTCAGGGTCCATTATTCTATTTGAAAAGTGTGACATTGGGTAGATTTGATTAGTGGGTTTTTTATTATGTCAAATTTCAAGATGTTTTAGCTTTGGGTGTTTTGGCATTGCCTCATTTTGCATGCCATTGGGGTTTTCACCCATTTCTTTGTTTGGCTTATTTGGAGTTTTGATCTTGTAGCCCTTGCCTTAATGATTAGGATCATGGAATCAGAATGGTTATAAGACATCATAGAATATTTTATTTCCTTATCCAAATTTGTGTTTGCATAGTGGATTTTGTGGACTTGTGTCCTTTTTTAGATTTTCTAGATTTGGAATCTGTGCTTGTTTCATGAATTTTATTGGACCCTTGGTCTTGTGACCCTATTCTTGAATTGATATTTCAATTTTGTTGTTATCCATGAACTTTGAGTTTTGGGATTTTTAGTCTTGCCTTAGTTTCCATAGCACCCATATTTTATTGAGATTTTGGCATGTTATCTCCTTGGATGGTGGAAATGGATTATATCCCATGTTTCCTTGCATGTTATGTTTCCCCTTCATGGATATTGGGATTCATATAGAATCCATACTCCTAGATTTCTCTCATATACCCTAGCTATCTCAACAAGGTATACTTGAGGAATTTTTAATAAGTGATAACTAAATAAATTCATGGGTAATTAACTAATATAAGAAAATATTACATACTCGTATGACTATCCCAAAGGTATGTTCCTATTTAGTTTATCCAAGGGCCAAATGTTTGCATGGTTCATCTGAGGACATAGCACGACAACCTCCTAAGGGAGATGTTCCATACATTTTTTTAAATCTTGGGCTCCACAATGCCAAGAAATCTACTCTTCACTAGAGTCCCTACATAGTAGACCCATAGAGTGTCTGACCAGGACCTATTGTATTACATTGTCTCATGATCTTAGTTTCTATCCTCTATATTGTTTGGTGTGAGTGTTAGCCATGGATGACTATAGTGTGTGATTTTTGTTAGATCATTATCTCCATTAGCAAAATGAGAGTGGGCCTATGGGTGCCATGTAGATGGGAGGTGTAGATACCTATACCACTATTGTGGACTGGAGTACAGAAATGGTCTATTTCTTGTTTGAGGCCAATGCTAGATATTCACTTGGTACTTCAATGTATTTGGATTACATTTCCTTATGATTTATGTTTTACTTTGGATGCATTTGATATCATGTTGAGATGATGACTAGTATGTTACTTGATGCATTCCTTTATCATGATATTGTATCATATTGCTAGATGATGTTTCTTACCACTGCTTTGGATTAGTGATTCTATTGGTAGATTAGCATGTTGGATGTACTTGTTCTTATGATGTTATTTGATGGTTATTGGTAAGAATGATCTCATGACATAGCTCCAACTATCTTGTTGGCAATTTGAGATTCATGCTCAGGGGATGGCTAGGACCTTTCTCATGATACCATTATGGTTGGGAGGAAATGAGCATGGTTGTTTTTAGTTTGGTGACTTAATTTCTTGTGATTTCCTTCTTGTGATATTTTATTTATGATGATGTATGCTTTCACATGTTTACTCTTTGACTATGGTGGTTCTGGTACTCCCTAGTGTGGAGGTTCTAACTTTATCTTCCTTCTACGATTGTCGTCAGGTTTTTTCCTTGTAAACCTAGGTGACATTGGTTTAGAATTGGGTGATACTAGAAAATTATTGCATAGCTATATTGAGAAATATCATGCAATACTATAAAGTATCCCATGATAGTAGCAAGTTCTATTGTATGATACTAGTAAAATATCATGTGACAATAGTAAAGTATATCATGCAACACTGGAAAGTATCACATGATAGTTGTAAGAAGTATCACTTGATACTAGAAATGAATTTTTTGGTAATAGTGAATATTGTCATATGATACTGGAAAAGTATCGCATGGTTTCTATGGAAAACCTTCTCAGGAAAACGACAAGTATTTTTGGATGTGTCAGATGAGTTTAAAAGTGTGTTTTGGATACCCTATTAGGTTGCACCCCTTCCTAGGTCTTGATAGTTCGATGATTAAGTGTTTCTTGTTTGTTAACTTTCTTAGTTGTTTATTGTTGTGTTGGTAGGTAGTGACACTTGGAGATCATTGGTTGGTTGGATTGTTTGGTTAAGTCTTCCATTGCAATCTTTAGATTGGTTACATGTTGATGATTCTTGGAATCTATGTGTAGTACCTTTTAAAAAATGTATTGGATTTTATCTATCCTGGTTCCAAGGATCTTCGGGTAGGGCATTACATTCAGATTGACCTACTACCAAGTCCCATAAATGACCATGTTGTTTGGTAATACACTTAAGAAATTTTTGTAAGGATCCATTCACAAATTCAGTCTAACCATTAGACCATGGATGATAGGCTAATGAGATTGAGAGATTAGTTCCCAAATTTTTCCACAAGGTTCTCTAGAAATGTCCTACAAACTTGGCATCTCTATTACTAACAATTCTAAGAGGGAGTACATGGATTTTGACATTTTCCTTAAAGGTCAACCCTGTAATGTATGAGGCATCATTAGTACACTTACATGGAATGAAATATGCCATTTTGCTAAATCTATCCAATACCTCATGCATACTATCAAATCCTCTATCAATTTTAAGTAAGCCTATGAAAAAGTTCATACTAAGTCTTTCCCAAGGTGTGGTGGGTATGGCCAAAGTTTGATAGAGCCCTACATTAGATGAAGTACCTTTTCCCTTTTGACAAATTAACTATTTTTCTACAAACTTCCTAACATTACTTTGAACATTAAGTCAGTAATAGAATCTTCCCACTTGTTCTAAGGTCTTATCAAGACCAAATTTCTCACCAAGATTTCCTAGATGTTTCTCCTTGATTATGTGTTCCCTCATAGAGAACTAAAGTAGACAAAGTAGGTTTCTCTTAAATGACAAGTCATCTTGCAAATATAGTCAGAAATTATCAACATGATAGGCATTAATAACTTAAGAGAAACCTTTATAAGTCTACAAAATCATTATCTTCCTTATCCAAGTCCTTCAAGGCATCTAACCCTATACTCTGCAATTGCATCTCTTATATGGTAAGTACTCTCTTGCTAATGGAATCTACCACCTTATTAGTAGCGCCCATTTTGTGCTTGATTATATAAGTGCAAGTTTGCAACTTATCAACCCACTGAAGGTGTCTTTAGTTTAAATTCTTCTATTTTTCCAAGAATCAAAATGCATGGTTATTGGTGTAGACTATAAACTCTCTGGGTAACAAATAGTATCTCCATTTCTTTAGGGCTTGAATGATAGGATAAAAATTGATCAAGGGTTCTCCCCTTAAAACCATAAACTCATAATAGAAACAAAGAAATAACAACCAATGTGAGAACAAAATATGGACTTCTTATTTGGGCCACAAATACAAAATTATAGAATTCTCAAGTGCAATATGCTAACCTACATAGGTGCCTTCATTACAATAATCTACAAGACAAGCTGTGAACTATCACCCATAGCTATCCTAGACAATGTTTAGGCCTTTATGAAATAGGCAATTTTATGCCACCTGTGAAGGTTCTAGACATTAAAACTTAATACCTAGGTCCAAAAAACCCTAACAATACATATAGAGTTAGCCAAATACATATTTGACAATTATTTTAGATATTTTGGGTAGCCCAACTCTGAAAGGCCATAACTCATGAACCATTGCTTCGATTGGCTATTATAACCAATTTTTAGATAACCACACTAGTACCCTTTCATCAAGTTTTTAGACCTCATCCAGACACTCTAAGACCTCTAACAGCGAGCCTAAAGATTTTTCTACAAATTTTTCCACTAAAAATCTGCAATAACTTCTCTAACACTTATGCTTGAGCAATGACATTTTTATGATAGGCATACAACTCTAAAATGAACCTTCCTGTAGAAAATGAGAATATTCTAAGCTCATATGATAAGCTTACTAAAAATAGAAAATTCCAATAAATAGTAACCACCCTATCTACTAGTCCTTATTAAAATAGAAAAGACTAAAATACAAATATTTTTGAGGTGATGCAAGATTGCTCTTACACCCAGAATGATCCTATGTCAGACACCTGGGCTAATTTGAAAAGTGACTCTGTCACGTCTCAAGTGTTCAGAGAAAAACCAAGATAGTTAACCTCCTCCTTTGCTAGCCATGATGAATCCTCTACTAGCCTCCCTTTCCATTTGACTAGGTATTCCTCATAAGTTATGTATGTTTTCCAACATGATTGTCTAGCATCTCCTCAGTCTCCTTTGTAATCAAACTAGTTGTTGGAATGCTCCACTATGCTTCTACAACTTCATCTCTATCACCTCCTTCATAGTACTTTATCAAATCTAAAATATTAAATACTAGTGAAATATTCAATTAAGTAGACAACTCCACTTCATAAGTATTTCTATAATCATGCGTTTTCACTATCTTGCATGGGCCAAACTTCTTCATCTTCAACTTATTATATGTACTCATTGGAAAATACTCCTTCCTCAAATGAACCATGACACCATCTCCAATCTAAAATCCCTTATACCTCCTTTTCATATCTTCCTTAGCCTTATACTATATATTCATATTTATGATGTGCTTCCTCACATCCCTGTGGATGTTCTTCAAATGTTCAGCAAAGTCTTTTGCTTTAGCACTACTTATCTCTCCTTTATCCAACTGCCTCAATATGGAAGCATTTCAGGACTACTCCCATATACAATCTAGAATGGTGATTTACTAGTACTCCTATTGAAAAAAGTATTATATGCAAATTTTGCCTATGGTAAAATTAGATCCCATCCTTTTGGCTTGTCCCCAACTAGACCTCTCAGCAAGTTTCCCAAACTGCGATTCACAACTTCTGTCTATCCATCAATCTATGGATGATGTGATAAACTAAACTTCAAGTATTCTTCAACTTCTTCCACAATGTATGTCATAAATACCCAAAAAATTTGGTATCTCGATCTAAAACTATACTCTTTGGTAGGCCTTGTAGTCACACCACTTCTCTGAAAAATAATTTTGCTACATGAACTACATCACTAGTCTTCTTGCAAGGAATAAAATGTGCCATCTTTGAAAACTTGTCAACCACCACAAAAATATAATCATGCCCACACTGAGTCCTTGGTAATCCAAGAACAAAATCCATGCTGACATCTTCCCATGGCTTCTCTGGTATAGGTAATGACTAATACAATCCTATATTCTGCTTCACTCCTTTCACCATCTGACATACTCTGCAACTCTATACAAAATTCTTCACATCTTGCTACAACTATGGCCAATAATAATTGTCAACAAAAAAAGCTATGGTTTTATCCCTACCAAAATGTCCAACCAATCCTCCACTATGCTTCTCCTTGATGAGATTCTCTCTCATTGAATTTATAAGAATGCACAATTGGCTCCTTTGAACAACATACTATATTGGATCATGAAATCCAACTGCCTTGTTGTGTCAAGTGTAACAAGTTCTGTACAAGACTTCCACACTTCACCAAAATCAGGATCATATGGATATAAAGTACTAAGTTCCTTGAACCCAACCACCTCTATCTACATTTCTATCAGCAAAAGTAATCTTCTATTAAGAGCATCTACAACTTTGTTAGACTTCCCACTCATGTATTTCAAATTAAATGTATAACTCTGCAAAAACTCAACCCACTTTAAATGCCTTTGGTTCAATTTTCCTTGACTATTCAAATATTACAAAGCTTGATGATTAGTATACAAAACAAACTCCTTAGGAAGAAGATAGTGTCTCCACTTCTTCAATGCTTGAACTATAGTATAAAATTCCTAATCATAAAAAAAATATTTTCTTTTTGCATCATTCAACTTCTCATTGAAATAAGAAACAGGTCTACCTTCTTGGCTCAAAATAGCTCCTATTGTAGTACCACTAGCATCACAGTCTAGTTGAAACTCCTTGTTAAAAATAAGAAGTGCTAAAATAGGCTGCTTAGTAACATTCTATTTCAACATATTAAAATTCTTATTTTCTCTTATAGTCCACTTAAACTCTTTCCTATCCCCTTTCATTGTTTCAGTCAAGGTCTACAAATACTGCTAAAACTTCTTATAAAATTTCTGTAAAATGTAGCCAATTCATGAAAAGATCTTACCTCTATCACACTCCTTGGAGTAGGCCATTCAAGGATAGCCTTCACTTTCTCTGGATCCATTTTTAGACCTTCTATCGAGACAACAAATTCCAAGTACACCAACTCCTTTACAAAATTGCACTTCTATGTTGATTTCAGAATGGTTTTGAAAATTGAGTGTCAACACACTTAAGCTTTTTTACTAAGTTCATGCCGAGCTAGTAACATATGTAGAGTATAATATGTATAGATGCTGAGTAAATCAAGTGCCAAGTAAATAGTAAGTTTCGCCAAGTGAACAATAGATGCCAAGCAAGTTCAAGTGTCGAGCCAGACAAAATTATAGTATGTGCCGAGCATTAGTATTAACAAGTGCCAAGTAACATAGAATTGACCTAGTTGTTTGTGATGGAAAAAAAAACTATGTAAACCATTTTTGAGCTGACATATGGATAGATCTTGAAGCTTTGAAGATAATATTGAATCTATTTGGATTCCCTATGTGATCAAAATGAAACCAATCATAAATATGGAAGGAATAGACCAGGAAAAATGAATGAATCTCAATCATAGATTCGCACCTAACCCTAAGCCACCAAAGTCTTTTTAAACAAAGACAAAGCCCCATAATAAGAGTATGAGAGAGAATTAGTGAATGTATGTGAGGAGGTGATACTAGCGAAGAATTGAAGGAAGTGAACGGGGTGAATTGATCAAGGTGACTTAGAAGAAGGACAAAATTGTAGAATCAATTAGCAGAATAGAGGATCAAGGATACAACAATTTCATACAAGATCAGAAATGATCAAGATGAACTGAATTGAGATCTAAAATCATTAATACTAGATTGTAAGTATATCAGATCAAACATTCTACTGTACTTTCTAACAACTGTATCAATAGGATGAAATCCTTTATATTAAGGTTGATTTAATAGTCAAAGTGAAATCCTTCAATAGGGTGACATTCCAAATGAGTGTCTTAAAGGCTTTTAGCTAGACACACTTTTAACAGGGTGTTAAAATCCTTTAATAGGATAGGATCTAACAATCCTCTATAAGCCTTTAACAAGGTAGGCCTTTTACAGGGCAGATCATAAGAATGGTCAAATTATGTAACCTTAATAGGTGAACTTTATTGCTATAGTAGTGAAGAATTGTGGGTGTCATCCCCACCCCAATTTTACCTTCTCATTGGAGGGTTTTTGGGTAATCATACATGGTGTTAAGTGTTTATGTGGATGCATTTACTTTACATTTTATTTCAATATGTTTATGCATGCATTATTTTAAAGTTAAAAGTTTTATTGGTTAGAGATTAGTACTTCTAATTCACTCCCCTCTCAGAAGCATACATTTCCCATTTCTATTTCCATCAATTGATATCAGAGTTGAGTTCTCATCAGGAGAAGCTTTACAGCTTGGAGAAAAGATCTTGAGATGGAAGTTTACAAGTTGGGAAAGACCATTGAGAATCAACAGATTGAGATACATCTCTTACTACAACAACTAAATGAAGCTAGAGATGCTTTGAGAAGTTTGTTAAAGAGAAGGAAAGAGATTGCTATAGCAGAAAATGATACTTAACACAAAGAGATTGACACCACAAAGTTATTTATAGATGGTAACTCCTATGAATTTGATATAGCAATCACAAATCTCATGGACAAGAATAGAGCACAAGCTAAGGAAATCAGAAATTTCAAGTTGGAGCAAGAATCACAAACTATGTTGCTATGTGAGGTGACTGAGCAAAAGAAGAAAGCTATAGAAGACAAGGCTATGATTGAAGAAGACAAAAGAATTTTGGCAAATAGATTTGAATAAAAATTAGTAGAGCTATCTAAGATCTCAATCATGCAATTGGACACCCTAAGTCAAATGATGAATGCCCATCATGAGTTGAATGTCAAGGATATTGAGATTACATTGAAATTGTAGAATGACTTGAAAAGAGAAAAGGAGTTGCTGAAAGTTTTGACAAGCCAAATGAAGCCATCAAGTATGTTAAGAAACTACTAAAATCCCCTAGATCCAATAAAGACACATCAAGATTGGGTTACACAAGCATTGAAGAAGGAGAATCATCCAAAGCTGTTGAGGAAAGAAATAATAAAGGTAAGGATTCTAAACCTACTTGTCATCATCTTGGAAAGAAAGGACATATAGCTAATGTTTACAGAAGCAAGAATGATAGTTAGAATGCTAAGCCTAAGAACATGACCCATTGTCATAAGTGCAACAAATGAGGTCATGAGGCACATTAATGTAGAACTAGAACCCTGCATGCACCAAAATTTGAAGGACACTATTACAATTGTCAGAAGTTTGGACACAAAGCCTTTGAATGCAGATCCAAGTCTACATGGTCATCAAACAAATCAACAAAGGGAAGAAGCTATGAAAATTCCTATAATTGGGATTATAACACAAGATATAGCTATCATTATTTTCAAGAGTATGGACACATCCCTGAGAATTGCATAAGAACACACTTCAGTGGTAGCTACAATAGATGGTTGAGTCAAACTACATGCTTTAGTTGTTTGAAGATTGGTCATATTAGCAAGCACTACCCAACAAGGACAAAGGCACCTGACTTAGAGTTCAATAAAGGAAAAGGCAAGGTAGATGTTGAGCACATTAGAGGAGGGATGAAAAAAACATGAAGGAAGAAAGATGGACGCAACACATCAAATGAAGGGATCACTTCACCTAAAAGGTCAAGTGATCACATCTCATCAAACTAAGCAAAAAGAGGTATGTGGGACTGATATTTAAATGCTTCATCATACATCAGTTCCAAGATAAGTTAGTGCTAAAAAGGATGAACTAGCATGAATAAGGATGCAAGTCAACAAGGAAAAACCAAGGTCAAATCTTTAATTTTTCACCTTACTGTCGAGTGTGAAAAGTTCTCTTCAATTGCCAAGTAAATTCCAATGTGTGCCGAGCTGTCAGCCAAAGCCAATTGAAGCTAAGTTAGTAGTAGCTAATAAGTGAAGGAAATTCCTATTGGAGCCAAGTAAGGGTAATTCTAATAGCTGTCGAGTGTTGGAAAAACCAATGGATGCCGAGTGAAACAGAAATTGTATAGAAACCAAGTTTACAGTAGTATATGCATGATACATTAAATGCTATGTTTTGAAAGGGTATAAGGTAGATTTTCACTCATTTTTTGTCATTAAAAACACAGAGAAAAGAGTGACAAGAGCTAAGAAGTGATTGATGAGTAGATATTGAAGCATTTGCATGGATTTTAGCAAAGATCAAGCATCATTCCATTGATCTAAAGGTATTCTTCTCATGTTGAGTTACATAGTTACACAATTTTATATTTGTTGAAACTCTAGTTTGCAAAAAGGCCTCTAGCTCTAAAAATCCTAAGGACAAGGAACCATTTGAAGTTTAGCTAGTTAGTAATGAGGTAAAAAAACTAGATTTTAGGTAGAGGTTGCATACAAGAATGACCTAGCAGAAACATTATTTGTTATTCTACCCAAGGTTGTAATGGTACAAGATGTGAGGAACTGTTATAATTGCAAGGTTGGAGAAAATGGAGACATGGAAATACATTAGGGCTATGATAAGTTATTTGAAAATGGAGAATTGAAGGAAGAGTTCAAAATTGTAGAAAGAAAGGGACTAACTCGTGCCCTAGATTTCACCACTGTCTTCAAGATGGAATGGATAAGAATTATCTTAAGTAGAATCCATGGTGGATGTCTATGGCTAGAAGGAGGACCCATCAAATTATCAAAGAGGATTTTACATAGGGTTACAAGATACCCAACCCTAGATTGGCCCAAGACCCTAAGGAGCGACTCTAAAGAAGTGATTGAGCAAAATACAAGGGCAAAGTGAAACAAGAGAGGAATGAGCATTGATACTATCAAGGATCCACTTCTTGAATTTCTAGTGAGGGTCATATCACACAAATTTTATCAATCAAATTGACTAAATAGTGTTCCTTGTATAGCAGTAGATGTAGGCTATAAGATTGTGAAGAAAGATCATACTTACGATCTTGTAGAGCTATAGTTGTAGTAAATAATGGAGAACCTAGGAGCAATAAGGAAATCTAAAAGAGCTCAATGGGAATTTGGTTCAATTTTGGTATGCATATTCTTTTATGTTCAAAATGAATTCCCATATTTTGGTAAGATAGGATGGAAGATCAATAGGTCTATGGTTGTGGAAATAAATGAGTACATTGAACAAATGGGAGACACTTTTGAGTTAATAATGACTAGTTATTTTGAAGACTTCAAGTAGTCAATGAAATAGAGGCTAATAATTCCTATTTCTCTGGTGGAGAAGTACTACAATGACATTTATTTCTTGGTAGACATTGACTATAACTTTGTCCAGGTTGTAGTACCCAGAGTGAGATGGCTAAGGCCTTTTGGTTATGAAATTAGCATAGATGAGGCATCAGTTGTCATCACTGCACTACTTGTAGAGGAAGTTGATAAGTTAGCAAAAATATTTGGTAGCTATGATGCTGTGAAATCGAAGGTTGAAATGGAGTTGAAAATAGCCATAACTCTAAAAAAGAAAGATAAAATGGTGAAGAAAATGAAAGCTAAATTTGGTGAAGGGGCTAAAGGCAATGATGAAGATGATGATGAAGAAGAAGAAGAAGAGGAAGAACAAGAGTAGGGCTAAGAACCTCTTACCCTAACCTAAGGCATGGGTGAAGATGAAGAAGAAGAATGTTTCAAGGAGGAACTAGCCAAGGATGCACTAGCAAAACAAGAACCAAAGAAGAGAAAGGCTAAGACACAGCCTACATCTTAGCCAAAGGGTAAGAAAATTGCAAAACCAAGCCCTACAAAGCCTACTGCTCTAGCCACAAGATCAAGCACAAGGGCCACTAGTCAAAAGGATAAGGAGCAAATAAAAGAAAAGAAGAAGGCTATTGAACAAAAAGGTCATGTGCAGAATAAATTAAGGAGAAAATATGTTGCACAACTTGAGTTTGATGATGAAAGGATTGAGTTAGAAGACACAAGCTAGTTCAGAGTGGTAAGTCATGCTCCCAAGTCTAATATTGAAAAAATTTGTGATAATGTTAGGGACAATGCAGACTTAATTGGTTTGAAAAATATTGATTTTAATAAATTAAGTAGAGAAGATCAAAACAAGGTTGAAGAATCAGTGTATACCATGATGGAAAAATTCAAGAATACCCCTCTTGAATTTGATAATACAATGCCCAAAGATTTATATTCAATTGTTGAGAATAAATGGCATTATTTCCTAAATATGGAAAAGGAAATAAGAAAGTCTACATTGGCATAAGCGATGCCAGAATTATCAAAAGGGCAAATAACCAAGGCAAATAAGAAACATGGTAGCAAATTTGCCCCCAAGTATAGTGCATTCAACATACTTCAAAACAAGATTGAAGATGTTGTAAAGAAATCCACTCAAATTTGGAAGTTGATATATGGCTTGACTACTGTCAAGGAAGGAGAAGAGGTTCCCTTTGAGGGAAGGAACAATGGAGAAGATGAGGATAATGACAAGGAAGGAGAAACTAAGAAAGAAAAGGAAGGTAACATAGTGGAGGAGACACAACAAAAGGGAGATGAAGTGGTAATAACTAAGGAGCAGTAAACAGATCAAAGTGTGCAAGACACACAACTACCACCATTAAGCCCTCCACCTAACACAAACACACCTATAGTCACAATAAATGTGAAAGATGTTCCTAACAACTTAGCTTAGAACATCAATCCACTAACTATAGAGGATCTAAAGAATATCCTTGACCAATCCACACTATAGGATAAATTATGTGGTAATCTAGTATTGGTTAGTGTGGATGAATTATAGAAAGTAGTAACTGACATAACTAGGGATAAGGTGAATACACAAGAACCACCTTCTACCATCCCTACAACTATTATTGGTCAACATCCAGTGCAAACATCAAAAGATACATTAGCAAAGTTTGACACCATAATCAAAGTTGTTATGATTGAAGAACAAACTCTAACTATAGAGGAGCTCACAAAGGAACAAGAAAGACAAATAGAGGTATTTGTACATACTACACCAACAAAAGGTGCACCATAGATAATTGTAATTGATCAAGGAAAAGGAAATTCCAAAGGAAAAGGAGTAGGAAGCCATTTAGACATTGGTCAATTAACCAACAATTGAAACTCCTACCAAAGTCCTTCAAAAGTCAAGCACTGATGCAATGCCACTTTAAAATTCTACACCAAGCTCGAGCTCAACAAAGGTTGTAATTGTAATTCACTATGGAAACCCAACACTAGATGAGGAAATAGTTATACCAAAATATGACTATGCAACCATGAACCTAGAATAGATCAATATCATGTAGGAGGCATTGGAAAGGAAGAAGAACCAAGAAATACTCAGAAAGGAGTATAAGCAAAGGAAAACACTACATGAGATCAAAGACATCTTTTTAGATGCATTTAGCTTGCAAACACCTGATGAAACAAAGCCTATATTAGAACAATTGTCAAAAATTGTTGAACAAGTGACTAATGAAGACCAAGAAACCAATACAAAACTCACGGAATAGTCTAAACAGAAGTTTCATGATAAAGTTAATGAGAATATATCTAGTGGAATAGCACTATCACAAGTAGAGCTGGCTACAAAGATAGAAAAAGTGAAGAAGGTACTTGAAAATATATTCTCATTGTACAAAAAATTGTGTGACCCCACACTATTTACATAAGAAATGAACCTAAGGATTCTGAGTCTAGAAATAAATCTAAAAATATCTGGTATGCAATTACCACAAAACCCAACTCAAAGTGAGAAGCATCTCCATATAGTGCTTCACACACAAAAGGAACTAAGTGTAGTAATAGTAGAAGAGGCTAACACAAGAGCCAAACTAGTCCAGATTCAAGCCTCCCTGACCCCTCACATGGAAATACTACAGAAAGAACTAGCCTATGCTGAAATAGTACTAAAGAAAGATCCTAATCTTTCAACATTGGATGTCTTAGTTCACCTTGCAATAGAGACAACCATCCAAATCAAATCATTGGATGTTGCAATAGACAACTGGGATGCTTCTTTCAAGATTGTAATGGAAGTTAATAAAAACTTCTTGGATAAATATACACTTAGTGTATAGACCCTTTGACATAAGTGTCAAAAAGGGGGAGATAAAAGATGGAGACAAATATGCAAGGGGGAGACATGTGAAAGGGGGAGATATAAATAAATAGAGAAAAGAAAAAATAAAATGGGAGAAAATAACAAAACATATTAGAACATATCAGATAGAAAGTATTTAGAGAGTATCAAAATGATTAAAGACAAAGAGTAACATCAAGAGTCAAATCTACATAGAGAGATTTTGGATATAGAAAAGACACATTAACTTAGGGGGAGTCACAAATTTTTTGAGGTATATAGTTCATTACAAAATTTTGAACAATTTTTAAGTCTTGTATATATGCCAAACTGGATGAATATTATACTTGAGGAGATTAGATTCATCATGTATAGTTAAAGTGTTTTTGCCACTCATGTCAAAGGGGGAGATTATTGATCTCAAATTGGTTTTGACAATTGAGTGTCAACACACTTAAGCTTTTTTACTAAGTTCATGCTGAGCTAGTAACATATTCCAATTATAATATGTATAGATGCCAAGTAAATCAAGTCTTGAGTAAATAGTAAGTGTTGAGTAGTTCAAGTGCAGAGCCAGATAGAATTATAGTATGTGTTGAGCATCAGTAAATTAACAAGTGCCAAGTAACACATAATGAACCTAGTTATTTGTGATGGCACAACCAACTATATAAACCAATTTTGAGCTGACATATGGATAGATCTTAAAGCTTTGAAGATAAGATCAAATCTATTTGGATTCCCTATGTGATAAACATGCAACCAATCAGAAATATGGAAGGAGTTGAGTTGGAAAAATAAATGAATCTCAATTATAGATTCATACCTAACCCTAAGCCACCAAGGTATTTTTAAAGGGAGATGAAGCCCCATAATAAGAGTATGAGAGAGCATTAGTGAATGCATGTGAGGAGGCAATACTAGCAAAGATTTGAAGGAAGTGAAAGGGGTGAATTAATCAAGGTGACTTAGAAGAAGGACAAAATTGCAGAATTAGTTAGCAAAATAGAGGATTGAGGATGGAACAATTTCATACTAGATTAGAAAGGATCAAGATGAATTGAATTGAGATCTAAAATCAGCAATACTAGATTGTAAGTGTATCAGATCAAACATTCTACTATACTTTCTAACAACTATATGAGCAAGAAAAAATCCTTTATATTAAGGTTGACTTAACAGTCAAAGTGAAATCCTTTAAAAGGGTGACATTCCAAGTGAGTGTTCTAAAGTCCTTTAGCCAGGCACACTTTTAACAAGGTGTTAAAATCTCTTTAACAATGTAGGATCTAACAATCCTTTGTAAGTCTTTAACATGAGAATGGTCAAATTATGTAACCTTAATAGGTGAACTTTATTGCTGCAGCAATGAAGAATTGTGGGTGTCATCCCCACCCCAGTTTTACCTTCTCATTGGAGGGTTTTTGGGTAATCATATCTAGTGTCAAGTGTTTATGTGGATGCACTTACTTTAAATTGTATTTCAATATGTTTATGCATGTATTATTTTAAAGTTAAAAGTTTTATTGGTTAGAGATTAGTACTTTTGATTCACGCCCCCTCTTAGAAGTATACATTTCCCATTTGTATTTCCAACATTCTTCATATTTATCAACAACATTTTTTCCCTCAACTTATCAAATACCTTGTGAATATGGATCAAATGCTCCTCCAATGTCTTACTAAAGATCAATATATCATCTAGGTAAACAATGACAAACTTACCTAGAAATTCCTTTAGTACCTCATTCATGAGCCTCATGAAATTGCTCAGTGCATTGGTTAGCCCAAAAGACATGTCTAACCACTCATATAGTCCTTCTATTGTCTTGAAATCAGTCTTCCACTCATCACCTTCTCATAGATGAATCTAATGGTATCCACTCTTTGGATCTATCTTTGTGAAATACTCAACTCCACTCAAACAGTCCATAATGTGATCCATCCTTGGCAATGGAAATCTATACTTGATTGTGATCTTATTGATAGAGTGAGAATTTATGCACATCCTCCATTCTCCATTTTTCTTTGGTGCTAATACTACTAGTAGTGCACATGGACTTAGACAATCAACCCCTTCTGCAACAACTCATGAACTCGTATGTTCAACTCTTCACTTTCTTTTGGTGTCATTCTGTGTACTACTTTGTTCAGCAAACTGGCTCTTAGAACCAAATCCATCTGGTGACCAATCTTCCTCATTGGGAGCAATCTATCAGATACATTATCTGATACAATATTAGAAAATTCTCCCAACATAATAGCAATTTCTACAGGTACCTCCTCTACTTCTTCTTTACTATATTTTGGAATTATAGAAAAACACACATGCTCATGCTTCATACCTTTGAGTAACTCTTTTCCATCAACAAAAGATATTCTATTAGCACTACATACTTTTTCTTCTTTATCCTTCAATGGTTTCAACTTATGTTTCACTCCATACTTGGTCAAAGTGTAGGTATTTTCTCATCCATTGTGTACAACATGCTTGTCAAACTACCACGGCCTGCCCAACAACATATGACATATGTTCATAGGTATGAAATCACATAGTAACTCATCCTGGTAGCTTCCAATCTTGAACTTCACTGAGGACTGCTCATTGACCATAACCTTGTGGTCATCTTGCACCCAAGCAATATAGTATGGATGTAGGTGTTTCTATCTCTTTAGCTTCAACTTGGTGACCATTGTTTCTGACACTAGATTGTTAGTACTTCCACCATCAATGATCACATCACAACACCTATCTTCACATCTGCACCTTGTGCAAAACAAACTCCTTCTTTGATCAAGTTCATTCTCACCACTTAGCAAGACTCTTTTGTTAACTAGGACTGCTCCTCTTTTAGTATCTTTAGAATGTGAGGATCTAGCATCTTCATCAACATGTGCAACTCTAGTCAGGCCTTCTGTTCTTTGATCTATCCTTCCTTGGTGCTGGGTACATTCAAATGCTTTATGCCCTTCTTCTCTGTAGTGAAAACATTTCCCACAGAAGCCTCCTCTTCTAGATCCTTGTTCTCTACCTCTTCCTCTCTGATCTCTATTGTTCTAATAATGGAAATGATTAGAATTGTTTCCCCTTTGGTTCTTATTTCTACTTCTAGCCTCATCCTTGTTCTTCTGATCATCATTATGGCCTCCATAAGATCATCTGCTAGATCTTCCACCATGACCTCTTCTACTATTCTTATTGTCAAATTTCTTGCTCAGTTTCTCCTCAATTCTTAGGGAAAACTGGTATGTCTCCTCAATACAATTCATTCAAAGAAGACTTAGCTTGTCCTAAATGTTTAGCCTTAACCCATTAAGATAACAAAAAAATTTCTCCTTATCAGCTTCTACATGGCCAGTTCTAATGAGAACTCGGTAGAACTCTTTGGTATACTCTTGAACAGATTTTCCCACTTGCTTCATTCCTTGCATCTTCTTCAATAGATCAAGCTCATAATCCATAGGAATGAATTTTTGCTTCATTTTAGCTATCATTCAATCACATCTGGTGATTTTATCCTTTCCCTTTCTATTTCACTCCAACTGAACCTCTTACCACCAGATCTTTGCATGTCCCTTCAGTTTTGCCTTCAAAAACTTTACTCTATCTGGATCCTTAATATCCTCATACTCAAAGTTCTCATCTAGTTCATTGAACCAATCGATCAGCTCTTCTAGGTTAATATTTCCTAAAAATGTGGCAACCTCAAACTTAAGTCTTTTTCCAATCTTATAGATGGCCCTAAAAAGCCTCTCTTCCTCCAGGTTTAGAACTGCCTCTACTTTGACATTTTCCTCTACTTTGTCCTCATCCTCACTTTCATCTCTCATAAGAAGATTTATTCCTCTTCGAATTTGTTCTTCCAATGCATGCATTTTCCTTTGGAGGGCTCAAAAACCCTTAAGTGCAACACCTACAACTCTTCCACCACACTCTCTTCGTGGAGGCATTTTCACACTTCCACTAAAACCCTAGTGCAAACTACATCACAATCAATGATATGTCTACACACTCAACCCAAACCATGGTCATAGTGTGAAATGCCTCACAATAGATGATCTCTCCACACACTCAAGAACTCTAGCTCTGATACCACTTGATCAAGGGTGCTCCCCTTAAAACCATAAATTCATAATAGAAACAAAGAAAAAACAACCAATGCGAGAAAAAATATGGACTTCTTATTTGTGTGACAAATGCAAAATTATAGAATTCTCAAGTATAATATACTAACCCACATGGGTGCCTTCATTACAATACTCGGCAAGACAAGTTGTGAACTATCATCCAGAGTTGTCCTAGACAATGTTCAAGCCTTTCTTACATAGGCAATTTTATGCCACCAAGGAAGGTTGTAGACATTGAAACTTAATACCTAGGGCCAAAAAACCCTAACAATACATATAGAGTCAGCCAAATACATCTTTGACAATTATTTTAGATATTTTGGGTAGCCCAACTTTGAAAGGCCATAACTCATGAATCATTTCTCTAATTGGCAATTATGACCACTTTTTAGAAATGCCAACTCCTGATCTATTGGCTCAAAAATGTGCTAGCACCCTTCTGTTGAGTTTTTGGACCTCAATAAAGCACTCTAAGACCTCTAATAATTAGCCTGAAGATTTTTCTAGAAAATTTTCCACCAAAAATCCGCAATAACTTCTCCAATACTTATGCTTGAGCAATGAGATTTTTATGATAGGTTTACAACTCTAAAATGAACCTTCCTATAGAAAATGAGAACATTTCAAGCTCATATGACAAACTTACTAAAAATAGCAAGTTTCCATTAATAGTAACCACCTTTTCTACTAGTCCTTATTAAAATAGAAGAGACTGAAATACAAATATTTTTGGGGTGATGCAAGATTGCTCTTACACCCTGGATGCTCTTACATAAAAAATCTAGGTCATAGGTAGAATACCTCTGCTTAGCCTTGTATTGTCTTGAATTGGAAGCAATTTAATTTAATGATTATTTAGAACTTATTTAGTGAGATAGAATGCTAGACTTGCATTTAGTTTAAATTTCCCTCTATCTTCTTATCATTCTTTATTCCTCTTAGATAGAATCAAAGTAGGACCAAATAGATCATCCTTGCTCTTTTTGTTTCATGATGCAAAGTGCAAGGTATGATCTATCTATTTTGGACCTCCCTTTCCTCTTTTTTATTAGACAAAATCTCTTTTCTACACCAAAATTAGGCTTTCTTGAAATCTACACTTTATTCCCAAAAAATGGGACCTGTTTTAGGACCTTGAAGGAATCTTGAGGAATTATGGACCTAGTTAGTAGGCATGTAGTGCATCCCTACATGGCCAATCAGGGATGTAGTGCGTCCTTGCTTGGGTCCCATTTTGAGTCCCCTTCTTGGGCACTATTTCAAGGTTGATATGAGCTATTAATTTTGAGGCTCAATCAATTGATAGGAGAATTTTTATTTTCATTTTTATATATACCCATCCATTTTCCTCATTTTTCATTTGAAACACACATGATCAAGAATACACATTCAAGCATTCAAGTGTTCAAGTATTTAAGGTGATCCCTTTACAAACTATTGAAGAGTAGATCCTTCTCCAAGATATTGGAGAGGAGATCCCTTGCATTCAAAGTAATTTCAAGGAGATTCAAGGAGTTCATTTGGAGCCTTCATTATCTCTTCCATATTCCTCATTTTTCTAATTGATCCATTCAATTGATAGAGTGAGCTCATTGCATTTAATTTGAGAAATCCTACTATTATAAGGTGAATTCATTAATTTACTCTACATTTCCAACATTTCAATTGTTTCAATTTCAAGGTTAATTTATAAGCTAGGGTTTCACCAAGGAAAACCCTCCATCAATAAACAAAAATAATTTTTCTTGTAGGTTACAAATCTCAGAAGAGAAAATAAAGTGAAGATTTAGATACCATTTTACATAACTTTAGAGATTTGGAAACTATTTCTCGATCGAACACTATTGAATAGGGATGCATTGTGGCCCTACCAAATTATCCCTATTACCTTAAGTCAACTTTTCTAGAGAACTAAAATATTTTTGGGTTTCAAAGATCTCATTATTTCAGGTTCAGGAATAAATTCTATAGCTAATTAGAGTTGCTTGATGTCAAAAAATTAGATCCAATATTTCTCCTTATTTTCAAGGTAATTCATTAATTGTTCTCTTTATTTCAACACATCTACTTTCTATATCTATAGTCTTGATTACACTTCATAGCTCTTGCTACATTAGGGTTTTAAGGATCTTCCATTCTTTCTGTAATTCTATAATTATTAAATCTTTTCTTTCATTAGTGATCCTTCATCATTTGGTAGTGATCCTTCATCATTTGGTTGATAGTAATCTTCTTAGATCTAATTACCTTAGAGTTGGATTTGAAAGGATCAATCTCCTTAACTTCTTTTTGAGGTACAAGTTTAATCCTAGAATTCAGAGTAGTTGACCCCTTTTTATAATTTCTTCACATTTCACCTTGCACATTTTGATGAACCTAACTAGCAACACTTATACTCTTGATTTTGGTGTTATATTGTTTGTATTGTGTGTTCAACTCTTTTGGTGAACTTGACTAGCAACATTTCTACTTTTGATTTTGGTGTTAGATTATACATATTGTGTGTTAACCTCTTTTGGTGAACTTGACTATTGACATTTCCTCTTTTGAATTTGAAGTTAGATCTCATTATCTTGTGATATCTCTTTTCATATTGTATGTATTTTTTGAACTTTCATCAGATTACATTACATTCATTATGATTTAGTTCATATGTCAATGTCAGATTCCCTTTGTGCGATCTTCCTTTTTTACTTGCTTTGCATATGAGTTTTATTACCTGAAGTCTTAGCTATAGCACTTCCATTAGGCACATTCATAGGTTCATGGCCCCCTTTGATCCAAAATCTTCTTCACCTTTCTTTCAAAACCTTAGTGACTCTTTGGCTTCCCATGATCCTAATCCTTCCATGGAGAATTACTCTTATCATTCATTTCATGATTAAGGTTTCCTCTCAAATAAGTTCATAATATTTCCATTGAGATTGATAAGATGTATGATTGGCCTATTCAAGAGAATCACAATTTTGATACTATTGTTTCTTTTCATGCTCTTAAGAAAGTGATACATAACAATGAACATGTTGTTAATATTCAATGCGTTCTTACACACCTTGTCCATTCACATGTTAATCCTTTTGCTCATACCTCATCTAAAATACAAATGGTTCCACCTATCACTAGTGTTGAACCTTCCTTTCCTATTTCTACTCCTATATCTATAATTCCTACATATGTTCCTCATATTGTGACTACATCTATTCAAACTTCTAATCCTTCTATCACTAGTCTTCCTATCTCTTCTCTTCATGTGAGTGTTATGCCTACTATTGGAATTACAATAGGTAAGGTAAACTTCAAAGCGGGGGGAGGGGGGGGGGGTGTGTGGGAATCAATAGTTTAAACTTGGACCCATAAAAATTTCACCACACATCCATCTCATACATTCAATGAATAATATATATAACATATACATATAAGTCATGTAAACACAAATAAGTAATCACACACACATGACACAATATGTGATTACCCAAAAACTCTCAGAAGGTAAAACTTGGGGGTGGGATGACACCCAAAAATCTTCACTACTGCAATAATAAAGTGTATCCAATGAAAGTTACAATGTTTTGATTATGAAAGATGATCTAACTTGCAAAAGGTCTACACTATTAAAGGCTTACAAAGATTATTAGGTCTCACCTTGTTAGAGGATTTCAACATCCTATTAGAAGTGTACCTAGTTAAAGGACTTTAACTTACAACTAAGGAAGCACCCTATTAAAGGATTTCATAAAACCTATTAGGACTACTCTATTAAGAGATTTTGACTAAAATCACCTGTTAGAATGTCTCAGCTTTGATCCTGCAATTAGCAATTGCTTGCCTGATAACAAATCACCTCTAAAAAATGTCTTCTTGATCCTTCTTGATCATATGTCTCTTTTCTATTGTGACAAATTCTGCAATGTAGTTTCACTTTATAACTTCTAAGCCACTATGAATGCTCTATTTGCACATGCAAACTTCTCTTTCTTCTCATTCAACACTCTTATGTGCTCTTCAAAAGTTTAGGGATTTTCCTCCTTAAGAAGAATTTGGTGACTTAGAGTTAGGTATGAATCTACGATTGAGATTCATCTATTTTCCACTTAGTCCTTCCTATTTTTTGATTGGTTTCATGTAATTTCATAGGTAATCCAACTAGAAATTTGTCCTTATCTCCAAAATATCAAAATTCAATCTTAAGTTGGCTAAAAAATGGTTTACATAGTTGTTTGTGCCTTTACAAAAAAATATGTCAAAAATATCTTACTTGGCATCTAGAGTCTCTGATACTTGGCATATACTAATCTTTTTGTTGCGACTTAACACCTATATTGCTCGATATTCACTGTTTACTCAGCTCCTATGTTACTTAGCATATACTATCTTCTTAGCACTTGAGTGACTCAACACATGGGTGGTTTGGCATTCACTATGACTTAGCATGGTCTATTATTTACATGTTGTGCTCGACATGTACTACTAGTTTGGCATGAACTAAGGAAATGACTTAAGTGTGTTGACACTCACTTGTCAAAACCAATCTAAGATCAACAATCTCCTCCTTTGACATGAGTTTCAAAAACACTTGAGTATACATTATCATCCTCAATCTTATGAGGATAACATATCTCAACTCAACTTATATACAAAACTTCAAAACATCAAATTTTTTTAATAACTTGTATACCTCAAAATTTGATAACTCCCCCTAAGTTGATAGGTGTGTTCTATAACTAAAATTTTGTACTCCTTTTGAGTAAAATGTGTATTTGTTGATACACTTTGACTTCATGCTCGTACTTTATTTTGCTGATATTCTTTCATCTGATACTTCTTGTATTTTGATGCTCCCTTATGTCCCACTTACTTCATTCTCCCCCTTTTCTCTATTTCTCCCCCAAAAATATGTCTCCCCCTTTTTGACACTTATGTCAATGGGCTAAATAATTATTGTGTGTTTTTCCAAAAATATTTATGGACATCCAATATCATCTTAAGGGCTGCATTCTAGTTTTCACATGCTACATCCAATGACTTGATTTGGATTGCAAGATTAGTAGCAAGGTGGACTAGACCATCTAAGGTAGAAAGATTGGGGTCTTTCTTCATTAAGGTTTCAACATAGCCTAGTTCCTTGTGTAAAATTTCCATATGAGGGGTGAGAGTTGCCCGAATGCGAGTTAGTTTGGCCCTTATGTTAGCCTCATTTGCTATCAATATAACTAGCTAACTCTAGGTTTGAAGCAATGTCCTAAAATGCTTCTCACTCTAAGCTGGATCCATTGGTAGTTTTGCACTTGATGTAGTAATTTAGCTTTCCAGACTCAGAATGTGACTTTTGATCTCTTGGGTAAAGAGTGAGGGATTCACAATTAATGTACAATGAGAATATGTTCTCAAGTACCTTCTTCACATCCTCAAACTTAATTTCTAGTGTAACTTGTGTTAGTGCTATATCACCAGATATTTTCTCATTCACTTTTTTTTGGAACTTCTTTTCTAACCATTCAAGTAATTTGGCATTTTTATCTAGGTCTTCATTACTAACCTTTTCCACTATGTCTCTCAGTTTTTCCATTAGTGGTTTGGTCTCATCAAAAATTGGTAGACTAAATGCATCTAAAAAGATGTCTTTAGTATCCTATAGTGCTTGCTTCTGCTTATGTTCTCTCCTAAGCATTTCTTGATGCTTTTTCCTTGTTAGGGCCTACTATAATATGCCCATTTGTTCTATGGTTATGGTATCATAATAATACTTGGGTAGAATAATTTCTTCATTAAGGCTCATGTCTCCATATTGAATTACTTCTTTAGCCTTTGATGAACTTGGGCTTGACACTAAGATCTGCAATGGAGTAGTATCTGTGCTCAACTTCTGAAGAGTATGACTTGATGGAGTGCTAGATATTGGTAAGGTTACTAGGGCTTGGATGATATTTTTCTCCTTCAATTGTGGTGTCATCTCACTCTCTTTAGGCTTTCCCTATTCTCCCATAATGACTTGACTTTCACCTTGTCCTTGTGTTGTAGGTGTAGATAAGTCTATCTAACCTGTTTTTTACTATTATATAGTAGCAACATATGTTTCCACTATGATCTTCTCTATAGTATCAATATTGGCAATTGTATCAACCTTATTAGATGTATATTATGGAATTCAGACCAAAGGTTATACATTAATAACTAGAGGGGTGATAGAAGGTGGTTCTTGTGGATTCACCTTTTCCCTTGCAACATTAGTCACTAGCTTTTGTAGCTCATCCATACTGACCAAAACAAGATTATCACAAAGTTTGGCCTATAGGGTGGATTGATATAATATCTTTTTAAAATCATCTTTAGTAAGGGGATTGATGTTTTGAGCTGATAGATCAAAAAAATCCTTGACATTTACTATTTCAGTAGTCTCAATTGTGACATGGAGGACTAACACTCGACAATTGTGTGTCTTGCACATTCTATTCTTTTGGCTGCTCTAGCTCAGATGTTGCCTTGTCATCTTCTTGCATTTATGTTCCTCCCTCAATAATGTTATCTTTGACATCATCTTCTTCATCATCCTTGACCTTAATGAGTTTAGGTTCTCTTTTTCTTATTGTAGTAAACCCATATGTCACTTTCCATATCTGTGTGGAATTTTTGACTACATCTTCAATATTATTTTGTAAAATTCTAAAGGCTCTATATTTAGGTGTGAACCTAACTGCATACTTCTTTATAGCCCTAGAAATTTGTGCCATAGTTAATTCAGGCATCACTTAGGCTAGTGTGGTCTCCCTAACTTGTCTTTCCAAGTTTAGACAATAGTGTGATTTTGCTCAATTATGTCATATAGACTCTTTGGCATAGACTTGGCAAGTTCTATTGGGGTTGTCTTGAATTTTTCCATCCTGGCATATATGGCTTTCTCCACTTGGTTTTTCTCCACTTTACCTAATTTATCAAAATCAACATGACTAAACCGTAATAAATCTACACTTTTCTTAACATTTTCACATAAATTTTCAAGATCTAAAAGAGGATTATGATTCACCATCTTAAATTGGATGTTTTCATCTAACTTTGTTTTCTCATCAGAATCTACTTGTGCAACATACTTCCTTCTTGGTCTCTTCTACTCTTGACCTCTCTGCTCTACTTGTTTAGTATTTTCCTTAGCCTTTTGTGTAGTTTTATGTGTGCTAGCTCTTGTGGTAGGTGCAGTGGGCTTGAGCTAACTTGGTTTGAAAATTTTCTTAGTCCTTGCCATAGGTTGTTCCTTGGCCTTCCTCTTCTTTGGCTTGATAGGAGTAGGTGCTTCCTCAACTTCTCCTCCCTTGGCACCTTTAGTCTCCTCCTCTTCTTGGTCTTCTCCCATACCTTGTGTCAAAGTTAGAGGTGCTTGTGCTTGGGTTTCTTCTTCCCCTTCATCTTCTTCTTCTTCTTCTTCCTCAGAGCCCTCTCCAAACTTAGCTTTTAACTTATTCACTATCTTCTCCTTTTTCTTCAAAGCTGAAGCAGTCTTCAATTACTTGGTAATCTTGGACTTTACCATCTCATAATTTCCAAATACTTATGTAGTTTTATCTACCTCTTCTGCAAGTAAGGTTGTTATTGTTATAGAGGCCTCATCCACATTAATTTCATAACCTAAGGGTCTCAACCATCTTACCCTTGGTGTAGCAGCTTGTACATAAGTGTAATCAACATTTACAAGAAAAAATACATAATTATAGTATTTCTCAACTAAAGATATTGGTATTCTCAATCTTTCCTTCATTGACTTCTTGAGGTCTTCAAAATAACTTGTCAATAAAGATTCAAAAATCTCTCCTAATTTCTCAATATACTCACCAATTTGTATATCTATTGATCTATTTGTTTTCCATTCCATAGTGCCAAATGAGGGGAATGAGTTTTGCACATAAAATAATAAACAAATCAATATAGAGCCAAATTTGCATTGTGCACTCTTAGTTTTCCTGATTAGTTCAAGATTCTCCATTAATTGTTGCAGTTGTAGCTCTGCTAGATCATATGTATGATCTTTCTTGACAATCTTGTAACCAACATCCATACCTATATAGGGCACAATATTCAATCTACTACATTCATAGAACTTGTGTGATATAACCATTACAACAAAGTTTATCAAATGATCAATGATTGTGTCTATTGTCATGCCTCTCTTGTTCTAGAAAACTCCAATATTCTTTTCAATCACTTCCTTCAAATCACTTCTCTATGTCTTAGGTCGATCTAGGGTGGGGTAACTAGTAATCCTATGGATTATTCTCTTAGTAATTTTGATAGGTCCATTGTCCAGCCATAATGAACCATCATGAATTCAGCTAAGTACTATTTTGATCCATTTTGTCTTGGAAACATTCAAAAAATCTAGGGCTCATGTTAATCCCTTCCTCTCAATGATTTTGAACTCTTCTTTCAAAACCCATTATCACAATTTTTTTTGTATGCTTCCCTAATCTCCATATCACCAATGCTCCTATCTTATAGCTGTAACATTTTCTCACATCTTGAACCATTATCACATTTGGTGGAATTATTGATAATAGACCACAAGGGTCTTGCTTATAAGAAATTTCTAGTATAGCTTTGAAAATAGGTTGCTTGATTTCATTACTTACTAACTAAACATTCAAAACTTCCTTTCCCTCTACATTCTTTGAACTTGATGCCATAATGCAAAACTAGGGTTTGTGAAATTTAAAATACATAGCTCAGATCCTAATAAATACCTTATGAGATTTGACGAATTGGTGTGAGATTGCTGCTAGAGTCTCCTACAACTACTTGGAATGGATTTCCAAATCAGCTTCTACTCTACTTGCTCTTTCTTGAATTTGAAATGATGAAAAATGAGCTAAACATTGATCATATACCCTTTGAAAACCTTGCAATAAATGTTGATTGCTTACACAACTATAAGCTTGGCATCAACCAACTTCAGGCTCACTTGACATCCATTGACATTTCTATTACTTGACAATCACTATGAGTTCAACATCAACTACCTAGTCTAATAGCTTAGCATCTTCTAACATTCCACTCAGCATACATAGGAAATTTTTCACACTCGACAACAACATGAAAAACTCAAAGATTTATCTTGAATTCCTAACAACATTTTGCATCTTTATTTATGCTAATATAGTCTTTTTAGTACTAGAATCTTTTGGAACTAATGTATGATGTAACTTTTAAATATAAGTTCCGCATAGCTTTTAATTTCCTAGTTTGATGAGGTGTGATCACCTGACCCATTGGGTGAAGTGATCCCTTCTCCATTTGATGTGCTGCAATTATCTTTCTTTTTCCATGTCTTATTCATCTCATCTCTAATGTGTTCAACATCTACCTTACCTTTACCTTTATCAAATTCACAACTTGGTGCTTTTGACTTTGTTGGACAATACCTATTGATGTGACCAGTCTTAAAATAGCTGAAACATATGGTTTGACTCAACCACCTTTGGTAGTTACCATTGAACTGTGTTCTAATACAATTTTTAGGAACATGTCCATATTCTTAACAATAATGATAGCTATATCTTGTACTATAATCCTAGTTATAAGAGTTTCCATTGTTCCTTACCTTTGCTCGTTTGTTTGATGACCACATGGGTTTGAATCTACATTCAAAATCTCTATGTCCATACTTCTAATAGTTGTAACAACATCCTTTAAATCTTTATGCATGCATGGTCTTGGTTCTGCATTCATGTGCCTAATGACCTTGCTTGTTTCACTTATGATAATGAACCATGCTCTTAGGCTTGATATTCTAATTTGTTGTCTTGCTCTTGCACACATTAGTAGTATGTCCTTTCTTACCACAATTATGACAAATAAGTTTGGAGTTCTTAGCTTTGTTGTTCCTTTTTTCTGCACTTTTGGATGATTCTCCTTCTTTAATGCTTGTGTATCCCAGTCCAGATGTATCATTGTTAGATCTAGGGGATCTCAGAAATTGTTCAAAGTATTTGATGGCTTCATTTGGCTTGTTGAAGCTTTAAGTAGATTCCTTTTCTCTCTTTAGATCACTCTATAATTGTTCATTCTACAACTTCAATGTAGGTATCTCAATGTCCTTGACATTTAACTCATAGTTGGCATTCATCATTTGACTTAGAGTATCCAATTGCATGTTGAAAATCTTGGTTAGCTTTGTTGAATTTTCTTCCAGTCTATTTCTTAGAATTCTTTTGTCTTCTTCAAACATGGATTTGTCTTCCATAGCTTTCTTCTTTTGTTCAGTTACCTCACATAATAGTATGTCTTGTGATTCTTGCTCTAGCTTAAGTTTTCTAATTTCCTCAGCTTGGACTCTATTCTTTTCCATTAAATCTGCAATTGCTACATCAAATTCATTGGAGTCACCATTGACAAATAACTTGGTAGTGTCAATCTCTTTGTATTGTGTGTCATTTCTACGATAGCAATTTCTTTCCTTCTCTTCAAGGACTTCTTTAGTTCTTCTCTTTCTTCATCTAATTGATATAGAATGAGTTGTATCTCAATTCCCTGATTCTCAATAATCTTTCCCAATTTGTAGACTTCCATTTCAAGATCTTTCCTCAAAGTTGCAAAGCTTCTCTTTTAGATAACTAGGCTCTAATACCAATTGTTGGAATTACACTAGGAAAGGTAAGCTTTTATAGTGGGGGGGGGGGGGGGGGGGGGGCGGGTTCGGAATCAATAGTTTAAACTTGGACCCATAAAACTTTCACCACACACCCATCTCATACATTCAATGAATAATATATAAGCATATACATCTAAATCATGTAAACACAAATAAGTAATCACACACACATGACATCATATATGATTATGCAGAAACCATCCAAGTGAGAAGATAAATCTGGGGTGGGGATGACACCCACAAATCTTCACTACTATAGAAATAAAGTGTATTCAATGAAGGTTACAATGTTTTAATCATGAAACATGATCTACCCTGTGAAAGGTCTGCCCTATTAAAGGCTTACAAAGATTGTTAGGTCTCACCTTGTTAGAGGATTCCAACACCCTATTAGAAGTGTTTCTGGTTAAAGGAATTTAACTTACAACTAAGTAAGCACCCTATTAAAGGATTTCATACAGCTTGTTAGGACTACTCTATTAAGAGATTTTGATTGAAATCACCTGTTAGAATGTCTCAGCTTTGATCTTGTGGTTGATACTTGTTTTCCTAATAATAGATCACCTCTAAACAATATCTTCTTGGTCCTTCTTGATCAGATGTCTCTTTGTTGTATCCTTTTCTCTATCCTCTATTCTACTCTAATTGATTCTATAATGTAGTTTCACTTCATAACTTCTAAGCCACCATGAATGCTCTATTTGTGTATGCAAACTTCTCTTTTTTCTCCTTCAACACTCTTACATGTTCATTGAAAGTTTAGGGTTTTCCTCCTTAAGAAGACTTGAGTGACTATGGGTTAGGTATGAATCTACAGCTGAGATTCATCAATTTTACTACTTAATCCTTCCTATTTTATGATTGGTTGCATGTAATTGCATAGGGAATCCAACTAGAGATTCGTCCTTATCTCCAAAATATCAAAATTCAATCTTATGTTAGATAAAAAATGGTTACATAGTTGTTTGTGCTTTTACAAAGAAATATGTCAAAACTATCTTACTCAGTATCTAAAGTCTTTGATGCTTAGCATATACTAATTTTTTTGCTATGTCTCGACACTTGTATCACCTAACATTCACTATTTACTTGGCTCCTATGTCATTCAACATATACTATGTACTTGACACTTGAGTGAATTGGCACATGAGTGGCTCATCATTCACTATGACTCAACATGGTCTATTATTTACATGTTGTGCTTGATATGTACTACTAGTTCAACATGAACTAAGTAAATGACATAAGTGTATTGACACTCATAAAAAATAATCTAAGATCAAAACCTACTTCATTTCCTACCTCATAGCCTTCACACAATAGTTTTCCTTACACTTATCCTAATCCTCCTACTACTATGGTTCCTAATGTTCCACCTACAGAACCTTCCATCTAGCTAATTCATAAACTCTTCCTAGTGTGTCAAATGTGCTAGTTCCCACTATTTCCTGTGATGGTTCCACTGTCATTAACCTTTCTCAAACTATTTCAACCTTGAAGAAATAAATTGCTTCCTTAACTCAACCTAAGTTGATGTACTTATATTTGACATGGGTCGTCCTTTTTCCTTAGACATTATACATACCATTTCCCCTCAACAAGCTAATATGCCTTGCCTTGATACCTATAATGGTAAGGGTGATCTTATGAATCATCTTAAAAACTTTCAAGTCATGTGTATTGATTATGCTCATGAGCATAGGATTTTAACTAATTAGTTTTCTCATAACTTTTGTGAGAAAACATTGGAATAGTATTGATCCTTCCCATCTTATTCCACTGATTCATTTTACAAACTTGTTAATGCTTTCATCCAACAATTTTATAATAAAATTGGTCCTCTAGCCTCCTTGATTGATTCAATGCATTGTAAACAATCTCCTAAGCAAAAGTGACATATTTTACTGCGAGATTAAAGCATTTGCATACTCAAATTTCTTATTGTATGCCTGATATTGATATTCAACATATGTTTACTACTAATTTACAAAAATAAATTATATATTAGATTATTCTTATTGAATTTACCTTTTTTCAAAACTTTGTGTAGTACTTCATCATTATCAATTACAAGTGAGCCAATTTGAGAGCACAACTCAAATGGCTTCAATATTTTTTTGATAAGAGTGATGTTGCACCTAGCAATAATAAATTTTATAAGCCTAAATTTTTTTTCAAGATTAGAAAAGCCATGAATATAGTAGATGAAAAAGTAGTTTCTACATCCAAATGCACCATGACTTCATCCTCTATTTTTTGAATGAACCATAAGTTTAATCATCTCTCCAAGTCTTAAATTCTATTATGGGAAGGTTATTAAGTGCTAATATTATTACACTCCCTCTTGTTAGAGTGATTCTTCCTTCTACCACATCAAGTCTGCACTTTGATTCCAAAGACTTTTGTCAATATCATTGTCAACCTGGCCATGATGTTGAAAAGTGTTATACCTTGAAAGATAATATTCAAGACTTGATTGATTCCAATACTTTGTCTATAGGTAGTCATGATAATAGAATTTTTTTTTGGTGTCTCCTAATCAAAATCTTTAAATATATACCAATACTTTACCTCAACATACTACTTAATATATTTTGTCAACCCTCTTCCTCTAATATGAATGTTACCTATGATCAATATTGGGAAGAGAATGACCATGCCATTAACACTATGGGATGTGTTCCTTAAGCTCAACCTAAACCTAAACCTAAGATCCAACCTAAAATTCAATATCAACCTAAGTCTAAATCTACATTTAAGTGTGTTATAGACCTTACTATCACCTTTCATTATTATGACATTTTTCATACTCTTGATGGTCTTCTTTACATTTTTGCAAGACTTTATAAGTATCATTTTTATGGTTGTATTCTTCTTCCATGGTTAATGTCATCATTAAAGAACAAAATTTTGCTAAGCAATTACACTATGACTTTTATGATTAAACTAATACCTTGATTCAAACTTGTAATAGTTTCGTGTTCCACCTCATGGTTCCATTACCTTGTTTGTTGTACTTTCTGGTAAATTGGTAAATACTACCTTTTTTGTCATTCCTACTTCTAATTAATTCCAAGTGAAGCTAGGTTTACCTTGTTTGAATTCCATGAAAGTCATTTATTCTCATGTTCATCGATGCATCAAGTTCCCTCATGATGATGACATCAACATGATCAATCATTGTATTTATCAACCTTATAAGCCCATGAATGTATTGTCCTAGACTTCTTTTGGCCTTCTATTCCTATGGAAAATCCTACTCATTCTGATTTTGTTTTTTAATCATATAAAATTTCAAAAGTATAGAAATATTGTTGAATTGAGTATGCTTAAGGATCTTACTCATAGTAGTTTTCCTACTCCTTATATACATATTTATTCTTATTCAATTTCTAATGAGATGTTGGAATTCTTTAGAATAATTGAGAGGGGGGTGAATTAGTTATCCAAGGTTTAGATGTACAAATGAAACTTTTTAGTATTAATCAAATCCATATGCATAAAACCTTAACATGCATGCATCCATTAGATCATATAATACCTTAACTTAGTAGATTACTATCGTAGGTAAAAATAACTTTTCTTTAATGTAAACATGGAATACCATAAGAACATTCAAATGATTTGACATAGGGATTTTACATGGAAACATAATTTGGGAAAAACCACCAATAACATGCTCCTAATTCTCACTCTTTCGAAGTGATGCTCTATGAAAGGCTAGCCCTGTTAAAGGTTATAATACACTTTTTTAAATGTGACCTAGTTAAAGGATTTCAATCACCCTACTAGGAGTGAGCCTTGTTAGAGGACTTTAGACCATTCCATTAGAATGTAACCTGATTAAAGGATTTACAAATAATTCTTAGGTCAACATTAATCCAAAGGATTTTATCCATGCTAATATAGTTATTAGAAAGTAACAGCAGGACTTGATCTAATAAAAACTTACAACTCACTTGTAGATTACAAATCTTTATGTATGTCCATTTTTCTTGGTAATCATACACTTTATCTATGATAGCTTGTTTACCCTTCAAAAATTCATCATCTTAAGCCTTCTTTATTTTTATGCCAACTGCAGTCTCTTATGTTTAGCCACTAGATGAAGCAATACTCTAGACTCCTTGTCTTCCTTAGGTTCTTGCACATGACAACCTTTTCTTCTAATTGGCTATTTCTATAAATAAAGAATTTAGATCTTTTTTGGCTTAACCACAATCATCCATTTTAGGGTTAGGTAGGATTCAATGAATCTACCCAGTTTTACATTTGGTTCCTCTAGAAACTTCCTCTTCAATCTTCCTTGAATTCACCTCAAAAAGGTTTACCTTGAATTCTATGCAACTATCTTATCATAGTTATCTTCCACACACTTTACACAATTCAAGAAATTAAATTAGTCAGGTCAGATTCATCAACTCTTTGATTTATCACTATTTTTAGTCACTTGACATCTATAGTGTTATGTCACTCAACCAACACTAGTTCACTTGAAAAACACTAAAGTTTAATGATGCTCGACACCAACTAAACTTTACTTGGCATATAATAACATTCACTCAGCTTCTACTATTTGTCTTCTTTGCTCAAAACCTATTGATTTTACTCAGCTTCCACTAGTTCTACTTGGCTTGTACTGATTTCTTGGTAAGGCTTGGCAGATACTTTTCTTACTTGATCTTCTTTTAGTCTTAACTTTAGTAATCTTTCATTTTAGACTTTAAGTAGATAAATAATACACTATAGTATCAATTTCTTACTTGGTCTTAGTGCTCCTTTTATACACCAAATAACTCAACCTTTCTCTAGGTGCTCTTGTTATTTCCCCTTTTCAAATCCTCTTCAACAATCAACCACATGATAACATTCAGACCAAAAAGCAACTACCTCACCAGTAGGTAGCCAGTTTGACATCATTGACAAAATGATGATTATTCCATTACAGTTTCTTCACTTCAAAATAATCTCTTTTCAAAAATCTCCCTCTTCGACATTGATGGCAAACCAATACCAACAAAATTACCAAAAAGAAAATAATATCTTTGAAATTTCCTCCTCTATCAGTATATGTCCTTCCTCTATATAGGGTAATGTGAGCTTTAGCCAACTCCTTCAATGTATCTCTCTTATATCTCCCTTTGTAGATTAGTTTTCTCTTTCTCTATCTCCCTCTTTCTTATATCTCCTTTTTTAGAGTATATCTCCCTCTTTGACAACAATGCCAAAAACTTGTCATCTTTTCATGTAGAAATAATCAATTTAGATTCTCCCTCTGTCACCTTGCATGTGACTATAAATATTCTGATTTAGCTCATTCATTACTTTAAGAAGATCCTAAAGTAATATCCACTACACCAAGTCATAAGATACAACATTCATCTTAGTTGATGAAGGGAAATACTTATTCTTTTTTAAGTAGCTTGGGATAGGGGTATCGCCCCTAGTTTACCTCTAAGATATTCATGTGAATCATTAGGTAAGTCTTTTGTAAATATATCAGCTATCTATTCTTTTGGATTCACATATTCCATCCTCACTTCTTTGTCCTGAACCAACTCTCTCAAGTAATGATACTTGATTGCAATGTGTTTAGTCTTTGTGTGCATCAAAGGGTTCTTTGATATGTTTATAACACTTTTATTATCACAATAAAGTACCAAAATTTTAATGATTTCATCCTTTATGACTTTGAGTAGCTACTTGATCCATACCACATTTGTACAATATACTATAGTAACCACATATTTAGTCTCACTAGTAGATTGATATATAATTTTTTTTCTTACTAGTCCAGGTGACCAATATCTTTCCTAAGAAAAATGCTCCACTGCTTTTACTCTTTCTATCATCAATGTTTCCATCCCAATCAGCATATGTATAGGCTTTGAACTCAAATTTGTCATTTTTATTGTAGTATAGACTATAGTCTTTTGTTCCTTTAAGATATCTCACAATTCTCTTAACAACCATCAAATGATTCTCCTTAATATTTTCATTAAATCTTGCAACAATCCCAACATCTAATGCAATGCTAGGTCTTCTATGAACTACATATTGCAACTTGCCGTACAATGTTTGATTCACTTTAGCATAATCATCAGTCTTTGAAAGTTTGTGTCCTTTCACCATAAGAGTGCTAACTAGTTTTGAATCCTCCAAACCAAAAGTTTCAATATTTCCTTCACATACTTAGGCTAAGTGATGTATATACCATACTTCATTTGATATACTTGCAAAGTAATAAAGAGCTTGATCTCTCCAAACATGGACATCTCAAATTATTTATTCATTTCATTTGCAAATGACTTACATGAAGCATTTTGACCTCCAAATATGATATCATCAACAAAAATTCCAGCTAGTAAAATACATTTACCTCCTTCTATCTTCAAGTACAGATTTTCATTATCATCAGTCTTCTCAAAACCAATCTTCACAAGATAATTGTGAAGCCTTTCATACCATGCTCTTGGGGATTTCTTTAAACCATATAAAGCTTTGTGTAGTATACATACCATGTTCTTGTAGTTTGGATTAGAAAATCCTTCAGGTTATTCTGTGTAAACCTCTTCTTCTAGTATACCATTAAAAAATGTTGACTTCACATCCATTTGATAAACTTTGAAACCTATGTATGTAGAGTAAGCAAGTAGAGTTCTTACTCCTTCCAATTTTGCAACTGGGGCAAATGTTTCTCTATAGTCGATTCCTTCTTCTTATGCATACTCCTTGCAAACTAATGTTTCCTTATTCCTTGTGACTTCACCATTCTCATCTAACTTATTTCTATACATCCACTTGGTTCTAATTGCATTCTTGTTCTCTAGTCTAGGTACTAGAGTCCATGTCTTATTCTTCTCAATTTTATCAATCTCTTCTTTCATGGATTTACTCTAGTCCTCATTCTCTAAGGAATATTTCTCTGTCTTAGGCTCATACATGCTCAACAAAAATGTATCACTTCTCAACCTATTTCTTGTCATTGGCCTAGCTTATTTATCTCCAATAATTTGTTTAATAGGGTCATGTCTTCTGATATACTTTTACAAATTTGGTTCTACTCTTCTTTCCTCAATGGGTCTGTCAACTTCAAAATCACTATGTACTTCTCTATCAAGTAGATCAATATCACTTTCATGTACAATTATCTTAAAATTAGAATACACCTCAACTTTTGTCTGCAACTCGACTCCTAAATGTAACTCAGTTCTTGAATACAACTCAACATTCATTTTATGTGACTCAAAAGTCACTAATACTTGAAGTCACTAATACTTGATGTTGATTAAGAACTTGGTTTATAACACCTTCATCTATAGGCATACCTTCATAAAGTATATAAAGGATTTTACTCTTTAGTATCCTTCATAGGTTCAACTTCATGCATCTCTGTGTATTCATCAAACTTCAAATTTACACTTTTCACAACTTTGTTAGTGTTAGTATTCAAACTATAAGAATTTGGCTTAGGACAAAATAATGCCAAGATCAAGAAGCTCAAACACTAGCACAATATGGAACAATAATAGATGATCAAAATAACAATAATGAGAATATCATATGTGTACATACACACTAGAACTACCTGTATATAAAGGACTATAGACTGATTAGGAGTTAGCAAAGTGATAAGCCTCACAACTAAGCACATCTCCACCAAGAGTGGATTATCCTCCATTAAGCACAAAAGTTAGTGTGATGATGAGAGGATAAGCTTAACATAGATGTATCTCACAAAGAGATGTTGTAGATACCATGTGCTTAATTAGACTACAAACAACTGTGTTGTCTATATGACAACTTAGATGATTATGCAAACTCTTATGTTGTCAACAAGACAACTCATCTAACTATGCATACTTCTAGGTGTCTATATGATAAATAATAAAATAATTCCTTTAACCTAAGTAAATGTAAGTAAAGTGAAATAATAATTAATTATTTACACTAACACCCTCCCTTAAGTGTAACTTAGGGGAATGCACTTAAGCTCACAAAAGCTAGGATGAAAATGCATAATGGGTCTCGACTACTAGGCCATGTTAGTTACCCATGTACAAATGCAATGCAATCTCTCTAAAAATGAATAAAGAGGGAAAATATCATGGGAAAAACCCTCTCCCAAAAAGAGAGATAAGTACAATAAATAAGTATGAGAAGGAAAAAACCCCATAAGTGGAAAGGGTCCCCCCCATAAAAGAGAAGAAGAAGGAGACAAGGTAGTTCCCCCCCAATATAGAATGCCCATCAGTGATAGCTGCTCCAAGATGAATGTAGAAGCTGATCCATGACTACTAAATAATATTCCTCCCCTTAGGAAGAAACAATGCCATAGGTATATATGAGATGCTTCCCCAATGTGTAGAAAGAATCCTGAAGATGAATGGTGTCTCTGAAAACTACTCAACTATCCTTGTGTCAATACTCATGGTCACCCCTTCCAACACTATTGAAAGGAAAAATTTTGGATCTAGCAAGGATGGATGTAGAAAATATCCCAAAGAACCAACTGTCTCCTCAAATGATAAAGAGACCTCCTGCAATTGCTGTAAATAAGGATCCACAATCATATCAACCTTGAAAGACTAATCATGTAGAGAATGGACAAGAGGGTCAGAGTATTCCCCTTATAGCAACTGAAGAAGGATCATCTTCATCAAAGAGAAGATGTCTATCATCAATAATTTTTACTAGTTCTACTATGTAGGACTCTACAAACAAACCTAAAATATCTATCAAGTAGTCATCCCCTAATGTTGGAACTAGAAGACAAGGTGTACTCAATTGTACTAAATTACATGGACCTATCACTATAGCAATGTATGCATGTGGAATTTGTTGATTTTGTGACCATTTCCTCCTAGTATTTGAAGGATTCCCTGCCAATGAACCTACTGAATCAATTTTTTGTTATGCCCAATGAGGTCTAGTGGAAGAAGAAGAAGGAATATCATCAACTATTTGTGGAACCAGTGAAGGTGGTGTCCTATGAGTCAAAGTTGAAGGAATATCATCTTCCAAGTCACTATCATCACTATCATCACTTTCCATGAAGGAGGAAGGAGGAGTTGAAGGAGCCAAACTTGGACAAGTTTCTTCAAAGTAAACACTCCTCTCAAAGAAGATTTCACGTGTCTTCGGATCCATGAGTTTGTATGCCTTAATGTGGTTAGGATATCCAATAAAACATACAAGGTTTTCTTTGAGGTTCCAATGCCTTTCATTTTTGGGGAGGTATCCTTGTCCATGCTGGACAACTAAAAACTTTAAAGTATTTTATACTTAGTTTTCTACCATCCCAAGCCTCAAAAGGTGTAATTCCATCTAAGGCCTTATGGGAACTTTTTTTTTGGATGTAATTGTCACAACACATGGCTTCTACCCAAAAAACTTGATCTAGAGACATATGTTGTAGCGTACAAGTGGTCATCCCCTTAAGGGTTCTATTCTTCCATTCAACAACACTATTTTGTTGTGGAGTGTATGCAACTAAATGTTAAAGATCAATACCCTCATGAGTACAAAAGTCTACAAGCCTTGAGTTCACATATTCCCTTCCATTATCTATTTGTAGAATCTTGATGGCTTTCCCTGATTGCTTCTCAACTTGAGCTTTGAAGGTGATAAAATTATCAAACACTTCACTTGTATGAGCAAGAAAGAAGACCCAAGTGTAGCATGAAAATTTATCAATGAAGGTGAGAACATAGTGAGCCTTTCCAAATGATGGTACTGGAAATGGGCCAACTACATCACTATGAACCAATTCAAGAACAACAGTAGCTCTCCAAGACTTCACTTTGTCAAACTTCTCTTCAAGATGCTTGCCTACTTCACAACCTGAACATACAACCTCTGAATACTTGACTTGAGGTAGACCAATGACCATATCCTTGTTGCTAAGTTGTTGAAGGTAGCAGTAATTGAGATGTCCAAACCTCTCATGCCATAGTTTACTTTGTGAATTTGAGTGGTCAACAAGGCAAGAGAAGTGGACTTGGGCAAACAATGAGAAAAAGAATAAAGTCTTGTCTCATAATTAGCTTTTCCAATTGCCACCATAGAATCATCCTTTAGGTTTTTCACCATAACCAAATCAGGAAGGAACTCCACTTTGTTGTCATAGCCATAGTGAGTTATTTGGTAGATTGAAAGAAGGTTGGTGCTAAGGTTGGGAGCATGAAGAACATCCTTGCAGACTCCATTATCCAACTCAACATTTCCTTTTCCTTCAACTTCCACTTGAGTGTCATTTCCCACATAGATGTAAGGTACATGTGATGGTTTCAAAGTTAAAAAATGCTCCCTTGAAGCACCCATATGATGTATAGCTCCTGAATCAAGAACCCATTCCTCAAAATTGTTTGTACTTGCTATGAAATCTTGTCCCTTACCTTTTGAATTGGTTGAAGATCCCTTATCCTTATAGGCATTTGGTACATCAATTTTATGTTTCTTCATTAAGTTTAGCAACTCATCAATCTACTTATCCTTACACTCATGTTCATCATGATCATTCTTCTTACAATAGGAACAATTTTTCTTCTCCCTTTTGTTGAAGTTGTTTCCCTTCTTATTGTTTTTGGAAAAAGACTTGCCTTGTTGTGAAGAAGATTCTTGTGTAGAGGAAGATTATTGTGTGTCATCTTGTGGCTTAGCCTTCCACTACTTTTTATTCTTGTTGGAATTTTTACCACCTTGATTCCCTTGATTAGCTACCAAGGCTTTGGTCTTGGAAGATTGGAGAATTCCCATACTCACTAACTTTTCATGTTCTAAGACCAACATTCCTAAAAATGACATGAATGAAGGCTTAGTGAAGGAACTACCCATTGTTAACTTGTGAATATTATAATTGGAAATAAAAGTTGCATATTTAGGAGGAAGATGAGTCATCACATGCTTGATCAACTTTCTATTCTTGATGTGTTCACCGCAATCCTTAAGTTGTGCCCTATACATGTCTACTTGGGTAAGATAATATTTGATGCTGTCAAAATTCCTAGGATCCAATTTGAGAAGATTGTCCTCAATGGTGTAGGGCATATCTTCATCTACTATCCCATACAATGCTTCAAGTTTATCCTAGACTTCTATTGGATTGTTAAGGTTCCTAATGTGATATTTGATATGATCTAAGATATACTTTAACAAGGTTCCTAGGGCCATTTCTTGTTTTGATGCCCAATCTTCTTTACAGGACTCATCAGCATCATCGTCGGGTTTCTTTGTTGTACCAGTTACATAACACAGTAAACCTTTTTCAACCAATGGTTGTTTTATCTTTTCTTTCCAAGTAGCATAATTATGTGGTGTTAAATTAGAGAAAGAACCCATAATGCAAAAGAAAGAGCACAGTATCAAGGAGACACAAGAACACGAGACACCCCCCCCCCCCCCCCCCCCCCCTCGCCTTTTCACTCAATCAAAGAACCCCCCAAATGAATTCTTTTGGAACTTTATATGTAGTGCATTTACAATAGGCCACTTGCCACAATGGAAAAAAGTGGGCTTATGTTTTTTCTATCTACAACCTCCTCTTAGAGTTCAAATCTGGTACTTAGCAATGTAGCTCAGATGTACAATAATTTTGAAGTTTAATCAAAGCAATATGATGCAAAAAAGGATCTATTTTTGAAAGTGGTATTTCTATCCACACAAGCTTATAATCTAATTGCAAATCTAGAAAGTAGATGAAAAATTAAGCACTTCAAAAAAAAATGGAACCCAAAAATGTGTCTAGATGAGCCCAAACTAAGCCTTTGAAGTCAAAAAAATTAGGATTTGCAATTTGTAGAAAAAAAATTAGGAACAAAGATCTCAAACATCTTGCACCAATGTGTAGATCAAGAAATTCTACCCCAAAACAAAAAAAAATTGCTCGAAAAAACGAGTTTGTATGAGGGAGATATCGTTGTTTGAAAAATCACCTATGTAATTATTTTTCCTAAATCACAGTCGTCGCACCTCCAAAAATCAATTGACTCTAGATTTCACCTTAGATGCTCAATTTTGATGAAGCAAAAGTCAATTTGGGGTTTTTTAACCTTTTGAAATGATGCCAATATTTGATTTGCACTAGTAAGCTCCAATCTTGTCCTGCAAAAAAAATCTCTCCTACTGGCCTAAAAGGCCAATATTTTCATAGAATTTTGGAAATAAAATGTAGATCTAAAAAAATTGAAAAGAAATTGTAGAGATGCAAATATAAATTATAGATCTGAAAATCAATTGCATGGATTTGAAGAGACCATACCAATTATGCAAAAGAAAAATTGCCTCAAATTTGACTATGGCCTAGGGTAGGCAAATTTATAGCCAAAATTCATCGAATCGATGCTCTAGATGCAACGACGAGGTCTAATTTGGCTCTAGATGCTCCCAATAGCTGTAGATACTCTAGATCTAAATCAAGATCCTCTGAGAGGTAAAGCAAAAATGGTCTCCAATGGCTATGTGAAGAGAAGCTCCCTTAGCTCTAATACCATGTAAGAATTTACCTTAGGAAATAATAATGCCAAGATCAAGAAGCTCATACACTAGCACAATATGGATCAATAATAGATGATCATGAAAATAATAATGAGAATATCATATGTGTACATACACACTAGAAGTGCTTGTATATAAAGGCCTCTAGACTGACTAGGAGTTAGCAAAGTGATAAGCCTCACAACCAAGGACATGTCCACCAAGAGTGGATTATTCTCCATTGAGTACATAAGTTAGTGCAATGATGAGAGGATAAGCTAATTAACATCGGTGTATCTCATAAAGAGATGTTGTAGACACCATGTGCTTAATTAGAGTGTGAACAACTATTTTTTCTACATGACAACTTAGATGATAATGCAAAATCTTGTGTTGTCAGCAAGACAACTCATCTAACTATGCATACTTCTAGGTGTCTATATGATAAATAATAAAATAATGTATTTAACCTAAGTAAACTTAAGTAAAGTGTAATTATAATTAATGATTTACACTAATATAAACACTTACAAGATTTACTTCTTATGGAATAGCCTAGGAATATACCTTCTTCATTTTTAGTATCAAATTTACCATTCTTGTTGTCTTTAAGAATATATCACTTTCTTCCAAATACCTTAAAATATTTTACATTGGGTGAGTATCCATACCATAGCTCAAAACATGTTGAATGAGTACATTTCTTGACTTGTATATAGTTCAAGGTATAGATAGTTGTACTTACAACTTCTCTCCAATATTTCAAAGCAACATTCTTCTCCATCATGAGTGTTCTAGCATAGCCCATTATAGATCTATTCCTCCTTTCAGCAATCCCTTTTTGTGGAGGGGTCATAGGTGTAGAAGTATGTCTCTTGATTCCTCTATCATTATAGAATATATCAAACTCATTTGATGTAAATTCTCCACCTCTATCAGATTTCAAACATTTCAATCTTTTTCCAGTCTTCTTTTCAACTCTAGCCAAGTATCGCTTGAACATTTGGAAAGCATCATATTTTTATTTTAGAAACATAATAGTCATCATCCTAAAATAATCATCAATAAATAGGATAATGTAATTTTCACCTTTGTAGCTTTGCACATCAATTGATCCACACAAATTAGTATGAGCTAATCCTAGAATTTCTTTAGAGGAGTGAGTCTTACTTTTAAAACTAGATTTTGTCATCTTGTCTAACTGACATTGTTTGCAAATCATGTTTTCAGGTTTCTTCAGTTTAGAAAAACCTTTAACTCTTTTCATGTTACTTATACTGATTAAGTTATCAAAGTTAACATGACATAACTTCTTGTGCCATAGCCACACATCATCAAATTCTACAACAAGACAAGTAGTATCATTCATCTCAAGATAAAATAGATTACCTCTAGTCTAATCACCTTTTCCAATTAGTTTCCCATCAGTTTTATAGATCTTTTCTTTCTTCTTCTCAAACTCAACTCTGCAACTTGAACTATTCAGTTGCGACACACTCAATAAGTTATAGTTAAGTCCTTCTACATAATAAGCATCATCACAAATGATCCTTTCTGATAGTTTTATATATCCTTTACCTTTTATTAAACAAGGTGCATCATTACCAAACCTTACACTATTTCCATTGTAATAATCAAGGGTAATGAACTTACCTTTATCTCTAGTCATGTGATGTGAGCATCCATTGTCAATGATCTATATGTCACTCTTGTTCACATAAAATACTAGTGTAGTTGCCTTGTCCTCATCAAAATCATCCTTCATTACAACATACACCACTTCATCATCATGGTCATTATATTCATCATTTTTTTCCTCCTCAAAAATGTAGCAAGACTTCTTTCCTTTATCTTTATAATATTTTATGTCCTCATCTCTTTTAATTTTGTAATTGTTTCCACTTCTATTGTTCTTCTTCGCTAGACATCTAACAACAATATGACCAACCTTATTACAATTAAAGAACGTGATAGGTAGCTTAACTTTGAATATCCCTTTGCCTCTATGAAATATCCTTGCTAGAAATGCTTCAAGTTTTTCTACATCCTCCTCATATGTATCACTATCACTAGAACCATATTTGACCTTTTTCTTTTTCTATTTAGGTTCCTTTAATGACAGTTTATCTTTCAAACTAGATTCAACATTTTTAGTTTTGAAATTATTAAAATTAGAGAGTTCAAAGGTAGTGAGTCTACCCATCAATCCTTCAAGGGAAATATTATTACCAGGTATACACCTTAGTTGTATGGAAGAAACTCTAATAGCATAGATAGGTAGTAGTGTTCTCGAGACTTTTTTGATTACAATCTCATCATCAATAATATCACTAGCTCCTCTTTTACCATTCACAACATCTTTAATTATTGTGTAATATTGGACAATGTTCTCACTTTCTTACATTCTCATGTCGTCAAACTTCCCTCTTAGACTTTCAGATTTGGCTCTCAAAACATTTGTATCTCCTCCATCAATTATGTGTATAACATCCCACATCTTCTTTGTAGTGTCACAATATTTGATGTCATCAAACTCTGAGTAACTTATAGTAGAGGAAATCTCCAACATTGCATGATTGTGCCCTTTCTTCTTTTTTAGATCATCAATAGTTAGGGCTCCATAGGATCAATATGCTCAATGGTGATGGTCTCCAAGACCTCCTAGGTTTACCTTCATCAAACTTTTCCATGCAGGAAATTTTCCCTTGTTCAATTTGGGCACCTCCTTTTTATACATCTTCATCTTTAGCTCCTAGTACCTTCAAACTATTTCCTCTCATGCACTATGGTTCTGATACTAATTGTTGGAATTCTTTAGAATAACTGAGAGGGGGTGTGAATCACTTATTGAAGGTCCAATTGAAGAAATAAAACTTTTCATTGCTAATCATATCCATATCCATAAAACCTTAACATCAATGTATCCATTAGATCATACAATACCTTAACTTAGTAGATTATTTTCCTCGGTCAAAATAACTTTGTCAAAATGTAAACATGAAATACCATAAGAACATTCACACAATTTGACACAAGGATTTTATGTGGAAACCCAATTTGGGAAAAAACCACCAGTAACATGCTACTAATTCTTACTCTTCTGAAGTGATTCCCTATGAAAGGCCAACCCTGTTAAAGTTTATAATACACACTGTTAACTGTGACATGGTTAAAGGATTCAATCACCCTATTAGTAGTGATCCTTGTTAGAGGAATTTAGACCATTCCATTAGAATCTTGCCCAGTTAAACGATTTACAAATGACTATTAGGTCAACCTTAATCTAAAGGACTTTATCCACACTAGTATGGTTATTAGAAAATATTAGTAGCACTTGCCCTGATAAAAACTTACAACTCACTTGCAGATTATAGATCTCTATTTTAATCCTCCATTCTTCTTGGCATTCATACACTTAAGCTCTAATAGCTTGTTCACCATTCAAGCATTCATCACCTTAATCCTTCTTTCTTTGTATGTCAACTATAGTCTCTTCTATTTGGCCACTAGATGAAGTAGTACCCTAGACTTCTTGTCTTCCTTAGGTTCTTGCACATGACAACCTTTGCTTCTAACCAACTATCTCTATAAATAGAGAATTTAGATCTTTTATCACTCAACCACAAGAATCCATTTTAGGGTTAGGTAAGATTTAATGAATCTACCCACTTTTCCATTTGATTCCTCTAGAAACTTCCTCTTCAATCATCCTTGAATTTGCCTCAAATTGGTTTACCTTGAATTTTGTGCTACCAACTCATCATAGTTATCTTCCACATGCTTCACACAATTCAAGGAATAAAATTAGTCAGCTCAAATTTGTCAAATCTTTGATTTAACACTGTTTGTTGTCACTCAACATCTATAGTATTTTGTCACTCAGCCAACACTAGTTCACTCGACAAAAAATAAAGTTTATTGATGCTCAATACCAACTAAACTTTACTTAGCATATACTAACACTCACTCAACTTTCACTATTTGTCTTCTTTTCTTGGCACCTATTGATTTTCATTTGGCTTCCACCGATTTCTGCTCAACTTGCACTAACTACTTGATAAGGCTTGATAGATACTTTTCTTACTTGATATTCTTTCAATCTTAACTTGAATATCTTTCATTTCAGATTTTAAGTAGATAAACAACACACTATAGTATCAATGTCTTACTTGGTCTTAGTGCTCCTTTATACACCAAATAACTCAACCTTTCTCTAGGTTCTCTTGTTATTTCCTCTTTTCAAATCCTCTTCATCAATCAACTAGATGATAGCATTCAAACCATAAAGAAATTGTCTCACTAGCAGGTAGTAGGTTTGACATCATTGACAAAATAATGATTGTTCCATTATAGGTTCTTCACTTCAAAATAATCACTTTTCAACATGAGATGGTATATCATGCATTTGATGCTCCCTCTAGTGTGGTTCATCTTCCCAATTCATGACTTGATGTTGTTCCTTCTATTCTCCCCATCTGAAGATGGAAAGAAACCTATGTCTATCTATCCTTCTTCTCAACCACTTTTTAGTAGACCAATGTAACCAAATTCCCATGATCATTGAAAGAAGCATTAAGGTATAGCTAAATTTTGATCGCATTTTTCTCATTCTTCTCCTTCTTTTGACCAACCTATGTTTATGGAGGAATTAAATTATAATTATTTGATACATAAATGTTATATTTATATTTTGAATTCTATTGCTATTAATCTTGATGAAGATGATACTATTGAGTTGGGTAACAAATTGAAATGTTAGGGTCTAGTAGGTCTAATAGGCTTGCTAAAGAGAAATGCAAGCAAGCCTTGGAAAAAATTGAAGGGTCATACTCTAACAATTTTATGGCTAAAATTGGTAAGGATTATCCAGTTCATTCCTCAAGAAAGTCCCATGACTCCCCCTCTCCTTCTTATGTCAAAAACACCCCTCCTCCTTCACCACCTACTACCCAGATCAAAAACCCCACTATCAACCCCACAATTTTGCTAGTTTCTTTAATGGAGTCTTAGAAGGACAATTATGGCCCTACGCCTGGTGTGTTGCTAGGAAAAATTAAAGAGAAGTTGGAGAAGTAGGAGGCATCGGTCTTGGAGCTGAAGAAGGAGGTTGATGGTTTCAATAGTAGGATTGAGGACTTGAACAAGTTCGCCATCAAATTCATGCACACTTGTACTATTATGTTGTTTATGTTGTAGAATATCACTGGGACCAAGACTAAGACTGACTTACTCTCTTAGGGGATGAGAGGCAATTTAGATAATTGGTGTTATAGTTTTTTTCAATTTTTTGATTAATAATTGGGATGGCTTTAGACTATCTATATTTATTCACCATGTGTAACCTAGATATGATGTTTATATTATATTGGTTGACTCTTTTATTAATGTTTTTACTATGAACTCTACACTTTTGTTTTTGATAGAGACAAACTTTGGATTGTTGTTTTTGCTAAAAGTGTATTAGTGCTAGTAATATACTAGTTACTATTCCATGGGCTAGCACCTTCTTGCTACTTTTAATAATAAAAAATAACCCAATATATATGTATATTTTGTATGTGTGTTTACTACCATTTCTTAAACATTTAAAAAATCTCAAAGAACAATACTAATCTAACAAAAACAAAAAAAAATCAAAAACTTATTAACAATTATGATTTAGACCCCTATCTTGAAACTCAACTTCACATACCCAAAAAAAAAAAAAAAAATCAAATCTGAAACTAATCCTAAAAAAATCATATTTAGTTTTTTTTAATATAAATCATTTATTCTCCACAACTAAGTATCAATGTTTTACATCAAATTGTTGAACTATCATTCTTTAGCTAGTTTATCTAAATAATTCAACCAAAAATAGTTATTCTTGACAACTCTATCAAATAATTGTACCAAACACTTCAATTTTTCTCCCTACACCATGTAGAGCCCAATAATGCCACATCTCCTTGGCATGAAAATTTGGTTGCTCAATTGAATATGTGGAGTTTTTCTTACAATGGATATTATCTTAGCTTATGATGATAAATTTGTATTGTCCTTCTTGTCAAAATTAATATATAGAATAGAATAAATGGCTTTTAAGTTTGAGACAAATCATTTTGTGAAAATGATAATCCATGCATATGCTACCACCACTAAATGTGCTAAGACCCACCATGTTACAAATCATTAATTAAATTCTCAATTACAATCACATGTTTTATGGAAGGTAGGTGATATTATTAGTATTTATTTATTTTCAAATGAAAAGTTATTTTTCATTTTGATATTTTAGAGGAGCTCTTCTTGTTGGAATCCATATTTTTAAAGTAGTGGTAGAGCACTTCCAAAGGGTAATACGGATTTCACATTAGTGCATGGTTTTGTTTATTCTTTAATGAGTAATATTGATAGAAGATATAAATAAGATTCATATTCTTTTTGTTCTTGATAGGTTTTTTAATTTTTACATTTAAATATTTAAATTTTTGAAGTTTTATTTTGCATTGATTATTAATATGGGCTTTATATTTTTTTAAGAAATTTACGAGGAGGGCTTTAATTTTTTTATTCAATAATTTATTTTTATTTTTTATTAAATTTCTCAATTTTGAAGTCTAAAATTCTTTGCCCCTACTTTTATGCTTTATAGTCTCTCTACCTTCACAACTCATGTGCTCAATAATAATTTGCTATTTTGATATAGTGGGAACTAATGTGTATCAACAATCTTTAAATGAGAGATTTTAAGTTTAATTAGTTATCTCCCACACTTCTTTTTAAAAAATAAATTAAAAATAATATTAAAAAAATATAATTTTATGTTTGATGGGGTATGCATCCATAACTATTTCTTTTATTGCATATAAGTTTTAAGTTATTACTATATACACAAATACATGTATTAATTATATATTAATAAGAGAAATGAGAAGAATGTACTTACATACAATTTTTAAAAATGACTTATCAAACCAAAATTATTGTAAAGATGATAGAAAATAATTGTATAAAAAATAGATATCTTTTAAATTTTAAAATAATTAAATTAATTCTCCATAAAAATTAATTAATTTAAGAATAATTTCAAATGTAAAACATGTTATGATTTACCAATAAAATTATATTAATTAGTTTTGCCAAAATATATCAATAATCTTTTATAATTTCATTATTTTAATCTTTGCATGTATCACAAAATGAAATGACTTCATGGGGAAAAATCACGGCTCTGTAAAAGACCACTACAAATCTCAATGCAAAAACCAAACTTACGACATATTTTGAAAAGACAAAATACACAATTAAGAAATTGTACCTACAACCAATAGGTTTGAAATATTACAATTGGTTTCATATTCCTCTTAGGCATGCAAGGGCGAGCTCAAAAAACAACTAACGCCAAAAATATGTACACCTAGATCTCAAAAGAATTTAGAGATTTCACCCTTTAAGTGGGAAAAAATTGCAAACACCAAATACTCAAAGAAGGGACAAGTGATTACTCAAGGTATACTTGTCCTTAAAAATTGAATCTGACAACATATTATTTATTAGTGTAACAAGCATAGTGAAAAGTGATAGTTTGAATGCCATGATTGGGGAATCTTTTCCTTCTAGAATATTCTTGAAAAAAAAATCCAAATTTGACGAAGTGGTTGAATGAATTTTGCAATGACCAGGTAAGTATATCTTCTTTATCTAATCATTTAGCATATTTACTCTACAATAGTAAAGCTATTGGAGACAAGTTTCTTTCTAGGCCTCTCTGCTTTTGCAAGGGTTTTAGTGTGAATTTTATTAAATGGGATCAAAAATTTAGTGGGATCTATGTAAGTAAAATATGTTTATCAACATGGGATGTTATTAGTTTTCTTCCAGAAAAAATTATTACAGTTCCAAATTTTAAAATGTATGGGTTTTTCAATAGGTGAATTTTTCGGGGTTGAAGTTGATTGTAAAAAATCTAATGATATCAAGCTCTTAGTAAAGATAGAATCATATTTGGAAGAATTTAAACTAATAGAAATTATAACAAACAAGTCAATATATAACATAAAATATACTAAATTTGATGGCAATATACAAGAATTATCCTCCCAAAACCTCATAGGGATCCAAAGATGGTAAGCTTTAAATATATTGACAGTTACACAAATCTAAAATAAAAGATCTTTCTATTGGCTACTGTACAAAATAAAAACAAGATAAAGGATCAAACACTAGAGGGTTTTGAACATCAACCTATAGACACCTAAAATCCCTTAGAAAATAAAGTATTTTTATTTTCTGAAAAGTCCCTGATGACATCATCATTTATTAATTAATTAATTTTTATGCCATTAAATCCCCCTGTCTTAATTAAAAATATTTAATTAAGGAATCCCTCCCAAAAATGTTTAAATCTTATTTAAACATTATTTCCTTATTTATTAATTATTTAATTAATAAATTGACCAAAAATCCCAAAATAAATATTTAATTTATTTTTTGCCCAAAACTTGGCCAATTTTCTTAAGACCACTAACCTCTTCCAAATCTTCTAATCCTTCTTTAATTTTGATTAAAGGCTAATCCCATCATTTCCTACCCCTAATCCCAACTCAAAATATTTCATTAAGATTAAATATTAATCTTCATGTTTATTAAAAAAGTTTTAATAAATATCTCCTCAACCCAAACCCTTGAAATAAATAAAACTTTATTTATTTCCTAAAAATCTAATTTATCCTCATCCTAAGAAGTTCTAGACTCTTCTAGAAAGTCTTCATCCTCATCCTAGGAAGTTTTAGACTATTCTAGAAAGTCTTTATCCTCATCCAAAGTCTAGACTCTTCTAGAAGATGTCTTTAAACCTAATCCTAATCCCCTCCTAACCTTGTCACATTCCCTAAACATGGGTTAAGACTTACTAACCCAAGCCAAAGTTAACAAATATCTCCTCCTTTACCCACCCTCATTAAATGCCATCCACTTGCCTATCCCTAAGCTAATCCTAAACCATCCTAATCCATCCTCCATTGCAAAGTTATAATGCTATTTTGAGAGCACAAACACTACCAAAATACCATTATAATGGAAAAATCACTCCATGACTCCATTTTTGCAACCTTATCTCACTCACCCCATCCATCTATTTGAAGCTTGAACTATACTTGTGAGCACATATACCTTAAAACCAAGGACAAATCCATTGCATCATCTGTTATACCATTTGGAGCTTATCATTCTTGGTTTGCCTCTATTTTTGGTGATAACAAATCGGTCCTATCATAAGTGTTTACTCATTTTTAGTATTGAGAATGCTTTTTATACATTAGTGTTCATGTTACTCTACTAATCTAGGTGATACATTTTGGCACGCTAGGAATGACGCTTACTATTGACCGCCGCAGGAATGCGCATACAAACCTATAAGCGATTTTGACCCAATAAATCTTAAGAAATAAAACTTTTTTTGCATCCCCGTGACCCCAAGAACACGATCTTGTGATGTAGGAACACTCCTACTCTTCGGTGGGAACACGAACCCGCGATCGTGAGTTCACACTTCATCACAAATCAGCCTCCGCCATGTATCCTGCACTTGGCTCTACATCCCTATCAACTAATCCTCCAGCGAGATTGTCATTCCCGCTTGGGAGAACACAAACTATATTTTTTTCATCTGTAATCATTAATTTTCTTGTGAAACTGTCATTCTCGCATTGCGGGAACATTGTAAAAGACACAAACTAGCAGGATTGCTCTGTTCAAAATGAGCTCCCTGGTTTTATTTTAAGTTTTCACCAATTTTTCTTGGCATTCTCGTGCCTTGGGAGGCTTGTGGGAATGCATCCCCATGAAATCAAACTCCAGCGGGATCATCATTCTCGCTTGCGAGAATGTGCTTGAGAGAAGCGAGATTGTCATTCCCGTGAATAGGAACTCCAATGGGAACACCTTGTCCGTCTGATCAAAACTTTACTTCACATTTGTCACATTCCCGCTGATAGTTCTCGCATTCTCGCAACTGCGAAAATGTGTTCTTAAGCCACGAGTTCACTCTGATAACTACTTAGTTCATTTTTTTAACATTTTCTAGTGCATGCTTTTATTCTAACTTTTTTTCTGTAGGATATAGACCATTCTAAGCATTTTTACGCATATCAAAAAGAATAAAAAAAGTTAAATTTTTGTTTTCCATAGTTAAGCTTTCATTTTGAAAGATTTTGGGTGAATAATCAAATTGCTTTTTGTCGCATTGCAAGTTGGAGCAACAAAACTAATCATGTTTTTTGTAGGTTTTTCTTAAAACGAACTTGAATGTTTAAACATTTTTCCTTTGAATGAATGTTGCTCAAACATAATCTTGAATGCCATGGATTAAAATCAACCTTTCTTGGAATGCATGCTTAAAACAAAAAAACTCAATCTTGAATGCAAAGGATCAATTAACCATTGCAATATCTCACACTTCAATTTTGGGCATAAAAAGAATCCATATTTTAGAAATTTCTTAAGTTACAAAAACTAATTAAAGACGCTTTGAGTGAGTTTGTAGTTGGACTCACCCTCTTTAATCACCCATCAATTTAACCATTGGTTGCAATCTCAGCGCCATCTATGGGGATGGCTCTACCTAAGAGGGTGTTAAGTGCTCCATGCATATCAAACTCCACTCACTTGGGTTTTTAGTGGTTTTTCTAAGTTAGAAAATCTCTTGAATGAGCATTAGTCTCTCTAACACTTCATTTGGGCATAGAAAAAATTGAGCAAATCTTAATGTGGAGGGCCTCCGGGCGCGCGCTTGAAAATCAAGTTTCACACATCTTTGTTTTGAGCTTAAAACAAAATCACACCAACTCTTGAATGCCTTAAAGGAAATTAATCGATACTTGACATGGAGGGCCTCCGAGTGTGTAGGTTTACTTTCTTGTTGACCCTAACTCTTCTTCTTGTTCGCATTCTTCAATCGATTTTGCTTTGTTGGCGCATATCAAAATTGGAATTGAACATTTGCATCTTAAACATGAGTTCTTGAAAAGTCTAGATCAGCACACATAAGAGTCAGTTGGTAACAGAACATATGTGTTTTTTAGCCCAAGATCATCCAATTCTTCTCTCCCCTTGTCATCTTTCGAGGCCATCTTGGGTGCATAAGATTAGGATCCAAAATCTTGTTTAAGTTTTAGGAGGCCTGCTTGTGGATTTCATCACCCCTTGGGATGACCTCAACTCTAGGATTCCGTCGGAGTATAAAGATTGGGAGGTGAATCCAAAGACACCTCTCTTGGAATCAAGATTTTGTCACTCAGGCTAAGCCTCAAGGAACTTTATACCCTTGAGAAGTGAAAGGGGAGAAGTGGGTTACCGCTCCTCTCGGCTATGTGACATTGTTTTTGTTTCATCTACGGTATTGGGCCTCACATACCTTGGGTATATCAAAGACTCCCTAGCTAAACCAACTATCAACCTTGCAGATAACCATCTAGGGTGTTAATGTGTTTGAAGTGACTGATCGAAACATTTATAAAACATACACACTCCTTGGCGCAAGTATCACATTCTGAGAATCAAAAACTTCTATTTGGTTGTTCCTATCTATTGCTTGATTTTTTATTTGTTGAATGAATGTTTGCCAAAATTGGTCGATCCTAGCTTAGGGAACACTTAGCGTAGTCACTACCTATTCTAGAAGTTGAATAAGTTGAAGCAAAACAATTGAGATCTCTCAAAGCCAAGCATATTTAGGAATTTATGTTAGAACAACCCAAACCCAAATAGAAGTTTCACAAAGTCAAACTCAAGCCATCTCAAGTATACCAAGAAATTGCAGCTAAGAAGAAGGAAGTAACACCAAGCCCTCGAATTGCCAAACCCCACAAAGCAGAAGAAAAAGCTGCCGACGAAGCCCTTCAAGAAGCTTGGTTAGATCGCACTATCAAATTTAGCCAACATCCATGAGTTAACCCTGCTTATGCATTACCAACTAGGCATGATTTCTATGATTAGACCCCCTTGTTCCTCCACATGTTCTTTTGTAAGCTCCCCTTTGGAGTCATCCATGTAGGTAAGCCAGCCATGTTTAATCCTCCCCTTAAGCATTTTAGCTCATCCATCTCATTTAGAACCAAACCATCTAGCCAGCAATCCAAAAACTTCACATTCAAGCCTTCAAAATTGTTGTCACCTTGCCAAAAGTTTGCCATTCCTAACATCTTCCAAATCCACTAATCTCACCAAGGTTATCCCTTTAACAGAGATTTTTCTAGGGTAATCTAGCTTTGTCACTTATTATCCCTCATCACCTTGAGCTAAAGGTTGGGATCCACAAGTGGTCAATCTCATGTTCTTCCTAAAGGATCATCAGTCTATCCTTAAGTTCACACAATCACCACCAAGCTTGCACATAGGAAAGTAGACCTTTCATGCTTTGGAAACATATCTTTGTAGTTAGAATCCCCATCCCAATCCTCCTTAGGTTTTTTCATATAGCTTTGCCTGAACCTAGGAAATCATTTGCATAGAAAAGCCTTCTCCTTTTGAATCCATCAACATTGTTGCATCTCATCCCTAGGAAACATTCTGCATTTTCATGCCACCTGTCACTCGCTTAGCCAAGAAGAAGGAAACAATGGAGCCCTATCATTTAGATCAAACATCATCGCTCCCCTTGAGCAGTCAACCATCCTTCAGCCTAGAGAACACCATACCATCACCTGCTAACATTGAAGCTTTCATGAACCAACTAGGAAATGCAATATTGGTGAACGCCATTATAGACAAAAACAAGGAAACAATCATGGCTAACTTTCAAAGGGACAATATTGGAGCCTTCGACTTTAGAAGACCTCCTCCCCTATTAGAGCCATCTCACCCATTGTTTGGACAACTCCCACCACCCATAGGCTGTTATGATTCAAATTATCCTCAATATGTGCCAAAAGAAGAGCCTCAACCCACCCCATATGATCCAATAGACCCAAACATACCATCCTCCACTCAAGTTGAAATCTCTCTTCCACAAGCCAATCCAGCCACCACCACTCCACCATTAGTCCATACCACTCCATCCCAAACCCCCTTTGCCCAAAATAGCTCATCATTCACTCCCTTCACCATTGCTACTGCTACTCTCCAACCCAGCCTTCCAAATCCACCCATCTCCCAAATTAGTGCTAGCATCTTTGGCCAACCTCAGCAATATACAACTAGGATGCCACCCATGGGGCCAAGTAATCAACCTTTCATCACCCCCAGCTTGTTTACCTCAGCTCAAAACATAATTCCATCATTTCCACTAGTTCCTTGGAGCTCAGTGCCATCAGCCACAAATCCACAAGCTACTACCCTCACTCCACAAAGCTATCAAACCCCACAAGCTACTACCAATGTTCTGCCAAGCTCTCAAGTGACCCAAGCTCCTACCACCACTCTACCAAGCTTTCAAATCTAGCCACCAAGCTATCAGACCCCATCAGTTCCATTCCCAAGCTTTCAATTCCCACCACCTCCACCACCAACTAATCCATTACCTCCTATTACTAATTATTTCTCTATGCCACTTCTAGGAGGAAACCCACCACCACCAACCACCAATTACTTGGCCTCTTTTTCCATGAAGATACCTTCCCAAATGGGGGCACAACCCACATATATTGGTCAAAATCCTCAAATCCAAAGTCAAGTTTCACAAGATCCCCAATCCTTTCCACAAGCTTCACATACATCTTATACCTTACCTCCACAAAGAAATCCATTTATCCCATAGCCAACCTACATCCCTCAATCCCTATCCCAAATCCAACATCAACAGCAAGCCTAACAACACACGCAACAATATGTGCTCCCTCCACCTTAGCATCCCATCATCCACCATTTAGTTGCCCAAGCCATGTACAATCCCTACCAGCCCATACCTCAAAGCCATCCATATTCCATTGCCCCATCTAGCACATACCTACCTCAGGGCACTCCTACAATGGGGGCACCCCAGCCATCACCCATTAATTCAGAATGGGAAGCCATGAAGACAACTTTGAAAAATATCCAGGAAGGAAATGATCCAAAAACCTTCAAGTTTGAGAATGTGTGTCCTTACCCATTTGACAGAGCCATTACCATGACACCATTTCCCAAGCATTTTGAGACACCCAAATTTGATAAATTTAGAGGAAAAGGAGACCCTGTCACACATATCAAAGAATTTTACATGCACTTCCAAGAAGTGGCATACGATGATGTCTTTCTCTTGCATCTCTTTCCCAAAAGCTTGGCCAGACCAGCTCTTGAATGGTTTTATAGAATCCCCTATGGCACAATTAAAATTTTTGCTGAATTATCTGAGGCATTTGTAGCCCAATATGCCCATCTTGTTGAAATAGAGCTATTAATAGTTGATCTTGTCCACACTAAGCAAAAAGTTGGAGAAAGCTTTCCCGAATATCTACAAAGATGGCAAACCCTTACCACCCGCATATCTTGCACCTTGCCAGAGCGCCATTTGGTGAAAATGTTTATTGATAATGCCCATCCTAGCTTGGCTCACCACATGACCATGAACTATTTGGAAAACTACAAAGATATCAAAGAGAAAGGAATGATCCTTGAGAAAGGACTCATTAAAGATGGTGTGGTCAAGATTTACAAGGAAGAAAACCAAAATCAATCACATTGCAATGACAAGTTTAGGTATTGGAACAAAAACAAGCACATTGCAACAGACGACATCACTGACACCAGACATGTGAATATTTTTGGTCCTTCCCAAAATCAGTCCAACCCACCTTATCAACCAAACAATCAACAAACTATCAACTACCAACACTAGAATCACCAAAGCTATCAAGGCCACAATCCAAGACCCAACTTTCAAGGGTTTAGCAATCAAGCTAATGCCATCAATGTAGCTGCAAGACCAAAGCCCAAGTTGCAACCTACACCTAGAAATTATACACCCCTTGGTGAGCCATTGGATGTCATTTTTGAGAAATTGACTAAGGAAAACCTCATCAAATTTCCTCCTACCTAGCAAATTGACCCAAGCCAATCCAAAGTTGCATGGTACAAAGACAATTAGTACTACAAATTTCATAGGGTAAAAGGTCACACCACCCTCAGATGCATGAAACTAAAAGATTATGTGCAAGACCTCATTGATCGGAAAGAAATCATCGTTGGTGCCCAAACCTCTCCCAATGCAGGCTTACAGATCTATCAAAATGCTTTTCCTCCTCACAACAACCAAAATCCTAGAAAAGCACCTATCCAAACCAACAACAACAACACCAACAACCACTAGCCAAACCAACAGCATGGGAAGAAAAATGACCACACTTCATCCTATATAGACTATGGTAGCCTCATAGGTTGTATATCTGAGAAAGAGCCTTATGTCAATGTTATCAATATCCAAGGACCAAACAATGAGTGTGCAGTCACCACTCAAAGAGTGCAATTTAACATCGTAGGCCCACCCATTTCACCAGCACCATCAGCTCCATCAAAAAGCCAGTACAATATCTTGGAACACCTCGGGAACATGCCAGCCCAAATCTCCATTTTAGACCTTCTCCGCACTAGTCCTGTGTATAAGAACATCCTTGATAGTGTTCTCATAGAATCCTGTGTCCCTTCATATATCAACACTATTGATTTTTGTAATCTTGTTGGACACCTTTCATCCTCATGTGCCCTATCATTCAAACCCACTGACATACGTGTGGTAGAGCCAAATCACACCCTTCCACTTTGCATAGCCGTCATGTTATCCAATTTTTCCATAAAAAGAGTAATGATAGATAATGGATCAACCTTGAATATTTGCACCCTAAAATTCATAAAACAAGCTGGGTATACTAAGGCATATATCATCAGTGAGGTTATCACCATCAAAGCTTATGACAACTTGGAAAGAACCACAGAAGGAACTATTTTGTTGCCAATCAAGGTTGGGCCAGTCATCCAAGAAACACTCTGCCATGTTATTGATCTAAACCTACCATTCAACATCCTCCTTGGTCACCCATGGATTCATGCCATAAAAGCTATTCCATCCACTTACCATCAGTGTGTCAAATTTTTGCATCAGGGCACTGAGGTAACCATCCATGCCGATCCAGAACCCTTTGCTTACTACAATACGGTTGAAGCCTCATATACAAACCATTGCCCTAGAATTGATATCGACACAGCCATCGCCAGCTCATCCCACACTTTTAATGACCCAAAATCCATCCTTGCCTCCACCCTATCTATCGTGAAGATCAATAACAAAGGCTATGGAGAGTATAGTCTGTCAAATGCATTTTTTGTTGGGGTACTCCCACTTGATCCACATGCCCATGGATGATCGACATATCACAAAGCTAAGGAGATTCCACCTCCTCGATACAAACAGTTTGGTACAACAACCTTTGTATCCTTGAAAATCCCTCTTCATGAGGAGCTCACTCCAGATATCAACAATTGGTTACATAAGGATGCACCTCCAAGAAATCAAGCACGCCTTGATCACTTCAGCCAGAAGTATCCCCAAGAACATAAGCTCATCACTAACAAATATAACTATCAAGGTGGTGGTCTAGGACAGGAAGAAAGAGGCATGCAATGCCCCATCGAAGTGCACAAATGGGAACAAAGTCAGGTCTTGGCTTTGGCATACCCACAATTGGGGGCACCAATATAGATGGTCACTCTTTTTCGAACATTCACTGCGACCTTGTTGAAATCAAAGACATTCTTGAGGAAGTTGAAAAGAGAGCCTACGATGATATCCCAAACCAAATCTTCCTCGGAGACTCTGTTCTCCAAGAACTATCCATCGTCCATTGCAAAGTTATAATGCTATTTTGAGAGCACAAACACTACCAAAATACCATTATAATGGTAAAATCACTCTATGACTCCATTGTTGCAACCTTATCTCACTCACCTCATCCATCCATTTGAAACTTGAACTATACTTGTGAGCACATATACCTTAAAACCAAGGACAAATCCATTGCATCATTTGTTATACCATTTGGGGCTTACCATTCTTGGTTTGCCTCCATTTTTGGTGATAACAAATCGGTCCTATCATAAGTGTTTACTCATTTTTAGTATTAAGAACTATCCATCCTCCATCCATTTCATTGACCTACCACTCGCCCATCCACAACTCATAGATTGGTACCAACCAAGCATCATACACATTGATGAGTTCACATTAGAGGAAGCACTTCTAAGATTCATGGGAGCCAAAACTCCTCACAAGCAAACAAAGCCAGATTCTACCTATATCTATAAGCTAGATCCTAAGGGGTATTTTGGAGAAAATCCCCAACCTAGTTTTGATACACGCAAAACTAGAACTAAGGTGAATTCAAGACTAGCTAAGGTAGTGAAGAGAACCCCTCAGCAAGAAAATCCAGAGTCACAAGCAGAACATTAGGATTTAGCATTGCCTCCTCAAGATAATCAACCAGAGGTGTCTTCTATTCTAATTGAAGATACTAGAGAAGCCAACATCAGTTCTTCAAAGATCCCCAAACTTGTTCACATTGCTACATCCCTATCACAAGATCAAGCTGACCTCCTCTTTGAGGTCTTAAGAGAGAACATTGGCCAATTTGAATGGTCATATCAAGACATGCCAAGACTTGATCCAAAGCTTGTAGTTGATCATCTTGCAGTCGATCCAAAGATCAAACCCGTTAGACAAAAGCTTAGAAAAATGCACCCCAAGGTGGCATTACTGGTCAAAGCTGAATTATAAAGAATGTTATCTACTAAGGTTATCCAACCTATTGACTACTTAGAGTGGATCTCCAACATGGTCCCCATCACTAAACCTTCCGGTGACATCAAAATCTGCACTGATTTCAGAGATCTTAACAAAGCTTGTCCAAAAGATGATTTTCCTTTGCCCAACATAGATATGATTGTAGATCTTACAGCTGGACATGAAATTTTGTCCCTCATGGATGGATTTTTTGAGTACAATCAAATCAAGATTGCAGAAGAGGATCAGCATAAGACAACATTTACTACCCCTTGGGGAACCTTTTGCTACAACATGATGCCTTTTGGCCTAAAGAATGCTGGGGCTACCTATCAAAGAGCTATGAAAGCCATTTTTCATGATCTCATCCATAGCATTTTGGAGGATTATGTGGATGATATCTTAGCCAAATATCATACCTTCATGGATCATCTTGCTGACCTGGAGAAAGTCTTTGATAGGTTAGCCAAATATCATCTCATGCTGAATCCCAAGAAGTGTGTCTTTGGGGTCACATCTGGCAAGCTTCTAGGCTTTATAGTTTCTAAACAAGGTATAGAGATTGACCCCAAGAAGTTCAAGGCTATCTAAGACATGCCTCCTCCCTAGACACTGCGGCAGCTTTGCACTCTTCAGGGAAAGCTTCAATCTATTCGATGCTTCATCTCCCAGCTTGCAAATAAGTGTACGCTGTTTACACACTTACTGAAGAAGGATAAAAACTTCAAGTGGGATCCTTTATGTCAATGTAGCTTCGATCATCTCAAGTAGTATCTCATCAATCCCCCTATCTTGGTTCCACCAGTTCCTAGTTGTCCCTTGATCTTGTACATATCAGTAACACCTACTGCTTTAGGGGCATTTCTAGCACAACTCGATGACTACGGCAGAGAAAGAGCCATCTACTACATTAGTAGAACCCTAGTTGGTTATGAACTCAATTATACTCCTATGGAAAAAGCTTGTTTGGCAGTTGTTTTCTCAACTCAAAAGCTTCGCCACTACATGCTAAGTCATACCATCCAACTAGTCTCCAAGATTGACCCTCTCAAGTATATGCTCTCTAGAACATCACTTATAGGCCATTTGGCCAAATGGGTTATGCTCCTTAGCGAATTTGACATCCAGTATGTGGATAGAAAGGCAATCAAAGAGAAAGCTATAATAGATCACCTAGTTGATGCACCTCTAATAGATGCATATCCTTTGATCACAGAATTTCTAGATGAACATATCTGTCTAATTGAAGAACAACCCCCATGGAAACTTTATTTTGATGGCTCATACACATCTCATGGATTAGGGGCATGAATATTGTTGGTCACACCTCAAGGAGATTACACTCCAAAAAATTTTAAGCTACAATTCCCTAGCACCAACAATATAGCTGAATATGAGGCTCTCATAGCAGGATTAAAGATAGCTGCAGAATGGAACATCACTAAGTTACAAATCTTTGGCGATTCTCAGCTCATCATCAAGCAAGCCCTAAATGAATATCAAACCAAAGATGAAAAGCTATTACCCTACAAAGAGCTAGTTGATCAGCTAACCCAACATTTTACAAAGCTTTAGTTTACACAAGTGCCTCAAATGTAGAACAAAGCAGCAGATGCTATGGCTATTATCGGCTCGCTCTTGGAAATCCCCCAAGCAGCTATATAGTATGAGTTTTTAGTTGAGCAGCTCCTCACTCTTGCCTATGCGAATGAGGATTCAAACCATGTTTGTATCTTGGTTGGTCCCCAATCCCCTTGGTACCATGAGATTCACGCTTACCTTAACGATGGTATCATATCCCCTCACCTCACATGTACCCAATGCCAAAACCTCATCCGAAAATCATCCTGCTATGTTATCATAGCCAATACCCTATATCGTTGGGGTTATCACAATACACTCTCTCGATGTTTAGACCAAAATGAGGCCACAATGGTGTTAAAAGAAGTACACTCTAGACTTTGCGGTGCCCACACGAGTGGTATTGTCCTAGCGCAAAAAATCCTTAGAGCAGGCTACTATTGGCCTACCATCAAAAAAGACTCCTGTGACTTTGTCAAAAAATGTCTCCCATGTCAGCAGCATGCAAATCTTATGCATGCTCCAGCACAAGATCTACAGCCTATTGCACCACCTTGGCCTTTCGCTTGTTGGGGCCTTGATCTAGTTGGAACTATCAAACCTCTCTCATCTAATGGACATAAATGGATAATAATAGCTACAGACTATTTCACTAAATGGGTGGAAGCAATCCCCCTAGTCTTAGCTATAGGAGTTTAGGTCTCCAAGTTCATTTTGTACCACATTGTTTGCCGCTTCGGCATCCCATCCACCATCTTCACTAACCACGGAGGTGACTTTGAAAATCTCAACATGGAAGAATTATGCACTTCCCTCTGCATCCATCACCGCTTTTCTAGCCCATATTTCCCACAAGGTAATGGCCAGGCAGAGGCAACTAACAAACCCTCCTCAAAACCTTAAAAAAAGTTGTCAATGATTCCAGTCGTGATTGACACCTACAAATAAATCCAGCCCTATGGGCCTATCAAACTTCCTTCCATACATCCACAAGCACAACTCCATACTCCTTAGTCTATGGTGCCCAAGCAATACTACCCATAGAGGTTGAACTTCCCTCCTTGTGCATATCTTTGCAGGGGCAAATATCAAATGATGAATACAGAGTAGCTCGGCTCACCCAACTAGATCTCTTAGACAAGAAGCGAAAACAAGCCTATGATCATCTCACAGTCTATCAAACTCATCTCAAAAGGAATTTCAAAAAGAAGGTGCTCCCATGACACTTTCAGCTAGGCGACATGGTCCTCAAAGAAAATATGAAAGTCCAAGCTGATCGAGAAAAGAAAGGCAAGTTTGAACCTATCTGGCTTGGTCCTTATGTTGTCACTGCCTCCTTTGGCTCTAGAGCCTATCAGCTATCTACATCGAAAGGAGAACTCTTGAATGATCCTACTAACATCATTCATCTCAAGAAGTTCTATGCTTGAAGATCTTTGGTATACCCAGCTTTTGAAAAATATAAAAAAATAGTAAAGAGAAATAAGTGTCCAATGGTGAAAACTAGGAAATTCAAGCACCTTGGATAGATACCTTGGTGAAAACCTAGTAATTCAGGTGCCTTGTATACTAAGACTAATCCATTATCTATCACTATCCTATCCCTTATCCATTCACCCACCATCCCATAAAACACCTGCTTGTTCCCTTGGTGTTCCAACCAAATATCCAAAATCTAATGAAGCTTGTAAATACCTCCTGTACAGCTTGTAAATCTTGTACCTCAGCTTGTAAATCTTGTACCCCAGTTTGTAAATCTTGTATCATCCCTTGTATCATAGCTTGTATATCCAAATCTTGTCCAAAGCTTGTACCATATTCCAGCTTGTATTATATGCCAAATCTTGTATCCTAGCTTGTATCCTATCACATGCACTCAAAGAATCCCATTTTCACTTAAGCTTTTTTCAAACCATCTACCTATCCACCTATCAACTATTACAGACATCCCACCCTTCACAAACATTTCCATCTCACAAAAACCAAAATATGAACAAAACCTTGTACAATTGTAACATATCTTGGTCTATCAGCTTGTACATCCTCTTTAGCTTAGTACCATTGTATCTATCCAGCTTTCGTGTTAGTTCCTCCTTGATCAACATCTGGCACACATCGCACAAATATTGGTTAGCTATTCCAATGCATCCTTTAGCTAGATCTCCAATCACCAAAGTGTTATCCTTCTTAGTTCAGCTTGCCAGATGCATCACTCATCCAGATCCATCAGCTTAGGTACTCTCCGATAGATCCTTGTAGGATATAGCTTTCCTCATGTCTAATCTTGGTCCGTTAGTACCTCGTCCCACCCATCTCATTGGAAAATGGTTCTCTTTTAGATTTTCACTTTCTTTTGATTTGGAATCTTCCCTTTTGGGTCTTGAAGTATCCTTTCCAAACAATCTTTTTGTTCCCTCCTCAAGGTTGCCATGATCTTTCATATCATGGTATATTGTGAATGGGGCAATCTGAGCGTAAGGTCTTGATCAGGTCTTTTGTTTGTTTTTCTTTTTTGCTTGTGGGTTACTTAGTGTTGGTTCCACACTGCTTCCTCTGGGATTCATGTGTGATGTTGGGGCAATCCTTGCATGTTTGTTTTGAGTCAGTCCTTCAATCCTCTAGACAGTTGGTGACATGGCCTTGATGTTCTTGGTAACCTTGGCAATTAACCAACAGTCCTATAGCAAATCTAGTGCTCAACTACATGGTGGTACTTCTCTTTGAAGTATCCCCCCGCTTAATAAGCTTTAATGGAATCCCTTCATCTCCATTATCCCCCATCCATATCTAGCATCTGTCTCTCCTACCCTAGCTTATGCATCAGTATCTCTTTGAATCAATCTTCACTCTTAGCTTTAGGGATCCATAATCCTAGTCTTAGGGATCCACCAGTCCAATCAATCCACCAAGCCTCATCTTTCGAGATCCATAATCCTAGTCTTAGGGATCTCTGAAACCCATCTTCTGCCAATCTGACTCTTTGAAATCCTGTCGCATCAGCTTTATAATCCCCTCATCCATCTCCCTATCCTAGATTCTTTTTTATAGCACTCGACTCCTTCATCCTCCACTTTCCCTAAAGTCTTAAGCTTGCTTCCTCTTGTGCCTTTGAATCTTCCTTTATCATTCTCTCGTAGTGAGAGTTTGAGCTAATTCAACCCCTTCTCTTTGCCAATCTGAGTCTCCTTGCTCATACCAGATTCTTGTATTTTTCAAGAAGCCATCGAGCCTCATTTTCTCTCCCTGCTGCCTTCTTGAGGGGGCATCTCGCAATCCATTCTCTCCTCTTTTGGGCATCTTATTTTCTTATCTTCGATGCCATGCCACTTGCGGCATCACATCAAAGAGGGGCAAAATGTAGACACCTAAAATCCCTTAGAAAATAAAGTATTTTTATTTTCTACAAAGTCCCTGATGATATCATCATTTATTAATTAATTAATTATTTAATTAATTAATTTATTTTTATTCCATTAAATCCCCTTGTCTTAATTAAAAATATTTAATTAAGGAATCCCTCCCAAAAATGTTTAAATCTTATTTAAACATTATTTCCTTATTTATTAATTATTTAATTAATAAATTGACCAAAAATTCCAAAATAAATATTTAATTTATTTTTTGCCCAAAACTTGGCCAATTTTCTTAAGACCACTAACCTCTTCCAAAATCTTCTAATCCTTCTTTAATTTTGATTAAAGGCTAATCCCATCATTTCCTACCCCTAATCCCAACTCAAAATATTTAATTAAGATTAAATATTAATCCTCATGTTTATTAAAAAAGTTTTAATAAATATCTCCTCAACCCAAACCCTTGAAATAAATAAAACTTTATTTATTTCCTAAAAATCTAATTTATCCTCATCCTAAGAAGTTCTAGACTCTTCTAGAAAGTCTTCATCCTCATCCTAGGAAGTTCTAGACTATTCTAGAAAGTCTTTATCCTCATCCAAAGTCTAGACTCTTCTAGAAGATGTCTTTAAATCTAATCCTAGTCCCCTCCTAACCTTGTCACATTCCCTAAACATGGGTTAAGACTTACTAACCCAAGCCAAAATTAACAAATATCTCCTCCTTCACCCACCCTCATTAAATGCCATCCACTTGCCTATCCCTAAGCTAATCCTAAACCATCCTAATCCATCCTCCATTGCAAATTTATAATGCTATTTTGAGAGCACAAACACTACCAAAATACCATTATAATGGAAAAATCACTCCATGACTCCATTGTTGCAACCTTATCTCACTCACCCCATCCATCTATTTGAAGCTTGAACTATACTTGTGAGCACATATACCTTAAAACCAAGGACAAATCTATTGCATCATTTGTTATACCATTTGGAGCTTACCATTATTGGTTTGCCTCCATTTTTGGTGATAAAAAATCATAAGTGTTTACTCATTTTTAGTATTGAGAATTCTTTTTATACATTAGTGTTCATGTTACTCTACTAATCTAGGTGATACACAACCTACTACAATAGATGAACTATCAAATTAGATTAGCACTAATAGGCTTAGTCCTCGCATTGCTAGTAGAATTTGCCTTCCAAAAGAGGACATCAAGGAAGGGGAAATAGTGGATGAAGATATGGACACCCTACATATTAATAATTGTTGTTTCAATAGAAATGAACAAACAATTCAAGAAAGGGAACAACTTGTGAATAGATACCAAGTAGAGGTTATAGACATTGCTTTAAATGGGGATGGTACAAACATGTTTGAAAATATCAATTTTGAGGAAAATATGCATAAATGATAGCAATGTGAGTATTGTCTGCAACAAAACTTGTATTTGATGTACGAGAATCCAGTTGTGTAAGGGAAATAATGTGTCATCCAAAAATATGTTTAGTATTAGTTTCTATGTGTTTATATTTTTGGATACCCATTTGGGCCAATTGGAGATTCCAACTCTCATATTTCCACTATTAGTTTTTAGGTTAGTATTTTTGAGCACCTTGGGACACATACCAATTTAGAAAAGTGGGTTATTTTGTAATAGATCCATAATTATGATGATTCATAGGGAATTATTTTGAGGTATCATTCTACTTGTAATTTTAAGCACTCCAAAAAAAGAATCAGGTCAAAAGGCCTCATAGTTTGAAAGTTATGGTAGTTTTAAGTTGCATAGAGATCTCTTAAGAATGCTTCAAAGTCATTTTTGAGGTACTGAATGGCCTTGTACAAGACAAAATTTGGGGAATGGGCTAAGAGAATCTATAGGCATAGAGATCTCTCAAAGAGTTTTCCAAAAATATAAATGGTTAATCAATCAAAGTCCCAGATCAAAATATATGCCTCTCAAAAGTTAGACTACCATTTCTAGAATCTTCTAATTTTGCATCGACTTCTAAAGTGTCTTTCAGAACATTTTTCTTTGGTGGTGGATGCCAAATGGAATATTCTAAAATATATTCCTAAACACAAACCTAATCTGGGTTACTTTAGGTCATTGCTTTCAATGTAAAGAAGTTTGGGAGAAGGTGCTATGATAAGGGCTTTTTCTCTAGAATTTGATTATGTTGTAAGCCCATAAGGCATATAGTTGAGTTTATTTTTTCTCTAATGAATTTAAAAGGATATCATTTCTAAAAATAAAAGTCTCATTTCCTGTTATGGTCATTTTGCCTTGGGTTGTGCCCTTATGAAGTGGTATTAGAGAAGGAGTTCATGAGTGTGTAGAAAGAGCATTGATTGTGAGGTAGTATGTACTAGGACTATGTGGTAGTGGGTTATGAGATAGTGACAAGATGTCTCCACAAAGAGAGTGTGGTGAAAGGTTCAAAGGTTTTCCCCTAAGGTTAGAGCTCTCTAGAGATAAGTTTAGGCATTGCAAGAGGAGATCTCTAGAGGGATGAATGTTGTCTAAGGGATGAAAGTGAGGAGGAAAATCAAGAAGAAGGAAATGTTGTATTGTAAGGAGAAGAGGAAGGTGAAGTCCTGAACCAAGTAGAGGGAAATATTTTTAAGGATATTTCTAAGCTAGGTAAAAGACCTAAACTTGAGGTCTCCATGTCTTTGGGAAATCTAAATCTAGATGAGTTGATTGGCTTGATCAATGAGCTAGAGGAATATTTTGAGCATGGGGATATTGAGGACCCTAATAGGGTAAAGTTTGTAAAGACTAAACTGAAGGGCCATGCCAAAATCTAGTGAAAGGGGATACAATTAGAGAGGAATCAACAAGGAAAGAAGAAAACCAAAAAAGGTGGAGTCACATGTTGGACAAACTAAATAATCAATTCATTCCTATTGATTATGAGCTTGATTTGTTCAAGAAGATGCAAGGGTTAAAGCAAGTGGGAAAATCTATCGAGGAATATATGAAGGATTTTTACCAAGTTCTTATTAGGGTAAGGCATGTAGAAGCTACTAAGGAGAAGGTTGTTCATTACCTTAATGGGTTAAGACCTAGCATTCAAGAGGAGTCAAGTCTGGTCAGAATGGCCAACATTGAAGAGGTGTACCAATTTTCCTTGTAAATTGAGGAGAAGCCAAACAAAAAGTTTGATGGAAAGAAAAGAGGGTGTGCTCACAGAGGAAGGGGTAGTGGTAGGTCTTTTGGAGGCTGAAATGAATACTAGAGAAAAAAAATAGAGGATGTGGGTACTAGTCAAAACTAGTGGAATGAAGGTTTCAACCACTTTAGTGATCAAAACTTTGGAGACCAAAGAGGAAGAGGTAGAGGATAAGGACAAGGAGGAGGAGTCCTATGTGGTTTATATTTTCATTGTAGCAAGGAAGGACATTAAGCCTATGAGTTGCCTCAATGCCTTGGAAGGACTAACATGAGAGTTGATGGTCAAGAAAGGGTTTCTCATGTGGATGATGATGCAAAGTCATCACATTTAGAGGATGAAGAAAGAGGAGAGGTTTTGGTTAATAAAAGGGTCTTTCTAAGTGGTGAGACTAAACTTGGACAAAGGAGGAGTCTATTTCTTATTAGGTGTAAGTGTGAGGGTAAATATTGATATGATTATTGATAGTGGGAGCATTGAAAGCTTGGTGTTAGAGGAGATGGTCATGAAGCTAAAGTTCAAGAGGGAGACACACCCTCATCCATATCAGATCACTTGGGTGTAGGATGATCATAAGTTTCTAGTTATAGTGTTTGGTGAAGTTCAAGATATGGATTTACCATGATGAGGTTCTATATGACATCATACCAATGTTTTAATGGCATTTGTCTTCGGGAAGGTCATGGCAATATGATAGGCATGCTATACATTATGGTCATGCAAATACCTATTCTCTAACAAAGGATATAGTTCACAACAAGCTCAAGCCCTTAATAAAGGAAGATGAAAAGGTATGCAGTAGTGCTAGGGTATTTCTTGTTGATGGAAGAAAAATTCTGGATGGCATGAAACATCGGCATGTGTGTTATACTTTAATTCCTAGAAAGGGTAAGGAAGGTAGTAGTTAAGTTCCAGTATAAGTCTAGGGTCTATTAAGTAAGTATAGAGATATCATATCTAATAATGTCGTAGAAGGGTTGCCACTAGTGAGATAAATCAGTCATCAAATATATTTAGTCCCTAGAGCTAGTGTTCCTATAAGAGTTCTCATAGGATGACTCCTACTAAGACTGAGGAGTTGAACAAGAAAGTTCAAGAGTTATTGAGAAATTATCTAATTTGAGAGAGCCTATGTTTTTGTAGTACCTATAGTAATGGCACCCAATAAGGATGGAGATTGGAGGATATGTGCAAACTCTAGGGCTATAAACAAAATAACTATCAAGTATTAGATTATTTTCCAAGGATGCATGATCTTATGGACTGCTTGAGTGGAACTTGATACTTCACAAAGATAGACCTCAAAAGTGGCTAACAATAGATATAGATAAGAGAGGGAAATGAGTGGAAGACTGCATTCAAGACCAAGTAGGATCTATATGAGTGGTTAGTATTAGTTATATTTGTCATCCTGCTAAGACTAAAAGATTTAAATCCAAACATAGATAACATTCAAATATTTGAATATTCAAATATTAGGGCACACAAAATACATTTTAGAACCTTGGTTATATGAATTATATCCTAAGTATCCAAGGTATTTTGCATTTTTTATATTTTAGTGGGTTTGCATCTTCTTGTTCATTTGATCTTCCAAGATAAACGAGCATCGGTTTGTCACTTTGCTGAAAACCATGAACTTTATTTCATGTGACAAAGTGATAGTGCACCATGTATCTAGGGTGGGCTTTCCTTTCTTTGTGATTGGTGGAGTTATCAAGTAAGGTACAACTGGCAGCTTCAGACTCATGCTTGCTATTGTGGGCCAATTTCTCCAGTGTACTTTGTCCACTATAAGATCAAAGACAATCAAACATTATGACTATCTCACTATGAGAAAATGTATGTTCATTTTCTTTAGCAAGATAGCGATAGTGTGATGCATAGAAATTGGGTCTTAATTTCTTGTGGTTCATAGGCAAGGTGGAAAAGGTGTCAGACAGGTTAGCAAAAAGTAACATTCTCATTTGTCAAGGTGCTGACAGAGATTGATGCACCTTTGGGACTGTCAGATGAAATAAGAACCATGGTTGTTGCTATGTCACTTTGCAAAGATGCAAGGACTTTACTTCATGTGACATAAAAATGGATGGACACTTGTTACAGTAGGCCCATGTAGGAGGTAACAACAATAGTTGGTGGTGGAAATTAAGATGTTATTTGCAGAGTCATGAGAATTTCATGTTAAGCTAAGGTTTAGAATGTGATGACATGAATTGCATGTTGATAGTTAGGTCCCCATGGTTTGCAAAGTTGCTAACATTTATTGTTATCCAAGAAAACTATGGTAATGACACAAAATTTTAGAATCTTGTAGTCACTGGGTCATAGACATGTTAGAGATAGATTGTGAAGTAGTGATAATGGTTAGTTCAATTAAGTTCATAGTTTCATGGGGCAAACAGTTAATGGAAGTAGAAAGGTAGTGAAGGTGCGACTAGGTTAGGGTGGTCAACTCATGAAGACATTGCAGGATGAAAAAAGGAAGTAATGACATTGGTCCACGTGGCTCATCCTAGTTGCTTAATCTAGTTGACTACTGATTCATGATGATTTGTCAAGCTGGGGATGGAAGAAAGTGGTTTTTTCTGGGCAATCTGATCTCCATGATCAATCTAAACCACTCCTAAATGAATGTCATGCTAGAAATATATGGAGACATGTTTCTTATCAACTAGTTGCCCATTTAAAGAGTTTTAGCATTAATGGCCACTGTTCCTATGTTCTCAAGGTTTTTTTTTGGTAAATCTTGGATTTCCATGCATCTAAATGTGTACCGACATCAAATTATCTTCAAATTTGCATAATTTTTATTTGCAACATTGATGATAGTGGTTGTACCTAGCTTCTCCTTGAAGTCATCTGAGTTATGCTTGAACTATAAAAGCAAGTTTTATTCTTCTCCTTGGGGTTGATCTTTCTCTAATTCTCTAGTATTGCATTTTAAACCTTCTACTATAATTTCCTGTGACTTTGAGCCATTGTAATTATTTGCTATATCTCTTTCAGCCACTAAAATATTGTGCAAGACTTCTTTGTCTCTAGTTAATATTTTGTCTATATTTTGCAACTACATGATTGTATCTATTTGGGCATCTAAATGATATTAAGTGAAGTTCCTCACTGTAGCATTTTTTTATTGTCTAATCTACATATGGTTGTTGGATTAAGAAAGGCCTAGATATATATTCTTTGAGACTATAATTGGCTACCTATGTATTTTTGGGTAGAGACAAGATCAAATACTCTATTTTGGTGCATCACCTCCTTAGAGTAGATTAGGTGGTTTTCTTTCATGCATTCCTTCTCCCCTTTTCCTCTCTAACTGTAGTTTAGGTGCACCTTGATAGCAAAGGAAGTCACATTCTCTAGAGACTCAACCTCATTGTTCAAGTCCCACAACTTGGAGGTTGCTTCCATGTTTCACAAGGTTTCCTTTAGCTAAAGACTTTAGGAAAGGGTGCAAACTTTTGTGACAATATTTAGTCATGCCTTTTTTATTGAACAAGGTGTAGAGTACCTTCATGTAGCTTATGGATGAGGTATAGAAGAAATTTCTAGGAAATTTTTTTATTGTCTATTTGGATGATATTTTTATTTTCTGTAAGTCTTTGAATGAAAATTTGTTTCACATTCATAGTGTCTTTGAGAGATTGTGGGAAGAGAAATTTCTGATTAATTTGAAGAAGTGTATCCTTGTAAAAAAGGAGTTAGTCTATTTGGGGTTTATTGTATCATTTGAAGGTCTCAAAATGGACTTGGAGAAGGTGAAGGTTATCCTAGAATGGCCTACTCTAAGGTCTTCCAAAGAGGTGAGGTCATTCCATGGTTTTGCTAATTTTTATAGGAAGTTTATTATAAGGAATTTTAGAAGTATATGTGCACCCCTCACCAAAAAAATGAAAGGGGATAGAAGGAGTTCAAGTGGATTGTAGGAGTTCCAAAGAGTTTTGAGTTGCTAAAGAATAAGGTGATAGAGAAACCTATGTTGATACTCCCTCATTTTAATAAAGTATTCCTTGTGGAATGTGATGCTAGTGGTAGCACCATTGGAGTTGCATTAAGCCAATAAGGTAAGCCTATTGCATATTTTAGTGAGAAATTGAATTATGCAAAGAAGAAGTATTATGTTTATGATCAGGAGTTCTAAGCAGTAGTTCAAGCCTTAAAGAAATAGAGGCATTATTTTTTTCCAAAATAATTTGTTTTCTATAGTGATCATCAGGGATTGTAGTACCTAAATAACCAAGGTAAATTGAATTGGAGACCTTTGAAATAGGTATAGTTCTTGTAGAGCTATACATTTGTATTGAAACATAGAAGTGGAAGATATAATAGGGTTGTAAATGCATTAAGTATTAGATGATTTTTACCTAACTAAAATTTAGGTTGAAGTGGTTGGGTTTAATGAATTAAAGACTATGTACCCTTAAGACCCTAATTTTGTAGAGGGAGGCTTGGAATTTATGTAAGGAACCTATTATTGTAGATAGCACCAAGTGGTTGGATTATAGTATCCAAGATGGTATGATGTTTAAAGGTAGCTAGTTGCACATTCCAAGGAGTTCCATGAGGGAGAACTTGATTAAGAAGAAACACAGTTGCGGGGATTGAAGGATAATTTGGTCAAGACAATACCATCACCATTGTAAGTGAACATTATTTTTGGCCTCAGTTTTCATAGGATGTGAAGAATTTTGTGTAGAGTTGTTGAGTGTGTCAAACAACTAAGGGAGTCAGTTAGAATACTAGAACCTATCATCCATTTCATGTTCCATAAAGGCTCTAGGAAACATAAATATAGATTTTTTTTCTTGGATGTAGAAGGACCTAGTGGGGTAATGATTTAGTATTTGTGGTGTTGAAAAGCTTTTAAGATGGCTCATTTCATTCCTTATCACAAGACCCATTATGTAGTGCATATTGTAGATTTGTTTTTCAAAGAGGTGATGAGGCTACATTGTCTCCCAAAAAGTATTTTTTCTAATAGAGATACAAAATTTAATGGGTATTTCTAAAGGCCTTCATGGAAGAAGTTGAAGACAAAGTTAAATTTTATTTTTACACGTCATCTACAAACTAATGGAAAAACATAGGTCATGAATAGAAGTGTGGGTAATTTGATGAGGTGTTTACTAGGGGATGAGCCCAAGGGATGGGATTTGATTCTACCATAGACAACATTTCCTTATAATAATCTTGTGAACAAGAGCACTAGTAGATCACCATTCCAAATTGTGTATGGAAGTAGTCCAAGAAATGCACTAGAGTTGAGAAAGATGGACCAAGGAGAGAGGATTAGTCCTGAGATAGATGAATTTTTTGAACATGTCAATAACCTACATGAGGAAGTATGTGTACATATTGCCAAGACAAACCTATAGTATAACTCTAAAGGAGATAAAAAGAGGAGACATAAGGAGTTCCAAGTTGGGGATCTAGTCATGTTGTACTTGAGAAAGAAATAGTTTCTACTAGGCACCTACAACAAAGCTGAAGATGAAGAAATTTGGTCCCTGCAAGATTTTTAAGAAACATGATTTAGGGAATGCATATGAAGTGGAGTTCTCAGATGAGATCCATATTTCCCTTGTTTCCAATTTTTCATACTCAAGAAAATATCATGAAGATGTGGTAGAGGATGAGTTGATACTTGATCCATGTCCCATTCCTACTTTTGAGAAGGGGGAGATTGAAGAAATTCTAGATAGTCATGTGGGCCAAAGTACAAAAAAATGCAATATGAGGAGTACTTAATGAAATGGAAGGGATGATTAGTGGAAGATTTGACCTGATTAGCTAAGGTAGAGTGAAATCATTTGCATTTTCCACAACCAATTGTAAAGTGATAAGGTCACTTTTCAATTTACCCCAGGTGTCTGATGTAGGAGTATCCAGTGGTGTAAGGGAAATATTTATCACCCAAAAATATTCTTAGTATTAGTCTCTAATTTAATTTTTTTGTATTTTTTGGATACCCATTTGGCCAATTAGAGATTCCAACTTTCATAGCTCACTATTATTTTTTTGGGCTAGTGTTTTTTAGCACCTCAAGACATGTGCTAGTGTAGAAAATGGATTATTTTGTAATAGAGCCATAATTATGATAATTTAAAGGGAATTATTTTGATCGATGATTTTAATTTTAACTTTAAGCACTCTAGAAAAAGAATCAAGTCAAAAGGCTTCACGTTTGAAAGTTATGGTAATTTTAAGTTGCTTGGAGACCATTTGATAACACTTCAAAGTCAGGTTTGAGGCACTAAATTTTATTGTATGGGATTTTAATATGGAGGAAAAGAAACTATCATTGGTAGGAATATACAAAATTTAGATATCTTTCTGAAAATGTAAAAGATTCATCAATCGAAGTCCTAAATCAAAATTTATGTCTCTTGGAAGTTGGACTACCATATATGGAATCTTCTAATTTTGCACCAACTCCTAATGTGTCTTCTACAACCTTCTTCTTTGGTGTTGGATTCTAAATAACATATTCTAAAATTTATTCCTAACCCTCAACCTCATTCAAATTACTTTAGGTTTTTTCGTGCAACATAAAGGAGTTTTTTGTGGAGTTTGGGAGAAGGTACTATAATAAGGTTTTTTTCTCCAAAATCTGATTATGTCGTAAGCCCATAGAGCATATGTCATGCACAGACTACGAGGGCAAAAAAACAATTTTTTTTTTTTTAAAAATTAAAAATTAAAATGGTCTAAGTTTTAAATCTGATCTCTTGCAAGAGAAGTGAAGGTTCACTACAATACATCTTAAGTTTAAAAATCTAGAGGATGATTACATTGTTAAGATTTTGAAACTTTCGTTATTAGATTTATATCGATAAAATTATGATATTACATTAACTTATAATGATATGCAAAAATTACTTAAATAACAATGTACATGAATTCAGATATAAAACTACTTGCAATATCTAATCAATCAAACCTACATTAAAACTTATTTAAATAGCCAATTAATCGATTGATAATCTAACTGGTGTTGAAAAGACACTAACCAAATTTTTTTAAAAATAACTAAATCTAACTTTCATTACTTAAACTTTAGTAACCCAAAACTAAATCTACTAATTACATTTCAAAATTGGAAACCTTCCAAAACAAATATCAATTTAACTAGCATTGATCCTCAATTACATACGATCAACAAATTTTAGTAATACTAACTTACATCTATATTTTTAAATTAAGACTAATTGATTTCTTATTATAACCATTAACTTAATTAACATTATATTTACTATTGATCTTAAATAATTAAAAGAAACTTTCTAAATTTAATACTTTATATAAGCAACCAAACTAATCTATTAAGTAACACTAATAAAATACAAGCGACTAAACTAAACTAATTTTAAACTAAAAACTTTAAACAAAATTAAAACTATCTCCTAATACTATAATCCAAACTAAATTACAATTTAAACTAACTATACCCCCTCTCCCCCTATACCCTACACCCCCCCACATGTCAAGTCAACCTTTCTTCCCAAACCCCCATCACATCTAGACTGTGCTTCCCAAGCGTTCGACTTGGGACAACGCACTGCCCAAGTGGGGGATGTGCTGCCAGCGGTGACATTGAGGACAGAAGGTAACATAAGGTTTGAAACATAAGACTTTTCCTTCCTCCAAAACCCATCATCTCCTAAGGGAATTATTCCATGCACAAGTTAGGGTAGTACAGGTGATGTCATCTTATATGATGACATTTGACTTGCACAAAAACTTAAAACATTTTTTTATTCTTCCCTCCTCACTGATGTCCAAGGAAGATGGTAATGCATTGATGTAATAAAGTTTTATAGGTAGAAATGTAGATATTTAGAATATTATGTTATATATATATATATATATATATATATATATATATATATATATATATATATATATATATATATATATAGAACTTTCTTTGTTAATTAACATGCATATCTATGTTTTCCTCTATTTTGGTTTATTTCAAAATTTAAATAAAAGAATATTCTCTGTTTTTCCATTTCAAATTAAAATGGTCTCCATACAAATTCCAGTGAGCAATTTTGCTCCTGGGAGTGTATTTTTAAAAAAAAAATTTCTAAGTATAGATTACAAGGCAAGGTATATGTATATTTTTTTTTTGGTCTATATGTTAAGGTTTATTTTTTTGAATAGATTTAAAACATTTAAACCATATCTTGAGTCACAATGACACCAAAATCAATTGATCTCCTATATGACTTAAATTGGAATAATTTGACCTTTGTCATTAATTTCTTTTTAATGAAAATCTATAAAGACTTGTTACAACCTTAACATACCAAAAATTTGAATTATTCATTTTATCCAATAATGCAATAATTGTTTGATTCTAGTAATCATGAAAACTGAATCTACATACATGATCATAATTTTTCGTTTTCAACATATAAGAAAACTTGAAATGTTGCCAAATTAAATCAACATCAATTCCATCCCATTTTTGATATGCATCCATCTAAATTTAAATCACGATTAAACCACATGATAACCAATTATACTCAAACACCAATTTTATTGGCAAACCTGATTCAAAGGCTTAGCCGGGAAAGAACCAAGAAGAAAACCCAGCTTCGTTACCATTACAAAAAAATTTGAAAAAAAAATTACATAGGATATCAATCCCAATAACAACAATTTAATTAAATTTTCTTCATGACCCTCATCAAGGGATTCATAACAATTTCTGCAACACATTCAAGAACCATGCAGGGAACAGAATCTGATTAGGTGACCAAAAGCATGACCAAGAACAATTCAAACATGCATATTAATACAAGGTTTTCACAATATGATTCACAATAAATCAACACTAGGGAAAGGTGGATTCTTCCAATAAGAGAAGTCAAGCACAACACCAAATCAGATGCCCAATCGGGGCTATTAACCAAGAACTTTCGTTCTTTCATTTAAACATGCCATACTCATACGAGGTTTGTGTTGACGGGTAGGGGCCCATAACACCCTACCCTCTCTCCCTCTTCTCATCCTAAGAAGAGACTCTACACTAGTTGGAGTCCAACTAAACAAACCTTTCCCAAAATTGGTCACTTCTGCCCTATCCAAGGGTGAGTAATACCAAAACACCCATGCAAGAAAAATCTCAAAATTGCAAACATAAACATGAAAGGAAATCATCCAAAATAACATGATTTTCAAATCTTCCCAACATACCCACAATCATACAAACATTCACATAACAACAAGGTAGCATAAGCATGAAACAAACATGAAAATCTGCACAAGGAAGATGAGAATTCCTACCTTCACAAAGAGGTAATGGCAATGAACAAGTTTGAGTAGAGCTTTTCCCTTCCTTGCTCCAATCTTCCAAGACTCCTCTCTAAATGTAGAGATTGGGTAACAACCTCCACTAGTCCAAGAAGGGCCTCTAAATAAGCCTCAAACTCAACTACTAAAGGGATCAATAACTTCACCCACCCACCTACAATTCTAGAAACTCCTAACTCAACCCACACTATGGTTAAACACTAAATGGAGGTGAGGTAACTCATGATGGTCATATTCAATTTTCGCACAAAGGCAAAATGAGACTTTTTGAGTGGCCTCAAAAGTCAATAAAAGTGGCTTAGGGGTTGGAAAAGACCCCTAACCCATACCCATACCCTTTGGGTATAATTATTTCATATTTTAAGCCTTAGGAAATAGGTTTAGAGCCAAACAAAAGCTAAGAATAAAATAAGACCATATAACAACTCTAACAATGCAGATTAAGCACTAATCCGTATTAAGGGATGACTAACCTTGATTAAGAACCAAATAGCAAACTGACACTAACTTAAAACAACTTGGCTCCAAAGGTTACACAACTAACCCTAATTAACACACTTGAAGAACATAAACAATTTACGAGTGTCAAGCAACACTAAAAGAACATAGTTACAAACACTAACATTCACTGAACACAGAGAGATACATACATACATCTCACAATACAATACTTAAATTACGAACAACAAGGTTTCCAAAATTAGCACATAGGGATCAGTTTTGTTCCTCCGTAGGGTTTCTCGGCTAAATATCTGCACACTCATTGCACACATCAGTAGTCCCGTAAAATCACATGTGCATATATGTATACGTATCAGAAATCCACATAAATTGAAACATACATCAATAAGGGTTCCTTCATCCTACTTAATTCTTAACCATTTAAAATCTCTTAAATCAAAGTCTCAATCCTACATTTACTAATTTTATCAACATACATATACATGAAACATTAAATGACAAACATCAAATATATTTGAAAGTAACATCACACAACATGAAATAGTATAGTATGTTCTAAGCATCAGATAATGTCTCGACATCTCAAGTCGTGAATATCAAAATAATAATATTAATGTATCACTATGCTATGATGGGTCGGGGTGAGGCCTCATAGCATATAGTTGGGTCTTTTTTTCTATAATGAATGTAATATAATATCATTTCCGATAATAAAAGTCTCATTTAATGTTGTATTCATTATGTACATAAGAACAAAAATCTAATTGTCATGTATAGCTATCATTTCTTAGAGGCTTGACCAAGGTCATAATATTGAAAGTATGGAGATGAGTCATCCTCCCAAGTCTTAGGGTAGATTAGCTAAGGCACTTGAAACAAGAAAGGAAATTAGAGACAATCAGGAAAATATAAACTACCCATTATTAGATCCTCAAAGGGATAAAGAAAGTTGATAATTAGGGAAAGATATAGATCAGACCAACTACTGAGAGGAAGATAAGACACAAAAAGTAGATAAAAGTGAATTAGATAAGATAAACCATAATGGTACCAATGACAAATTGGAAATGAAAGAAATAAAAGAAGGAAACATAATAAGTGATAAAATTGATATTTTTATACCTACAACAATGAGAGAAATGAAGTAGGAAAACAAAGTAATAAACAAAAAGAGGAAAAGAGAAAATTAGACAAAATAATAATCTTATAAGTTTTTACAAATCTTGACCAAAGTGAAGAATATTTTTGAGGATGATGAAATGGTGATAAGATCCCAAGAAATGGCAAAAGATTACAAACACCCAATAGAAGTTACTAGTAGAATTTTGGCAAATAAATGACTACATGACTAAGACTTTTACTCACAAGACTAAAATTGGTCAAACTCTAGTACTATTTTACAATTTATAAGTCTAAGTGACTAAATAAATGACTGATTTGATCATTAGTTAAAATCATAAGGTTAGCCAAAGATACATGTCTAAATAAATGATCAAATAAATGACTAAAAAATTGATCACTAATAATTAGTGACCAAAACAAATCACTCAATGAATGATAGTTTATTTTTTATCATATTAATACATTCTTTAACTTTTATTACTTGTCAATGGAGTTTTTGTCCTATCAATACATCATTATTAGTTAACTTCCTCAAATGTCCTCTCAACTGATATGGAACTAGAAGCGAACTCAAAATTACCCCAATATGTAGTCAAACTCCTCAAAATCCATCTATAAAATCCTAAAGAAACTAGAAACTCTCCATGCACTCAAAAGGAAACTATGTCGCTACATAGCAAAAAGATTAATAATTATTTAATATCTTATAATCTTGACATATAATTGTTTTTAATAACATTAACATGATGAAATAATCATCATGAAAACCATTTTTATTCACTGGTTACCATATGTGATGAATGATTTCAAGTGTGTTTCCAACTACTAATGTTATCATTTAATTCACATCTTAAATTCCCCTGGGTAATTTGTACTTTCTTTTCTGGCAGGAGTTAGTGAGTTAGAGCTTGTGTCAATAGAGTGCATTGACTATGGTGCAACATATTTACACTTAATCCATCTGCATTGCATCCCCTGGGCCTAGTTGTACCCTGACAGTGATGTCCTTGAATAATATTAGATTTTCACAATCTATTTCTAATTATTTTTTGCTTCCAAATTTGAACAATCAAATCTAGAAGCAAAAAAATCATGTTGTGTCCTTTGCTGAAACTGTGAAATGAATTAAGTTTCTGATATCATACAATTAATATTACAATAACAAACTAATTAATACTTTATTTTTTCTTTTTTAACCTAACTCTTTTTATATATCTAGAGTTTAATTCATTGTAAAATTATAGATTAATATTTTTATTTATATATTTATAATGATATGTAAATAATTATTTTGTTTAATCTTACATAATAAATATTAGAATGATTTTAAAATAATTATTATATTCTTAAAATAATATTGAAATAGTTTTAAAACAATCTATAATAATAAATTTTCTACTACATAATTATTGAAAACTAAACAACTATTTTTTCATATTTATTTAGTTAATTAAAATAAGTAATGCATAATTTATATTGAAATGGTACATTATAACATGGTGAATTAAATTATTATTGAATAGAAATTAAATAAAATGACTAAAAATAAAAATAAAAATCATTAAATTAAAAAATAAAATAAATTATAAAATGAGAGCATATTTAGAAAAGTGAAAAATGGTAGGTCTTACGAAAAAAGTAGTATTACCCCTGATGAACCAATTTTTCCCTAGTAGGGTGAAACATCATCCCTAAAGCCCTGCATCCCTTTCAAATAATCTTAAATTTGATTGACAACAAGGTTCACATATCCTGATCAACAACAAATTTGTCATCCTAGCAAAAGAAAAGGAGGAAGGTACAGACCACCATGGATCCAAAGTCAAAAATTTTGTCAAGCAACATGAAGAAAGACTCAGAGAGATTCAAAAAAGGCAAAGGAAAACACATTTAACCAACATAGTAGAAGAAGGATGGAAACAAGTAATTAGAAGAAGAAATAGGATTAGCAAGAAAAATTTGAAATGAATGATGATGGACAAAATACAATTAGAGATGGAAGGATTTTTTAGAAAATAAGAGGATCTTTTGAATAAAATGTGATATGCTCAAGAACATATTAGGGCTTCCACAATAGTACCCGATAATAACCATATAATAGGGAAGAAAAAGCCAATGATAGTCTTACCAATAAATAACATCCCACTAGGTCTTAGATAGAACCATCCTTTACAAAACACAGAAACTAGGGAAAATTCTAGCAATCATCATAAACCTAGTTTATATATTCCCCCTAATAAAAGATCATGTGACAGGAAGGACATTGTCGAAAAAGTCATGCTTCCATCTAAGGTAAAAGTATCTAACTATAAATCTTTTTCTGATATACTAATCATTAGTGATAGGTATGTAGAAGAAAAATGGAAGGAATGTTTAGAGCTAGGAGTATATGCATGTTGGAGTGGAACAAGTACCAAGAAAACCTAAAAAAGAAATTAGAAAAGATTTGCAAGTATTAGGTATGTCTCAGCACCTTTTCAAAATCATCAATGTATATACATTGCAAAAATAAAGTAAGTAGGAATAAAGTAATCTCAATATTGAATTATTTTTATAAAGGTTTCTTAGTTAAATTTTGAGCATGGGAACCTAACTGGAACTATGAGAAAGAAAATATTTCTCCTACTTGGTTTGAATGCAAAAAATTTCCACCAGAAATTAAATATTACCAAACTCTTATCAAAATTGGAAAATCTCTTGTCAAATTATCATGCACTAATTCAGATTATGATCAATCTAGTGATGTCAAATTTTTAATAGATATAGAGCCAGATCAGGGGAAATTGAAAACCAAAAAGTTAATAATGAATAGATCCATCTATGAGTTAGAATTGGAAAATTGTGCAGGAAACATGAAAGGAATCATTAGGCCTAATCTGAGCATATATTACAACATTTCTAACATAAATAAAGCACTAAGCAGTATCAGAAAAAGGGATTATAAAGATCATAGGATAAAGAAAGAAAATGAAGGTAAAAGAAGAAGGAAGAAAAAACAATAGAAAGGAATACTAATGGCCAGTATAGTTAGACAACAAAAAAGGCATCAAAAGAGCAGAGCGTAGGACAAGAAAAACAAGGAAGCACAAATGAAACAAAAAGAGAGTAGACGATTTACACATGATTCATCACAAACTCACAAATCTAAAGGAATGAAAAACTTTTTTAAAGGAGAAAAACATTCTCGAGGAAAAATAATGGAGTATATAGGAATTTCATAGAAAGACTCATGATATCATGGTTCTATAGACTGATATTGAAGACCAAATCATGATAGGTGAGCAAGACCATCTAGAACATGAATCTAGATCACAACAAATAGAGAAAGAAAGAATAAAGGATGTAACTAGTAAACAAGAAGAAGAGAGGAGAAAAATCATGGATAATAACATAAAATACTCATTAGAAAAAGAAAGATCAAGAGAAATCAAATTCAGATACTGAGTAGATAGAACCTTATTGAAATTGAGGAAGTTCTAGACAGTCAAGTAACTAAATGAGTGCACTATGGATCAAAATACAATAATCAAAATCAAAGTTGAAGAAAATAATAAACTAGAAGAAATAAGAGAGATCTAGGAAGGAGAAAGTTCAATCCTAGTAGCTAATTCAGAATATTGGAGCAACATAACAATATAGAAGAAAATAAAGAAAATGAGCTGTGAATTTTGGCAGACACTAGAAGATGGAAATGATGTCTTTAGAAAAGAAACTAATGAAGAACTGAGTAACTCAGAGAAATACTTGATACAAAAATAGAGAATATTGGTAATAGCTAGAATTGGGAAGAATTTGGGATTTTTAATGAAATACCTTTAACATAGGGAGAAGAAAAGGTCAGTAAAGGAAAAGAACAAGAGATCGTTGAATCAAACAATGAAATAGTTGAACAGATCATTAAAGATTTAATAGATGAGGATGAGGACAAGGAGGAAGGCACAAACCAAATTAATAATTAGATAATTATTGACAATTTAGGGATCTCCATAAATCAAGAAGGCTTTAGTACTCAAAAATGTGGCAAGCAAAAAATAAAGAGAGGAAGGAAATAATTAAAGGAATTAACTAGAGAAGTAGATGGTTAAGGAATGGAAAAAGATATTTGAAGTGCTCAATGAGGATCACAACATGGAATGCTAGGGATCTAAATGCCCCTATTAAGAAATGATTATTAAAACACAATCTAAGCTTACTCGAATCAGATATAATATTGATACAAGAAACTAAGCTAAATAAAGAAGGAGACAAATTAGGGAGAAGATTAGTTAAATGGAAAGTATAAATGAAAGAATCAAATGGAGCCTCAAGAGGCATGGGAATCATATGGAACACATGGATAATATACATCAAAATTATAGAATCCAATAGCAATTGGATAGGAAGGAAGGTAGCTAGCAATAGACGTAGTCTCCACTTTATAGTTATTAATGTATATGGACCTATACAAATAGAAGATAAGAAGAAAGTATGAGATGAAATTAGTATATTTATGAGATTATAAGTAGATATAAATATGTAATTGGTGGAGATTTTAATATTATTTTGGATCTCAATGAGAAATTTGGAGGATCCCAAATGATCACTAGGGCAACTATAAAATTCAGAGATTGGGTCAGAGACAACAAGCTACTAGAAATTCCAACTTGTAATGGAATTTTTACATGGAATAATAGAAGGAAATATTTCAATTATATAGTAGAGAAGTTGGATAGGTTCTTCTTCAAAGGAGAATTAGCAGAGTCAGATTTAGCAATCACAACTAATATACAGCCAATTGTAGGTTCAGATCATTTTTCAATTAACATTGAATTCATAAAACCTAAAAAACCTACCAGGAATCCTTTTAAATGTGAAAATATGTGGTTCTTAGGTAGAAATTTCATGGAAAAAATTAAACAATAGTGGGAAGTAGGCAACTTCATAGGTTCCAAGATGTACTATTTTGTATCAAAATTAAAAATGATAAAAAAAAAATATTAAAATGGAAAAAAATACACTTCAAAAATATTTTATAAGAAAATTTGGAAATAGAAGAAGAGCTTAAAATTTTAAATAATGAATCTATTAAAAATGACATGGATAATGAGAAATTTAATAAAGAAAAAGAACTGCTACCTAAGAAAGAGGAAATTTTAGCAAAAGAAGAGGTTTTCTAGAGACAAAAATCTGGGGAAAAATGGCTCACTGAAGGGGATAGAACCACAAAATTCTTTCATAACAACACTCTTCATAATAGATCTATAAGTACTATTACTCAAATTAAAGATAGAGAAGGTACTATGATAGACAATTCGACAAGGATAGCTGAAACTTTTGTTTCATACTATGAAAACTTATTAAATTATAATGATTCATCTAATTTAACCATACAAGAAAAAGTTCATAAAAATATACCAAGAGTGGTCATAGAAGTTGATAATATAGATCTAAATAAACAATTTACTAAATGAGAAATCAAATTAGCCCTCTTTAACCTTAGTCCTGATGGGGAAACAACCCAAGCACAAAATGGACAAAACAGGAAAGGGAAAATTTTATTAACTTTGTAAATAGCTAATACATTTAGTACAGAGAAAATAGACTTCAAAACATGCCCTAAGGGCTTACAATAGTATAAGTTTGGAGATAATTTCTCCTTTTAGTACCTCCTCTCAAACTCCACTCTGAACTGCCTTTTACAATGTTAGAAATGTTCTTAAATAGACCCCAGAGGGTTAAGGATTAGGAGTACATTCTAGAAAGTGCTAGTTGGCATCCACCGACCAAATAGAAGGCTCCAAAAATTGTGTTAGAAGTCAAAAAAAATCTAGAAGAATCCAGAAACGATAACTGAACTTTCGGGATGCATAACTTTTGAACCATAGCTCTGATTGATGAACCATTTACATTTTCGAAAAGCTCTCAAAGCGCTCTATAGAATTATGGACAAGCTTCACTCATCCCCCATTTTCAACCCTTTTCAAGGTCATTTAATTCCCCTAACCTAAATTTGAAGCATTCTTAGGAGGTCTCCAAAAATTGAAGAATTGCAATAACTTTCAAACCGTGGGGCTTTTTGACTTGATTCTTTTTCTAGAATGCTCTAAATTACAATTACATTCATCTAGCCAATTTACACCTTCTAGTTCATCAAATGATGGCTCAATTACATACTCCTATTTTTTTGACATTTACATGTATCCCAAGGTGTTCAAATACTCTATCCTAGAACACTGATAGTGGAACTATGAGAGTTGGAACCTTTATTTGACCCAAATGGGTATCCAACATGAAACAAAAATTGAGTCTAAGTACATTTTTTTGGTTGACACAGGATTGCCCTTATACCTCTGGATGCTCCTGCATTAGACACCCAGGGTAGATTCAAAAGTGACCCTGTCACTTTATGAATGGTAGAGGAAATCCCAAATGGGAAACCTTAGCTGTTGATATCCAAGTTGAGTCCTCTATTGGTCATCCTTTCCACTTGACCAAATACTCTTCATACTGCTTATTTCTAGTACTCCTGCCCACATGATGATCTAGAATGTCTTCTATCTCTGCCTTCTTAGAAGTAGGAATTGGACATGGCTCTAACATCAGCTCCTCATCTGCACCATCATCATGATACTCTATTAAGTCTGCAATGTCAAAAATAGGAGAAATGTGAATACCATCTGGCAACTCCACCTCATATGCATTTCCTGAGTCATGTTTCTTCAAAATTTTGTAGGGGCCAAATTTCTTCATTTTCAGCTTGTTGTAAGTACCGGATGGAAATCTTTCTTTCTGTAAGTGTACCATGACTATATCCCCTACTTGGAATTCCTTATGTCTTCTCCTTTGATTAGCCCTAGCTTAATACTCTTAATTCATCTTGGTAATGTGTGTCTAGACCTCCTCATGTAGACGCTTGATATGTTCAGCAAATTCTTCAGCTTCAGCACTTGTCCTCTCCCCTTGCTCTATCTTCCTCAACTCTGGTGCAGTCCTTGGGCTACTTCCATATACAATTTGGAATGGTGATCTACTAGTACTCCTATTTATAGAGTTATTGTAAGAAAACTCTGCTTGTGGTAGAATCAAATCCCACCCCTTGGGCTTATCCCCAACTAAACATCTTAGCAAATTGCCTAGACTTATGTTTACCACTTTTGTTTGGTCGTCAGTCTGTGGGTGATGTGTGGAACTGAATTTCAAGTCTATTCTCAACTTCTTCCACAATGTTCTCTAGAAATACCCTACAAATTTAGTATCTCTGTCAGAAACTATACTCCTTGGAAGACCATGTAGTCATACCACCTCTCAAAAAAACAAGTCTGCAATATGGATAGCATCATGAGTTTTGTGACATGGAATGAAATGTGCCATTTTGGAGAACCTATCAACCACCACAAATATTGAGTCATTACCCCTTTGTGTCCTCGGCAATCCAAGAACAAAATCCATACTTATGTCCTCCCATGGCTTTGATGGAATAGGCAATAGCTGATATAGTCCAGTATTGTGACCAAATCCCTTGGCAACTTGACAAATCTGACAACTCTGTACAAACTTCTTCACATCTTGTGAAATTTGAGGCCAAAAATAATGTTCCCAAAGAATGGCAATGGTCTTATCTCGACCAAAATTTCCTACCATCCCTCCACTGTGTTAATCCTTAATCAAATTTTCCCTCATGGAACTCCTTGGAATGCATAATTGACTGTCGTTGAATAACATACTATCTTGAATCAGATAGTCTAACCACTTAGTTCTGTCTATAGCAAGAGGCTCTTTACAAGCTTTCCACACTTCAGAAAAATTAGAATCCTTAGGGTATAGATTCTTGAGTTCATCAAACCCAACTACTTCAACCTACATTACTATAAGCAACAACTGTCTCCTACTTAGTGCATCTGCAACCCTGTTAGATTTTCCACTTCTATGCTTCAACACAAATGTATAGCTCTGCAAGAACTCTACCCACTTCATATGCCTCTGATTCAATTTACCTTGGCTATTTAGGTACCGTAATGCCTGATGATCAGTATACAAAACAAATTCCTTTGGCAAAAAATAATGTCTCCATTTCTTTAAGGCCTGAACTATTGCATAGAACTCTTGATCATAAACAAAATACTTTCTTTTCACATCATTCAATTTTTCACTAAAATATGCAATAGGCTTACCTTTTTGGCTCAATACAGCTCCAATAGCACTGCCACTAGCATCACAATCCACCTAGAACACATTTCTAAAATTTGGAAGTGCCAACATAGGTTGTTTTGTCACCTTCTTCTTAAGCACTTCAAAACTCCTCGCAGCTGCCGCAGTCCATTTGAACTCTTTTCTATCCCCTCTTATTGTGTCAGTCAGGGGTGCACATATGCCACTGAAATTCTTAATGAACTTTCTATAAAAACTAACCAAACCATGGAATGATCTTACCTCAGTAGCAGACCTTGAAGTAGGCCATTCCAAGATGGCTTTTACCTTCTTTGGATCCATTTTGAGACCTTTAGGTGATATAACAAACCCCAAGTAGACTAACTCCCATTTTGCAAAGATACACTTTTTTAGATTAATTAATAGTTTCTCTTCCCTTAACCTTTCAAGGACACTACGAATATGCAATAAATGTTCTTCCAAAGTCTTGCTGAAAATTAAAATATCATCCAAATAGACAATAACAAATTTTCCCAAGAACTTCTTAAGTACCTCATTCATAAGCCACATGAAGGTGCTTGGGGCGTTTGTCAATCCAAAGGGCATGACTAACCACTCATAAAGACCCTCCTTGGTCTTGAAGGCTATTTTCCACTCATCTCCTTCTCGTATCTATATCTGATGATAGCCACTCTTGAGGTCTATCTTTGTGAAATATTGAGCTCCACTCAAGCAGTCCATAAGATCATCCATTCTTGGCAAAGCAAACCGATACTTGATGGTTATCCTATTTATAGCTCAAGAGTTTGTACACATTCTCCACTCTCCATCCTTCTTTGGTGCTAGTACTGAAGGTACTACACATGGACTTAGGCTCTCCCGAATCAAACCCTTCCTTAATAACTCCTGAATCTGTCTATTTAGCTCCTCAGTTTCAGTAGGAGTCATCCTGTGAGCAGTCTTGTTAGGAAAACTAGAGCCTGGGATTAAATCTATCTGATGACTGATTTGCCTTACTGGTGGCAATCCTTTTGGAACATTATCAAAGATAATATCTCCAAACTCACCTAGTAAATCTAAAACTTCAAGTGGTATTTCACTATTACCTTCTTTATCTTTCCTAGGAATCAAAGCATAGCACATACGCTAATGTTTCATGCCATCTAAAAACTTCTTTCCATCAACAAGACAAATCCTAGCACTGCTACATACCTTTTCACCTTCCTTTTTCATGGGCTTTAGTTTGTGGTGAACTCCATCCTTTGTTAGAGAGTATGTGTTTGCATGACCATCATGTACTACATGCCTATCAAACTGCCACGGTCTTCCCAACAATAGATGACAAACATCCATTGGAATAACATCACAGAGAACTTCATCATGGTAACTCCCAATTTTGAATTTCACTAAACATTTTTCACTTACCAGGACCTTATGATCATCTTTCACTCAAGCAATCCGATAGGGCTAGGGGTGTTTCTCCCTCTTGAGCTTCAGCTTAGAGACCATGTCCTCTGATACCAAGTTATCAGTGCTACCACCATCAATGATCACATCACAACATTTATCCTCACACTTGCACCTAGTACAAAATAAACTCCTCCTTTGTCCTAGTTCAATCTCACCACTTGGTAGGACCCTTTCATTTACTAAAGTCTCTCCTCTTTCTGCATCCTCTAAATGTGATGATTGTGCATCCTCATCCACATGAGAAACCCTAGCTTGACCCTCAACTCTCCTATCTGTCATTCCTTTTCATTGAGGGAATTCAAAAGCATGATGACCTTCTTCATTGCAATGGAAATAGGTACCACGAAAGCATCCTCTTCCTCTCTGATTTCCAAAGTCTTGATCTCGGGAGCGGTTGAAACCCTCGTTCCTCTGGTTCTTGCTAGTACCCACATCTTCATTTTTATTTTGGGTTTCATTTCAGCCTCCAGATGACCTACCACTACCCCTTCCTCCTTGATCACACCCTCTTTGACTCCCTTCAAACTTTTTATTTAGCTTCTCTTCAACTCGTAGGGAAAACTAGTATGCCTCTTCATGTTAGGAACCTGTGTGTTCCTTCTGTTTATTTTGTTAGAGTAGTGTTGTTGGACGCATATGCTTTGTAAGTCATCCCGTGAGTATATTTTATTATCCCACATGCATAGGTAGTACTAATTTTCTAGATCATACCCAGTATATAAGAATAGGTTGAGGCCCTTGATGGGCACGGACGAATTTATTGTATTGAGCTTGCTCAAAGGAGGTTACCCCCTCGAAGTGGCCTGCGATCAGTAGATTCATTCTGAGTTCTGCTATCACTTTGTATTCTGTTATTTCAAGCATTCTCACGATATTGCTATAAGGAGGTTCTTCACATCTGGTATCAGAGCACTCTCTTGGGCTCGCTGGGTGGAAATTACATCAAATTTTTTTTCTGTCGTGGCCTTCAGGTTCCTCTCACTTCTAATATCTCTTGTTATTGCAATAACTCTTTTCAGTTGTTCTGTCTGTGACTGAATTTTTCTAAGTCGACTGTTCAAAAAAAAAAAAAAAAAAAAAAAAAAAAAGAGTAAAAATTTTTCTGTTTTTTAGTCGTAGCTTCCTTGTTTGCTTTCTGTTTCTGCTCATACTTCCGCAGAACGTCTGCAATATCATTTCGCATACTTCCTTCCTTGGCGACCCAACCCCAAATTTTACATATCAAAGCCCTAAATCCCTCATTTATCTAATTTTAGGGTTTGCCCTATCTTTTTCACCTCTCATCCAATCGCCACCAAACTGAGCCACAAGATTCAATTCCTCATTTTGCTCCCTTATCCCTCTTGGACTGTTCGCCTCATTTCGCCTCCCTACCCTTGAAACCCTCATTTTTCTTTTTCCCTTGTCCCCAGATAGTCTCCCACCACCCGTTGAACACCCATTTCCTATATGAGTTTTACCCAAATCCAAGTTTTCCGTAACTAAAAAAGTTTTTGTTTCTCATGGAAGAGGAAAAATCATGGAAGAGGAAATTGCATCCCTCAAAACCAAACTTCAAGATCTGGATGACAAAATTCTGGGTCTTAACTTTCAGCAGTCAGCCATGAGCCGAAACCATTCAGGAGATACTGGGTCCTCTTCTGGCAATTTCCGTGGACCAAAGCTTGATTTTCCACGCTTCGATGGTTCTGATCCGACTGGATGGATCTATAGGGCAGAGCAGTATTTCAGCTTGCATAATACTTTGGATAACCACAAAGTCCCCCTTGCATCTTTTCATTTGGAACATGAAGCTCTTCAATGGTTCCGTTGGTACATCAAGGCTAATGAAGGCCCAACGTGGAGAGAATTGTGCACCCTCATTTTGGAGCGCTTTGGCCCTAGTTCCTTTGATGATTTCACAGGAGCACTAACTAAACTGTGTCAAACAGGCACTGTAAGAGAATACCAGACAGAGTTTGAAAAATTAGCTAATCACACAGAGGGCTTGTCTGATGAATTCTTCTGTAGTTGTTTTGTCAGTGGTCTGAAGGATGCACTTCGCTCAGAAGTCAAAATGTTTCGACCTACTACAATGATGGAAGCCCTTGGGTTGGCTAAGTTAGCGGAAGACAAGATTAGTGCTCTACAACGCTCCAGATCTAATTTTGTTCCATTCAGAAATACAGGTTCTCACAACCCTCCAGTCATACCAGCTCCCAGAACTACTTCGATCAAGCACTTGTCTGAAACAGAGATGCGAGTCAGGCGAGACAAAGGGCTTTGTTATAATTGTGATGAGAAATGGTCTCGGGGCCATAGATGTGTTCAGCAAAAGCTCTATCTCTTGGATGTGGATTCTCCACCGGAACTGGAAGAATATGTAGATGCTCAGGAAACAGTGGATGATGAGGTTGAGCCTCACCAGCCTGAACCTCCTTCACCAGAAGCTCCACCAGAGATATCTGTCCAGGCTTTGGCAGGAGTCACTACTCCACAAACCATGCGGGTCCAGGGTTTCTTCAAGAAGATCCCTCTTACTATACTCATTGATTCTGGTAGCACTCATAACTTCATTGATCCACGAATAGCCAAACAGGCTGATTGCTTTATCCATCCCTGCTCTAGCTTTGAAGTCATGATTGCCAATGGGGGCACTTTACCTTGTAAAGGGAAATGTCGCAATGTGCGTCTCTCTATTGGAGATTATAACATGCGCTCTGACATGTTTGCCTTACCCTTAGGTGGCTGTGATGTGGTTTTGGGTGCCCAATGGTTACGCACTCTTGGCCCCATTCTCTGGGATTTTGCTGAACTTTGGATGCAGTTTTCAGCCGAGGGGCACCAACACACTTTGAAAGGCTTACAACCAGGGTCTCTCAGCATCATCAGTTGACACCGTATGGAAAAAATTCTTAAGAAGAATTCACATGGTGTCATCGCTCAGCTCCATTCCATTCAGATGCAGCCATCAGCAGTCTCTAGCACTCCTGCCGATCTCCAACACATTTTGGACAAGTATTCTGGTATATTTGCTGAACCTGTGGGATTACCTCCTCGTCCAGAGGACCACCGTATTTAGCTCCTTCCTGGCAGTGTTCCGCCCAACATCAGGCCCTACCGCTACCCATTTCATCAGAAGACCAAAATCGAGATACTTGTCCGTGACTTACTGAAGCAAGGAATTATTCGCCCTAGTACCAGTTCTTTTTCTTCTCCAGTTCTGCTTGTTCGCAAAAAAGATGGGTCATGGCGACTCTGCATTGATTTCCGAGCACTTAATCATCTCACTATAAAGGACAAGTTTCCCATTCTAGTTGTTGATGAACTTCTTGATGAACTTCATGGGGCTCATTTTTTCTCCAAGTTAGATCTTCGATCTGGGTATCATCAAATTCGGGTTAATGAGGAGGATATACCTAAAACTGCCTTCCGCACACATGATGGTCACTATGAATTTTTAGTCATGCCCTTTGGCCTCATGAATGCTCCTTCAACATTTCAGGCAGTGATGAATAACATATTTCGACCATACCTCCGGAAATTCATTCTGGTCTTCTTTGATGATATCCTCATATATAGCAAAACTTGGGCTGAGCATCTCCATCATCTGGAGCTTGTCTTGCAACTTCTCTCTGATCATCAACTCTGTGCAAAACTATCTAAATGTGTGTTTGGCCAGGAGGAAGTGGAGTATCTCGGGCATATTGTTGCACACCATGGAGTGCGGGTGGATCCTACAAAAATAGATGCCATGAAAACTTGGCCGCATCCTAAAACTCTCAAGAGCCTTCGGGGTTTTTTGGGGTTGACTGGCTACTACCGCAAGTTTGTCAAAGATTACGGGAAAATTGCAGCACCATTGACAGCTCTGTTAAAAAAGGATGCCTTCTCCTGGACCCCTGTTGCTGAGACTGCATTTGAACAACTGAAACAGGCTATGTGCAGTACACCTGTTCTCGCGATGCCAGATTTTTCCAAACCCTTCACTATTGAGAGTGATGCTTGCGGCAATGGCTTGGGTGCTGTTCTCCTGCAAAATGACCATCCTATTGCGTTCACTAGCAAAGCCCTCTCTGGTAAGAATCTAGCCCTCTCTACTTATGAAAAAGAAATGATGGCTATTTTGCATGCTGTACAGAAGTGGCGACCATACCTCTTAGGGAGTCATTTTTGCATCAGAACCGATCACCAAAGTCTGAAATACTTCCTGGAACAATGGGTATCCTCTCCTACACAACAAAAATGGGTCAGCAAACTCATGGGGTATGATTATGAGATCACCTACAAGAAGGGTAAGGAGAATATTGTGGCAGATGCTCTTTCTCGCACATTTGATAATCAAGCTTCCCTTTCCGCTATTTCTATGCCCATTCCCAATTGGTTAGCGTCTGTTCAGCAGGGCTATGACAGTGACTCTTCTTTATCTCAAATCATTCACCAGCTAGCCAATAATCCTTCTGCTATACCACATTACTCTTGGGATGGTGCTTCTCTTCAATACAAGGGTCGGCTAGTGCTTCCTCAGTCAGAACCCAGCTCTACATCAGGCTATTTTTTATGAACTCCATGCTTCTCCTTCAGCAGGGCACTTAGGCTTCCTCAAAACTTATGAGCGAGCAAGGAGAAACTTCTTTTGGAAAGGGATGAAACAGACGATTCAACAGATGGTGGCTGAATGTGATACTTGCCAACGCCACAAGGGTGAAACGACCCTCCTTCCTGGCTTGCTCGAACCATTGCCCATCCCTACACGGATTTGGACTGATATTTCTATGGATTTCATTGAAGGGCTTCCTAAATCCGGCGGCAAGACAGTGATCTTGGTTGTGGTTGATCGTCTCTCGAAATATAGTCATTTTTGTGCCCTCAGCCACCCCTATACTGCCTCCTCTGTTGCACAAATCTTCATGGACCAGATATTTCGTCTTCATGGACTCCCTTCTTCCATTGTCTCTGATCGTGATGCAACTTTTACCAGTCATTTTTGGACTGAACTATTTTAGAAAACTGGCACGAAACTGAAGATGAGTTCGAGCTATCACCCACAAACTGATGGTCAAACTGAAATTGTCAATAAATGCTTGGAAACTTATCTTCGTTGCTTCACTTCCGAACAGCAACATCAGTGGGCCAAGTGGCTCCCTTTAGCTGAATGGTGGTACAATACCTCTTACCACACTGCCTCTAAAATGACTCCATATGAAGCAGTCTATGGTCAGGCACCTCCAGTGCTCCTTCCCTACACTCCCAACAGCTCACCAGTCCAGGCAGTTGACATAGTTCTCCGCAGCAGGGATCAGATTCTTCGTACCTTACAGGATAATCTTCACATGGCCCGTAATCGGATGAAACAGCAAGCAGATCAACACCGTTCTGAGCGCTCATTTCAAGTTGGGGATATGGTTTTTCTTCGTCTACAGCCATACAAACAATCCTCCCTAAAGCTGAAAGGGCGTCATAAGCTGGCCCCAAAATTTTATGGGCCTTATAAGGTTCTGCAGAAGATTGGTTCAGTTTCTTATAAACTGGAACTTCCTCCTTCTTCCCGCATTCATCCAGTCTTTCATGTTTCTTGTCTAAAGAAAGTTCTGGGTACCACTATCAGAGCACAAACTACTCTCCCTGAAATGGATACGGAAGGATCCATTATCCTGGAGCCGGTGGCAATCATTGACCAGCGCACTCGCCAGCTTCGCTCTCGCTCCATCTCTGAGGTCTTGATTCAGTGGCATGGCATGCAACCAGAGGATGCTACCTGGGAACCCCTTCTTCAGATTCAACAACAATTTCCACACCTTAAGCTTTGAGGACAAAGCTTTTTTCTAAGGGAGAGGGGATGTTAGGAACCTGTGTGTTCCTTCTGTTTATTTTGTTAGAGTAGTGTTGTTGGACGCATATGCTTTGTAAGTCGTCCCGTGAGTATATTTTATTATCCCACATGCATAGGTAGTATTACTTTTCTAGATCGTACCCAGTATATAAGAATAGGTTGAGGCCCTTGATGGGCACGGACGAATTTATTGTATTGAGCTTGCTCAAAGGAGGTTACCCCCTCGAAGTGGCCTGCGATCAGTAGATTCATTCTGAGTTCTGCTATCACTTTGTATTCTGTTATTTCGAGCATTCTCACGATATTGCTATAAGGAGGTTCTTCACACTTCAACGCTGGTCATTCTTACTAGACTCAATTGCTCCTGGATGCTAGGTCGCAACCCACTGATATAATGAGCAACCTTATCCTTATTTTCTTCTACATGCCCTACTCTAATAAGAAGTCGGTAGAACTCCTCTGTATATTCTTGGACTGATTTTCTCGCTTGCTTTAACCCATGCATCTTCTTAAACAAATCAAGCTCGTAGTCAACAGGAATGAATTGCTTCTTCAATTTGTCCACCATACGATCCCACCTTGTGATCTTCTCCTTTCCTATTTTGTTTCTTTCCAATTGAACCTCTTAACACCATATTTTGGCATGGCCTTTCAGTTTGGCCTTTGCAAACTTAACCCTATCTAGATCCCTGATATCCTCATACTCAAAGTACTCTTCTAGTTCATTGATCCAATCGATCAACTCATCTGATTTAAGATTTCCTGAAAATACACCCACATCAATTGTAGGTCTTTTCCCAAACTTAGTAATGGCCCTAAAAAGCCTTTCCTCTGCCTGATTTAGAACTTCCACGTCAAATTCCCCTTCTGGTCCAATTTTTTCTTCTTCATTATTGTCCTCACTTTCGTAGCCTATGGCAACATTTGTTCCTCTACGGAGCTCCTGCAATGCTTGTACCTGCCTTTGGAGGGCTCTAACCTCCTCAATATTAATAGCTCTGACCCTTCCACCACACTCTCTTCGTGGAGGCATCTTCTTAACTCAAATCCACAACCACACAATCCTGGTGCAAACTGCCTCACAGTCGACACTCTGTCTACACACTCAAGAAAACTAGCTCTGATACCACTTGATGGGGACACAACCTAAGCACAGAATGGACACAACAGGAAAGGGAAAATTTTATTAACTTTGTAAATAGCTAATACATTTAGTACAGAGAAAATAGACTTCAAAATATGCCCTAAGGGCTTACAACAGTATAAGTCTAGAGATAATTTCTCCTTTTAGTACCTCCTCTCAAACTCCACTCCAAACTGCCTTTTACAATGCCAGAAATGTTCTTAAATAGTACATTATAGAAAGTGCTAGTTGGCATCCATTGACCAAATAGAAGGCTCTAGAAGCTACATTAGAAGTCCATACAAATCTAGAAGAATCCAGAAATGGTAATCGAACTTTTAGGAGGCATAACTTTTGAACTGTAGCTCTGATTGATTAACCGTTTACATTTCTGAAAAGATCTGGAAGTGCTCTATAGCCCTATGGATAAGCTTCACTCATCCCCCATTTTTTAGCCCTTTTTGAGGTCATTTAATGCCCTAACCTAACTTTGAAGCATTCTTAGGAGGTCTCCAAAAATTGAAGAACCGTAATAACTTTCAAACCATGGGGCCTTTTGACTTGATTCTTTTTCTGGAATGCTCTAAATACAACTACATTCATCTGGCCAATTTACATCTTCTAGTTCACCAAATGATGGCTCAATTACATAATCCTTTTTTTTTTGGCATTTACACGTAATTCAAGGTGTTCAAATACTCTATCTTAGAACACTGATAGTGGAACTGTGAGAGTTGGAACCTTTATTTGACCCAAATGGGTATCCAAAAATGAAAACCCATGAAACAAAAACTAAGTCTAAGTACATTTTTTTGGTTCACACAGGATTGCCCTTATACCTCTAGATGCTCTTGCATCAAGTCCAGAAAAATCTCCAGGGTCAGATGGATTTTAGGCTTTTTTTCTTTCAAAAATGTTGGAACATATTAGTAGAAGAATTATGGAGGGCAATTGAGGCTGCTAGGATTGGAGGATCAATTCTAATGAAAATTAATCATACAATCCTAGCCTTAATTCCTAAAAAATTAGTAGAAGATTCACCTTTGATTTTCATCCCATTGCGTTATGTAACACTATCTATAAAATTTACTCAAAAGCTTTCGCAAATAGAACTAAAGCTCTACTCCCTAGGATAATCTCTGAAGAAAAAACTGGGTTTGTGCTAAGTAGATCAATCCTAGATAGGATATCCATAATTTAGGAAACCATTCACTTGGCTATTAGAAAAAGTAAGCATGCATGTTTATGAAACTAGATATCCGAAATGCTTATGATGTTGTGGATTGGAGGTTTCTATGCAAATGCCTAGAAGCCTTTAGATTCTCTTAGCAACAGATTAATAGAATTTTCAATTGCATATCCATGAGTAAAATTTCTCTATTAATCAGTGGTACCCCAAAAATTTTCTTTAATATTTCAAGGGGCATATGGCAAGGAGACCCCATATCACCATTCTTATTTATTTGGAAGATCAATTCAAAAGGCTCAAGTAGAAGGTAAAATCAAAGGAATAATAGTAGCATAAAAAATTCTCAATATCACTCATTAGCAATTTTCTAATGATGCTATCCTCCTTGGTGCCGGTACTAGGTCAAAGACTCAAGCTTTCAAACAAATCATTTTGGATTATACTATAGCTTCAAGATAGAAAGTGAATGTAGATAATTTGGAAATTTTCTTTATTAATACATCAAGAGATATGGAAGAATATATTTGTAATCATATGGGATAAAAGAAAGGTTCCTTCTAGTATAAATACTTAGGGATTCATTTAGAAAAAGGAGTTAGGAATAAAAATGTCAGAAATGCTTTAGAATAACTAAGAGGCGGGGTGAATCAATTATTCAAGGTCCAAATGTCCAATTAAATTTTTTTTATCAAGTAAAGTGATCCTTTAAAATTGTTCATTCATCCAAGCTTAAACTTTCCTACTTAACAAGTTATTGTAAATCAAAATGCAAGCATAACACATGAAAAGATCAACACATAACACAGTAATTTACATGGAAACCCAATTTGGAAAAAAACACCAGTAACATGCTACTCAATTCTCACTCTTTTGACATGATGCCCTATGAAAGGCCTGCCCTGTTAAAGGCTACAACACACTATTAAATGTGACCTGGTTAAAGGATTTAACCACCCTATTAGAAGTGGGCCTAGTTAGAGGACTTTAGAACCTTCACTTGGAATGCCACCTTGTTAAAGGATTTACAAATGGTTGTTAAACCAACCTAAGTCCATAGGATTTTACCCTAGCTTGTACAATTGTTAGAGAGTAACAACAAGGGCTTTTGATCGAATACAACTCACAACTTATCTTGTAAATTTTAGATCACAATTTAGCTCTTCAAAATTTGCCTAGCTTTCAGTCTCTGCATCTTTGACAGCTTGTCCTCCTCTCAAGCTTTGTCTCCTTAAGTCTTCATGCTAAATATACTAGTGCAATCTTCTTTCTGACCACTAATTGAAGCAAAGTCTTTGTGCTCTATTTTTTTTTCTCCTTGATGCCTTCTCCTTGACACCTTTCAACCACTTCACAATTTTGGCACTCCACCAACTCTTGCTTCTTGGCCTGTGACTTCTTAAATAGAAGTTTGGAATTGCTTTTCCTACTTGATTATTCCCTCCTTTAATTCTAGTTTGAATGGATTAGGTAGGATTCATTGAATCTAACCCACATCTTGTTTCTTCTAGAAACATCATGAAGAATTCTTTTGAATTCACTCAAAAATAGTTTACATAGAATTTTGTGCCACTAGCTCATCATCCTTATCCTCCAACTAGTTCACAAAATTCAAGGTAACAAACTTGTTAGCTTAGATTTGGAAAATCTTTGACTTTTCAAATAATGTAGTAGCTCAACACTATTGAAATTTTGGTGCTCGACACATACTATGTACTCAACATCAACTATGTTTTATTAATGTTGGGCACCTACTGTGGATTTACATGGCATCCACTAAATTTTTTTGATGCTCGACACTAACTGAAAATCTACTCAGCTTGAACTAACTTGCTCGGCACTCACTAATGAACTTAGTTAAGCTTTGTAGTCATCCTTCTTATAGCTTATTCCTCTAATGTTTCTAAGTATGACCAACCTTTGTATCTTCAAGTATGTTATCAATACATCATTTAACCATTGTCTTTATTGATCCTTTCACTTCATTACAAAACCACAACTCAACCTTTCCCTTAGGTGCTTTTGTTACATCTTGTTGATTAAATCCTCTTCTTCAATCAACTAAGTGATAGTACTTGGATCTTATAAGCAATTTTCATTCTAGAAAATAATAGGTTTGACATCAATGACAACAATCTCCCTCTTTGCAATTAATATTCTTCATTCTTCAACAATGACATTGAATCAAATTTCCAACAATCTCCCTCTTTGGCATTGATGTCAAACCAAAATGATCAACCAAGTTAACAAAATGTTAACTAGGTTAAATAGTAAATCAAATGCCAAAAATAAAAACTTTATTCAAAATTATTCATTATCAATAGTCTAAGTAAACTTATGACTCCCTCTAAAGTCTTTTGTTGATAAACTATCTTCTCCCTCTTTGTTCTACTATTCCTCTAATTAATTCTTGTTTGCACTGTTTTCTCCCTCTGAGCTACTATTTCCTTTTACATATCTAAACATTCTTTTAATAACTCTTTTCTATGGCTTACCATTGTTCACTTCACTATTCACTTTGTTCTTGTGCTGCTCTTGACTCTTTCATACATTATTTCTCCCTCTATATGTATTGATCATGTTTTTCTATTCTAGTATCAACGTCTTCTCCCTCTATTCATTTTATCCTATAGATTTGATCAGTTTCTTGCTACTTCTCCCTTTTTGAATACAATGTCAAAGATGTACTATTTTAGCATCTTGACATGCAAGTATAGCATTTGCAAGTACTCCAATTTCTCCCTATGTCACCTTAGTTGTGACTGATTTGGAACTTCAACACTTTGATTACTTCAGGCATGATCCTTAAGTAAATATCTTCTACATCAATGTGTAATATGCCAATCAATCAACTCATTTGATGCAAGGCAGTCTTGCTTTATCTCAAGTAGCCTTGGCTAGGGGTGTCACCCCTAACTTACCTCTAAGATACTCAAAAGCATCTTTAGGTAGTGCTTTTGTGAAGATGTCAGCAAATTTTTCCTTTGAATTGACATATTCCATTCTTACTTGTTTATTTTCCACCAATTCTCTTACATAGTGATACTTGATTTCAATATGCTTTGTTTTGGCATGCATTATAGGATTCTTTGATATGTTGATGGCACTTGTATTATCACAATAGAGTATCATAGGTTTAGTTACCTCTTCCTTCATACCTTGCAATAGATGTTTGATCCATACAATATTAGTATAGTTGATAGCAGCACCAACATACTCAGCTTCTATTGTAGACTGTGGGGTACAATTTTACTTTTTTCTAGTCCAAGTAATCAATCTCTTACCTAAGAAAAGTGCTCCTCCACTAGTGTTTTTTTTATCGTCAATATTACCTCCTCAATCTACATCAATGTAGGCTTTCAACTCAAACTTTTCACTCTTCTTGTAGTACAAACCAAAGTCATTAGTTCCTTTTAAGTACCTCGGTATTCTCTTTACTGCCATTAGATGATTTTCTTTTGGATTTGTAGAAAATCTTGCCACTATTCTAATAGCTAATGCACTTTTTGGTCTACTATGTACAACATACTACAACTTTCCAATCATTGATCTATACATTGCTTGATTCACTTCAGCTGACTCATCATTCTTGGATAACTTATGTCCTATTACCATTGGTGTATTGATTGGTTTTGAGGCTTCGAATGCAAATGCCTTGAGTATCTCCTTGATGTATTTGGTTTGGGTCAAAAATATGCCATGCTTTAGTTGATGTACTTGCAGTCCAACAATGAATTTGATTTCTCCAAATATTGACATCTCAAACTCATATTTCATTTGATCAAAAAAATCTTTACATAGAACATCTTTTCCCCTGAATATTATATCATCAACAAAGATTTTAGATCTCAAAATGTCTTTACCTTTCTCTTCCTTGATATACAGGTTGTCATTGTCATCTATTCTCTCAAATCCTATCTTCACAAGGTCTTTATGCAGTCTCTCATACCATGCTCTAGGTGCTTGCTTTAGACCATAGAGTGCTTTATGTAGTTTGTAAACCATATCCTTGTTTTTATCATCAACAAATCCCTCTAGTTGTTCTATGTAGACTTCCTCTTCTATTATTCCATTCAGGAAAGGAGACTTCACATCCATTTGTTATAATTTGCAACCTTTATAAGCAACATATGCAAGCAATGTTCTTACTCCTTCCATTCTTGCAACAGGGGCAAATGTTTCCCCATAGTCCAACCCTTCTTGTGCATAGCCTTTGTAGACTAGTCTGGCCTTGTTTCTTGTTATCTCACCATTCTCATCAAGTTTTTTTCTAAAGACCCATTTGGTACCAATTACATTTTTATCAACTGGTCTTGGAAATAGAGTCCAAGTTTTGTACTTCTTAATCTAATATATCTCATCTTCCAAAGCTTTGTGCCAATTATCATCTTGTAGTACATCTTTAACTATTTTGGACTCAATCTTTCTCAACATACATGATTCATTCCTTAATCTATTTATTGTCATTGGTCCAACTTCCTTGTCTCCAATGATTTGTTCTATAAGGTGATCTCTTCTCACATATCTAGATAGTCTTGGTTCTATCTTTCTTTTCATGTTTAGTTCTTCAGCTTCAGAGTCACTTTGCACACCACTTTCTAGTATTCCATTTTCTCTTCCATGTGTACTAATTTTAGAATCAAAATGTGCATTTTCTTCATTCTACAACTTGGCTTCTAAATGCAGCTCAACATTCACTAGCTGTGACTCGGCTGATATTGAGTTCAGTTGGTATTCCTTCATAGAAGTATACAAAAGATCTATAATCTTTTGGTTTCCTAGATTCATCAACTTGGACTTCTACATGCTCATCAAAATTTACATTTGTACTCTCTACAATCTTGTCAATGTTAGTATTCAAACTCTTATATGCTTTACTTCTAGTGGAGTATCCAAAGAATATGCCTTCATCACTCTTTGCATCAAACTTGCCATTTCTAGTATCTTTAAGAAAATAGCATTTACAACCAAACACTTTGAAATGTTTTACATTAGGTGAGTGACCATACCATAATTCAAAAGGTGTTGCATTTGTTCCTTTCTTGACTTGTACTCGATTCAGGGTGTAAACAACAATACTTACAGCTTCTCTCCAGTACTTCAAAGTAACATTTTTCTACATCATTAATGTTCTGGCATAGTCTATTATTGATCTATTCCTTCTTTCTACAATGTCATTCTGTGGAGGAGTTCTTGGTGCTGATGTTTACCTTTTGATTCCTTTTTCATTACAAAATATCTCAAATTCTTTTGATGTAAACTCTCCTCCTCTATACGATCTTAAGCACTTTAGAATCTTTCCTATTTCCTTCTCAAACCTAGCCAAATACTACTTAAACATTTAAAATGCATTAGATTTTTTCTTTAAGAACATACCAGTCATCATCCTAGAGTAGTCATCCATATATAGCATTATGTATCTATCTCTTTGGTAGCTTTGTACTTCTATTGGGCCACATAAGTTAGTATGCACTAACTCTAGTACTTCTTTGGAAGTGTAGGTTTTTCTTTTGAAACTTGACTTGGTCATTTTTCCTAATTGACATTGTTTGCACATTGTGTTTTCAGGTTTTTTCAGCTTAGGAAAACCTTTGACTTTATTCTTTTTGCTAATGCTAATTAGATTGTCAAAGTTAACATGTCACAGCCTTTTATGCCATAACCACACATTATCATGTCTAATAATAAGACAGGTTGCAGCTTCCATATCTAGGTAAAACAAATTACTCCTAGTTTTTTCACCTTTTTCCTATCAAATTTCCATTAGTATCATAGATTTTGGTAGATTTGTTTCCAAATTCTACTTTGCAACCTACATTGCTTAATTGTGATACACTCAACAAATTGTAGTTTGATCCTTCAACATAGTATGCATTATCACGTGAGATTTTCTCTATAATTTTAGTAGAACCTTTTTCTTTGATTTAACATGGAGCATCATTTCCAAATCTAACACTATTTTCATCATACTGAGTAAAGGTAATAAACTTACTTTTATCTCCTATCATGTGATGTGAGCATCCACTATCTATGATCCATTTGTCATTCTTGTTCACACAAGTTACTAGTGTTGTTGCCTCATCTTCATCTGATTCATCTTTGATGGCTACATAGACTACTTCATCATCATTCTCATTAGAATCTTCTTCAACAATGTAGCATCTTTTGTCTTTGTCCTTTTAATCTCTGCTATCATCTTCTCTTTTGTTCTTGTACTTGTTTCCTTATCTGTAGTTCTTCTTCTATGTACACCTGGCAGCAATATGTCTTACTTCATTGCAATTGAAACAAATGATAGGGAGCTTACCTTTGAATTTACCTTTGCCTCTATGGAATCTTCTAGATAGTAGTGTTTCCAATTGTTCCACGTCTTCCTCATTTGTGTTGCTATCACTAGATGCATGTTTTCCTTTTCTACTCTTCTTTTTTGATTTAACCTCCTCAGTATCTTTCAATGATAGCCTATCCTTGAAAGAAGACTCAAGATTATCAAGTCTATAATTATCATAATTGGAAAATTCAAAAGCAATGAGTCTCCCTACTATTCCTTCAAAAGTTCATTGATTTCCTGGGACACACCTTAGCTCTTGGATGGCTAAAACTCTAATAACATAGATGGGGAGAAAAGTTCTTAAGTATTTTCTATTGACAGTGTCATCTTCCAAATGACCACCCAAACTCCTTATTGCACTTACCACTTCTTTTACTCTAGAGGCATATTGAGCAACATTCTCACCTTCCTCCATTTTCATGTCATCAAACTTTCCTCTAAGGCTTTCTCTCTTTTCTCTTTGAACATTCTGATATCGTCCATAGATATCTAATAGGGCTTTCCACATCTTGAATGTAGAATCACATCCTTTGGTGTCATCAAATTCAGCATAGCTGAGTGCAGAGGCAATCTCCAATATTTCCTATATGCTCCTTCCTTTTGTTCAAATCATCTATAGAAAGGGGTCCAGCTAGATCTACATGTTCCACTCTAATTGAGGTTTTTTTATAATCACCTATTGATCCAAGATGGAGTTTCATTAGGCTTTTCCATGTAGCAAAGTTATCTCTATCAAGCTTGGGAACTTCTCTCTTGGACATCTTGATCTTTCTGCTTCTAGTACCATAAAACTAAATCAACAGATGTCTCTAATACCAATTGTTAGAAATTTTTTAGAATAACTAAGAGTGGGGGAGTGAATTAGTTATTCAAGGTCCAAATGTCTAATTAAAACTTTTTCATCAAGTAAAGTGAGCCTTTAAAACTATTCATTCATCCAAGCTTAAACTTTCCTACTTAGCAAGTTAATGTAAATCAACATGCAAGCATAACACATGAAAAGATCAACACATAACACAATAATGTATGTGGAAACCCAATTTGGGAAAAACTACTAGTAACATTGTACTCAATTCTCACTCTTCTAAAGTGATGCCCTGTGAAAGGCCTACCCTATTAAAGGCTATAACACACTGTTAAATGTGACTTAGTTAAAGGATTTAACCACCCTATTAGAAGTGGGCCTAGTTAGAGGACTTAGAACATTCACTTGGAATGACACCCTATTAAAGGATTTACAAATGGTTGTTAAACCAATGTAAGTCCATAGGATTTTACCCTAGCTTGCACAATTGTTAGAGAGTAACAACAAGGGCTTTTGATCTGATACAACTCACAACTTATCTTGAAGGTTTCAGATCATAGTTTAGCTCTTCACAATTTGCCTAGCTTTTAGTCTCTGTAGCTCTAATAGCTTGTCCTCCTCTCAAGCTTTTCCTCCCTGAGTCTTCATGCTCAATATACTAGTACAATCTTCTTTTTGACCACTAATCAAAGTAGAGTCTCTATGCTCTATTCTTTCTTCTCCTTGATGCCTTCTCCTTGACACCTTTCAACCACTTTGCAACTTTGGCACTCTAGAAACTCTTGCTTCTTGGCCTGTGACTTCTTAAATAGAAGTCTAGAATTGCCTTTCCTACTTGATTCTTCCCTCCTTTAATTCTAGTTTGAATGGATTAGGTAGGATTCATTAAATCTAACCCACATCTTATTTCTTTTAGAAACATCATGAAGAATTCTGTTGGATTCACTCAAAAATGATTTACGTATAATTCTATGCCACTAGCTCATCATTCTTATCCTCCAACTAGTTCACAAAATTCAAGGTAACAAACTTGTCAACTTAGATTTGGAAAATCTTTGACTTTTCAAATAATGTAGTAGCTCAAGACTATTGAAAATTTGGTGCTCAACACATACTGTGTTACTCGGCATCAACTATGTTTTACTAATGCTCGACATCTACTAAGATTTTTTGATATTCGACACCTATTACTTTGCTCAGCATCTTCTATATCACTCGACACACACTAGATTTTCATTTGCTCAGCACTAATTGAAAATTTGCTCAGCTTGAACTAGCTTGCTTGGCACTCACTAATGAACTTAGTTAAGCTTTGTAGTCATCCTTGTTGCAACTTATTCCTCCAATGATTCTAAGTATGACCAACTTCTATATCTTCAAGTATGTTATCAATACATCATTTAACCATTGTCTTTACTGATCGTTGCACTTCATTACAAAACCATAACTCAACCTTTCCCTTAGGTGCTTTTGTTACATCTTGTTGATTAAATCCTCTTCATCAATCAACTAAGTGATATCACTTGGATAAAAATAGAAGGTTTGACATCAATGAAAAAACAATGATTGAAAACATTCTTTAACAACAATCTCCCTCTTTGCAATCAATCTTCTTCATTCTTCAACAATGACATTGAATAAAATTTCCAACAAAAAAATGATGGGACAACATCTTAAATAGAATTGAAAAACAAATAGAAATATGTAAAGGAAAATAGTTAACTAAAACATGAAGAGAAACTAAAATTAAATCTATTCTTTCAGTTATCCCTACATACCAACTCTTACGTCTACCTTTACCCAAAAAAGTTAACAACAAATTAGATGAAAAATTTAGAAACTGCTTTTGGATTAAAAGAAAAGAAAAAAAGAAATAAGCATTAATAAAATGGGACAAGATTTTTTGTCTAAAAAATCAATGAGGTTTGGGTATTAAGAACTTTAGCTAGCATAATGAGGCATTGGGAGAAAAACTAGTCTAGAGAGTGTATAAAGAAAAAGAAAATAAATGGGCAAAAATTCTCTATAATAAATATTTGAACCCAAATGATCCAACATCTCTATTTAGAATCAAAAATCCCCCAGTAGGTTCAGAAACTTGGAATTTTACAATAAAATGTCAGTCATTGATCAATAAGTATGTAACCTCTGATCTGGGTAGAGGAGAAGAGGCTCTCCTCTGGGAAGATTCATAGGATGGTCACCTCCCTTTCATCAATTCAAACATCCTTGGAAGTGTCATAAATGAGCTTACCAACTTATGGGGTTCAAAAATTTTAGACTTTAAAAGTATGGAGATGAAAGTATGGATATGGTTCTTCCTCCCAACTCTCAGGATAGATTAGCTAAGACACTTAAAATAAGTAAGAAAATCACAAACAATCAAAAAAATATAAACTATCCATTATTAGATCCTCAGAGGGATAAAGAAATCAATATTAGTTGACAATTAGGGAAAGATATAGATTAGACTAACCCACATGAGGAAGATAAGACACAAGAAGTAGATAAAAGTGGATTGGATAAGTTAAACCATAATGGTACCAATGACAACTTGGAAACAAAAGACATAGGATAAGGAAACATAATTAGTGATAAAATTAATATTTTTATACCTACAACAACAATAGAAATGGAGTGGGAAAACAAAGTAATAAATGAAAAGAGGAAAAGAGAAAAATAGACAAAATAATAATCTTTTAAGTTTTGGAAAATCCTAACCAAAGGGAAGAATATTTTTGAGGATGATGAAATATTGATAAGTTTCCAAGAAATGGAAAGAGATTACAAACACCCTATAGAAGTACTAGAGACTATCATTAGAAAATGTGGAGCAACCGGTCAAGAATAAACAATCATTATATGGGAAGATATTAATGCTCTTGTTAGCCTAGAAGAGAAATATGAAGGCTCTCATATAATATTGCAAGTAATGACAGATTTTAGAGAATGGTTAAAAAATAATAATTTAATCAATATACCCTTCCATGAATGGGTTATTCACTTGAAACAACAAAAGGATAGGTTTTTGCCACATAGCATAAAGACTAGACAAATTTTTATATAAAGGTTATCTTAACACATTTAACTTTTCTTTTAATTCAACCATACTCCCCAAAGCAGGCTCTGACTATTTTTTGGTTAGATTAGAGATAGAAGAACAATAAAAATTATCTAGAAACCCCTTCAAATGTGAGAAAATGTGATATTTAGATGAAAACTTTCAAAATAATATTAAGCAATGGTGGAAAGAGGGTGAATTTGAAGGGTAAAAAATATTTTGTTTTGTAGTAAAACTAAAAGTATTAAAAGAAAAAATAATAAAATGGAATAATGAACATTTTAACTACATATTTAAAGAAAAATTAGATAACAAAGAACAACTTAAAAAGCTTAATGAAGAAGTCATTAAAAGCAGGATGGATAATGATAGATATAATAAAGAAAAAGAACTACCAGTGAAATGAGAAAATATCTTAGCTAAAGAAAAACTCTATTAGAAACAAAAATCATATGAAACATGGTTGACAGAAGGAGATCAAAACACAAAGATTTTTCATAGCAACAACCTAAATAGAAGGAACATCAATAAGATCACAAAAATTAAAGCTAGTAATGGTAATGAAACTGAGAATCTTAGCCAAAAAGTAGATGTTTTCATTAAATATTATATTGATATTTTTAATAATTATGAATATTCTAATATAACAACATATAATAAGATGATAAGTACAATACCAAAATTATTAACAACAAAATATAATAAACACCTAAATAATAAATTATCTATCGAAGAAATCAAAGAAGCCCTCTTTAAGCTCAACCTAGATAAATGTCTAGGTCCAGATGGCTTTCAAACCTTCTTCTTTCAGAATGTTGGGACATTCTAAATTTTGATCTGTGGGAAGCTATCAAGGCTACTAGAAACTTTGGATTTCTATTAATAGAAATTAACAACACCTTTTTAGCTCCAATCTCAAAGAAAACCAATCATAAAGAACCAAGGGAATTTAGGCCCATTGTACTATGCAACACTATCTATAAATTCCATCCAAAGCACTAGCAAATAGGGTGAAAAAGTTCTTTCTAGAATAATTTTGGAAGAACAAACCGACTTTGTACCTAACAAATTTGTCTATGATGGCATAATCATCATCCAAGAGTTAATACATTCATCTCTTGAATCAATAAGGATCATTGTATGTTAATGAAACTAGACATCCAAAAAGCTTATAACAAAGTATACTGGGGATTTCTATGTAAAACCATGGAAGTGTTTTTTTTTCACACCAATTGATTAACTTAATTTACAATTGTATTTCAAATCTTAAGATTTCTTTTATTATAAACAAAATTCTCAAAGGCTTCTTCAACATATCTAGAGGAATTTTTTGAAATTATAAATGGGAAACATGTACTTCTGGGGGGGGTTGAATCATAAGTTCAAACTTTAGCTATTAAAGCTATCACCATTCATTAGATGCATGTAATATATGAATTGAAAATAACATAAAAATTAAATGCATCTAAAACATGTGAGCAATTGAACATACACACTTAACACAATATATGATTACCCAGAAACCCTCAAAATGAGAAGGTAAAACTAGGGTGGGGATGACACCCATAAATCTTCACTATTGCAACAATAAAGTGTAGTCAATCAAGGTTACAATGGTTTGACCATGAATCATGATCTACCCTATGAAAGGTTTTTCTTGTTAAAGGCTTACAAAGACTGTTAAGTACCACCTTGTTAGAGGATTTCAACACCCTATTAGAAGTGTGCTTGGTTAAAGGACTTCAGAACATCCACTTGGAATGTCACCCTGTTAAAGGGTTTACAATAGCCTATTAGGACTACTCCACTTAGGAGATTTAACTAAAATCATTGGAATAGATCTTGTGATTGGCTCTAGTTTCCTAGTAAATGATCAAATCCATACATTGTCCTTCTTGATCCTCCTTGATCTAATATAACAATGTTGTATCCTCCTAATCTTTGTTCTCCTCCAACTAACTCTACAATTCACTCTCACTGCTAAGTCACCCTAAATTCTCTGTGAACAAATTCAATCATTCATCCTTTGTTACCTCCTATAACATGATCTCTTTCACACTCTCAAAAATCCTTGATATTTTTGAGGCTTCTTCTTCCTTATAAAGACTTTAGTTGCTTAGGTTTAGGTATGAATCTATGGCTGAGATTTATTCTTTCTGTCACTTAATCCTTCCTATTTTCTAATTGGTTGCATGTAAATACATAGCGATTATGTAAATAGATTCTTCCTTATCTTTAAAAAAATCAAAATCTAACCTTATGTTAGCTTGAAAGTGTTTTACATAGTTGTTTGTGTAGTTACAAACAAATATGCCAAATCTGTGTTACTTAACACTTGAAGTTACTGATGCTCGGCACATAGTGTAATTCTATTTCTAACTTTGCACCTAAACTACTTGGCATCAACTATTTACTCGGCACTTGAATCACTTGGCATGGTTTATCTATTCGACACTTGAGTGACTTAGCACATGAGTGACTCAACACTCATTGCAACTTGGCATGTTCTTGTATTTACATATTATACTCAGCATGCATTACTAGTTTGGCATGAACTAAGTAAATGACTTAAGTGTGTTAACACTCAATTGTCAAAACCAATCTGAGATCAAAAATCTCCCCCTTTGACATGAGTGTCAAAAAAACTTATCTATACATGATCAATCTAATCTTCTCAAGTATAACACATTCACAACTCAGCTTATACAAAACTTCAAATTTTTCAAAATTTTACAATAACCTATATACCTCAAAATTTATAACTCCCCCTAAGTTAATGTGCATGTTTTGTACCCAAAATTTTTTCTCCATTATGAGTAGATTTGTCTCTAATAGCTAATACTTCTTTGCCTTCAATGTGTTTCCAACTGATGCTCTATCTTTAGCTAATATTTCTTCTTCTCTGTTTATGTTTCTGCATTGTATATCACTGGGGTCAAAAACTGATTAGCTCCCCCTTTGTTCATGCTTCTTCTTTTGTTTTATTTATATTCACCTTTCTCCTTTTCATTATTCTCCCCCTTTGTATTACCTCCCCTTTACTCTTTACTCGCCCCCTTTTTTAATCTTTTATCTCTCCCTTTTTGACACTTATATCAAAGGTTCTATACACTTATTGTGTATTTGTCCAAAAATGATTTTTGGACTTCCATAATTATCTTTAGAGTTGCATCCTAGTTGTCACATGAAACATCTAATGACTTGAGTTGGATTGCTAGCTTGGCTGCTAGGTGAACTAATCCATCTAATGTTGAAAGATGGGGATCTTTCTTTACCAATGTCTTTGCATATGCTAGCTCTTTATGGAGTATCTCCATATGTGGGGTGAGGGAGGCTTGAATTTTTGTCAACTTGGTTCTTATATTAGCCTCTTCTATTATTAACATAGCTAGTTGACTTTGTGATTGAAGCAATGTGTTAAAATGCTTCTCACTTTGAGCTGGGTTTTGTGGTAGTTGCATACCTGATACATTGAGATTTCTCTCTAGACTCAAAATTATATGTCTTGTTTCTTGAGTTAAGAGTGTGGGGTCACACAATTTAGTGTACAATGAGAAAATATTCTCAAGTAGCTTCTTCACATCCTCAACCTTTGTAGTCCGTGGAACTTAAGTAAGTGCTATCTCACCTGATATTTTCTCATTCACTTTACTTTGGAATTTCTTTTTTGATGACTCAAGAATTTTTGCACTTGGGTCAATATCTTCATTATTTACCTTTTCAAAAAAAATTGATAGTTGTTCCAACATAGGCTTTGTTTCCTCAAGTGTAGGCAAGTTGAATGCATCTAAGAAGATTTCCTTGATGTCTTGCAATGCTTGCTTTTGCCTAAATTCTCTTCTAAGAACTTCTTGGTGCTTCTTCTTTTATAAAGCTTGTTGTAGTATTCCTATTTCCTCTATAGTCATTTTTGCATAATCAAACTAAGGAATAATGATATCTTCATCTAAGGTAACATCACCATAGTGAGTTACCTTATCAATTCTTGTAAAGCTTGAACATGGTGCTGAAATCTATAGTGGTATAGCTTCTGTGGTCATCTTTTGAAGGATTCTAGTAGGAGTGCCTGATGTTGGTAATGTTACCAATGCTTGTATGGCTTCTTGCTCCTTTTCTCTTGGTGCATCCTTGCTCTCTTTAGATCTACTTTGGTCAATCACAATGATTAGACTTGCACCTTGTGGTTGTGTTGTAGGTAGAAATGTGTCTATTTGTCCTATTTTCTTTGTTGTTGTCTCCTTTTCTTCTTCTTTGGCAATCTACCCCTACTCAACTGTGTCTTCTTTGATACTTGTGTCAACCTTGATAGATGTATCTTTAATTTTTTGACTCAAGGGTTGAACACTAGTAGCTGAAGGATGGTAGAAGGTAGTTCTCGTGTATTCACCTTATCCCTTGTGATGTTAGATACTACCTTCTAAAGTTCATCTACCTTCTAAAGTTCATCAACACTAATTGATACTAGAATTTCACATAATCTTTCTTGTAGTGTAGATTGGTCAAGAATCTTCTTCAGATCTTCTGTAGTTAAAGGATTGATGTTCTGAGCTAAACTATCAAGAACATTTTTAACAATTGTGGTTTTTGCAAGTATACTAGTGTCATGAGGAGGACTCATACTTGGCATTTGTGTGTCTTGCACACTCTGTTCTTCCTATTTCTCTTCAGCCATAGCCATATCTTCATCTTTCTTTTTTATCTCCTCAGTATTATCCTTTTCTTTATAATCCTCATTTTCATCATTATCATCTCCATTATTTCTACCCTCAAAGGGATCTTCTCCTCCTATATTGATAGTTGTCAATCCATAAATCAATTTCCACATTTGAGTGGATTTCCTCACAACATCTTCAATGTTATTCTGAAGAATGTTGAATTCCCTATATTTTGGTGCAAACCTTCCACCATATTTCTTGTTGGCCTTGGTAATATTCCCATTTGAAAATTCTAGCATTACCTAGGCTAATGTAGATTCTCTAATTTTCTTTTCCAGATTTAAACAATAATGCTAGTTATTTTCAAAAATATTATATAATTCCTTTGGCATAGTGTTATCTAATTCAAGTGGGGTGTTCTTGAATTTAGACATCATTGCATATATTGATTCTTCAATCAAATTTTGCTCTTCTCTACCAAGTTTTTCAAAATTTACACTTTTCAAACTAGTCATGTCTGCATTATTTCTAACATTTTCACAAATATTTTCAAAATCAGATTTTGGTGGATGATTTACCACTCTAAATTGGCTTGTATCATCTGATTCTATCTTTTCATCATCAGATTCTAGTTGTGCAATGTATTTCCCTCTTTGTTTCTTCTACACTGGACCTTTTTTTTTTGTAGCCTTTGTCTTCTCTTTGGCTTTCTCATTGGCCTTTTGTGTGGTGGCTCATGTGCTTGCCCTAGTTGTTGGTGTTGTTGACTTTGTTGGGCTAAGCTTAGCAATCTAATTTTTCCTTTTTATTTTCCATAGGTTGTGCCTTGGCCTTTCTCTTCTTAGGTTTTTCTTGTACTGGTGCTTCCTTGGTTTCTTCTTCCTCAACACCTTCTACCTCTTCTTCATCCTTATATTCTCCTGATCCTTGGATTAATTCAAGAGGTTCTTGAAATTTTTCTTCTTCTTCTTCTTCATCCTCTTCATCATCATCTTCTTCTTCACTTGTATGTTCACCAAATTTGGCTTTTAATTTCTTCATCAATTTGTCTTTCTTTTTCAATGTGGAGGTTTTCTTTAATTCCATTTCTACCTTGGAATTTATGACATCATAATTTCCAAAGATTTTGGTTGTTTTGTCAACTTCTTTAGCAAGAAGTGTAGTGATAGTAGCTAAGGCTTCATCAACATTAATCTCATATCCTAAGGGTCTTAGCTATCTTACCCTAGGTATGGTAGCCTATACATATGTATAATCAATATCAACAAGAAAGCATATGTCATTGTAGTACTAATCAACTAGTGAAACAGGTATTCTCATCCCTATTTCATAGATTTCTTGAAGTCTTCAAAATAAATTGTCATGATAGTTTCAAAGTTTTCATCTATTTTCTCAATATATTCATTGATTTGCATAGTTATTGATCTTTTTATCTTCCAACTCACCTTTCCAAAAGATGGAAATGTGTTCTAAACATAGAAAAATATGTAGACAAGTATTGATCCAAACTTTCACTATGCTCTCTTGGTTTTTTTGACTGCTCCAAGATTTTCTATTAGCTATTGTAATTGAAGCTCAACAAGATCATAAGTATGATCCTTCTTTACAATTTTAGAGCCCACATCAATTGCAATATAGGGTAAACTTTTTAACCTACTTGATTCGTAAAACTTATGAGAAATTACCCTTATGGAAAACTCAAGTAGTGGGTCTGAGATGGTATCAATTGTCATTCCACATTTGTTCCACTTGGCTCTTGTGTTTCTCTCTATAACCTCCTTTGAATCACTTTGCAAAGTCTTTAGCTGATCTAGGGTTGGGTATCCAATTACCCTATGAACTATTCGTTTTGAAATTTTGATGGGTCCATCTTCCAAACATAAACATCCATCATGTATTATGCTTGATACTATCCTAATCCATTCTGTTTTGAACACCATGGAAAAGTCTAGGGCATAGTTCAAACCCTTCCTTTCAACAATCTTAAATTCTTCCTTTAGAATCTCATTTTCACACAACTTGTCATAAGATTTCCATATTTCCATGTCTCTTATTCCTCCTATCTTGCAATTGTAGCATTTTCTGACATCTTAGACCATTATGACCTTAGGGGGAATCATGGAAAGTGCACTAGATGGGTCTTGTTTATAAGCAACATCTAAGATTTCTCTAAAATATGGTTGCTTTACTTCATTACTAACTATTTGAACATTTAAAACTTCTTGACCGTCTATATTCTTTGAGCTTGATGCCATTTGGCAAACTAAGGTTTATACAAATTTCAAACTACCTGACTCAGCTTATGAAGAATACCTTGAAAATTTGATGAACTGATGTTGGATCATTACTAGAATCTATGCAAATGCTTCAAATCTAGTTTATGAGTCACCTTCCATTCTTCTTGTTATTTACTAGAATTGTGAAATGATGAAAAATGAGCGAAAATTGACCTTATACCCTTCAAAATTCTGTATTCAATGCTTAATGCTTGTATAGCTATAAATTTAGCATCAACATGATTTCTATTTCACTCAACATCTTCTGACATAACCATCACTCGACAACTACTACATGCTCATCCTCAACTAAATTAGTTTTGTAGCTTGACACTAACTAGTGTTCCACTCGACACACACAAAACTTTTCATGCTCAACAAAAACATGAAAACTTGAAGATTTAACCTTGAACTTTATACAACTTCTTGCATCTTTATTCATTCTTATCCATACTTTTCAGTACTAACTTCTTTTGAAACTGATGTATAATATAATACTTTATGTATCAGTCCCACATACCTCTTGTTTACTTAGTTTGACCACTTGACCTATTGGGTGAAGTGATCCCTTCTCCATTTGATGTACTACAACCATCTTTATTCTTCCATGTCTTATTCATCTCATCCTCAATGTGTTCAACATCTACCTTGCCATTTCCTTTGTCAAACTCATAACTTGGTGCCTTTGACCTAGTTGGATAATTTTTACTAATGTGACCAGTCTTCAAACAACTAAAGCATGTAGTTTGACTCAACCACCTTTATTAGTTACCTCTGAAATGTTTCCTAATATAATTATCATGGATATGTCCATACTCTTAACAGTAGTGATAGCTATATCTTGTTTTGTAATCCCAATTATAATAATTTCCATAACTTCTTACCTTTGTTGGCTTTCTTGATGTCCATGTGGACTTGGATCTACATTCAAAAGCTCAATGACCATACTTCTGATAGTTGTAGCAATATCCTTCAAATTTTGGTGCATGCATGGTTCTCGTTTTGCATTCATGTGCTTGATGACCATGTCTATTGCATTTATGAAAATGAATCATATTTGTATTTCTACTCTTGTACACATTAGTAGTATGTCCCTTCTTACAAAAAAGTGACAAGTAGGTTTTAAGTTCTTACCTTTTTTGTTTCTTTCTTTAGCAACTTTGGATAATCCTCCTTCTTCAGTACTTGTGTAGCCCAATCCTATTACATCATTGTTGGATCTAGGGGATTTTAATAATTTCTCAAAGTACTTGATAGCTTCATTTGGCTTGTTGAAATTCTTAGCAATCTCTCTTTCTATTTTCAAGTCATTCTGTAGTTGTTCATTCTGCAACTTTAACGTGGTTATCTCAATGTCTTTGACATTCAACTCATGATGAGCATTCATCATTTGGCTTAAGGTATCCAATAGAATGTTTGAGATCTTGGTTAGCTCTATTGACTTCTCTTCCAATCTGTTGTTCAAGATTATTTTGTCTTCTTCAATTATGTTCTTGTCTTCTATAGCTTTCTTCTTTTGTTCAGTCCATTCACATAGCATCATGGCTTGTGATTCTTGCTCCAACTTGAGATTTTTGATCTCTTTTGTTGGATACAATTGTCTAATTGTGTGTTGTCTTTGATATTACACAAATGTTATATCAATTGGTAGTCAGTTCTTACTAAGCTCACTTGGTCAACAAGGCAATTTTCCTTGTCTACCGAGCATTCTTGGAGATTACTCTACAAAGACAGTGTCTACCAAGCTCACTTGAGCATCGAAGGAAATTATGGCAAAAAAAAGTGTTAATCAAGTTCTCATGGTTAATAAAGGAAAGTTGGTTAGAGTCAATGTTCACCGAGTTCACTTGGTTTCGAAAGGATTTTGCAAGTTCACAGTGTTAACCAAGCTTCTATTAGTTAACAGATGAAATCATTTCAACATCAATGTTTACCAAGCAGGCTCAACCAATTAAGGATTTTGTTAATTTTATTAATGAAGTTTAATTATTTCAAGTATTAATTCCAGCCACTGTGGTAATGACTATTGGTCATTTTAATTTGTGATTGATCTAGTTTGATAATTTATATGGTATAAATATAAGGTCAAGTTGAGATTTTGAAGTATGAGTGAGTATGCAAGTGTATTGATTGATTGAGAAGGAAAGTTTAAGGGAACTTGAGGAAAGGTCAGATATCCTTGAGGAGTAGAAAAGTTATATTCGATCATGAAGGATCTAGCATGAAGAAAAACAAAGATCTATAATCAAAAATTCAGTTGCATCTCATTCAGGTCATTTCATTGTTACTTTCTTACCATTGTAGTAGTGATTCCAAAATCTCTTAATAGAGTTGGTTTAATAGCTAGTTGTAAATCCTCTAACAAGGTGAAAATTCCATTGAATTCTTCTAAAGACCTCTTGCAAGGCTATTCCTTAAAAGGTGATTAAATCCTCTAACAAGGTCACACATAACAGTATGTTTTGTAACCTTTAACCAGGTTAGCTCCTAATAGGGCTCACTTCAGAAGAGTAAAAATTAGTAATTAGTTACATTTGTGGTTTTTTCCATATTGGGTTTTCACGTTAAATCCTAGTGTCTCATGTGTTCATGTTATTTGTTTTGTGCTTGCAAGTTAATCACTATGAATGTTTAAGATCAGTAATAAGTACATCATATTACTTTTACCGAGTTACAACATTTTCTGTGTGTTTATCAAATTACAACAAAAATTAGTTTTATTATTAACATCCAAGGGATTTGAAATATTTTTGTGGTAATTGATTCACCCCCTCTCTTAGTTACTCCATCTATATTTTCAACAATTGGTATCAGAGCTTTTGGTGCTTACAGGAAAGGTTTCAAGGACCTAAGCTAAAGATCAGGATGTCTTACAAGAGAGAAATTCCAAGGCTTAAAAAAGATAACTTTTCAGCATGGCAGGGACTCATGAGACTTCATTTGGCTTTCATTGGTGATTCAAGATTGAAATACTTTAATGAAGAATACACAACTCCCACTGGTAGACTATCTATTGGAGGCATTACTGAGAAAAATACTCATAACACCATGATGATAGACATTGCATCTACTCTAAGCTATGAGGAATTTGATGATATCAAAGACTACAAAACCACTTTTGAAATGTGGAACAAGCTAAAGGACATCTATGCTGGTGATGACAATGTGAGGAGAGCCAAAGTAGAAAGCCTTAGAGGACAATTTGATTAGATGAGAATGAGAGAAGATGAAAACATTACCAAATATATTGAAAGGATCAAAGCAAGTGTCAATGCAATCAAAGCTTCTGGAGGAGAGATCAAGGAAGAAACTATTGTAAGTAAAGTTCTTAGAACATTGCTTCCTATCTATGTAATTAGAGTATTTTCTATTCAAGAAATAAGATGTGAGACAAATCATAAGATAACTTTGGATGTCATAGTAGGAAGATTGTGAGCCTTTGAACTAGATAACTTTGACAATTATGTTCCAGCTTCCAAGAATATTGAATTTTCCTTTGAGGCCAAGCTTTCACTTAAGGAAAAAGGAAAGAAAATAAAGGACACTCAATCAGAAAGTGAAGAAGAATCTAAGGAAAGTTTTGGTAGTGATCTTGAAGTTGTTGAAGCTCTATTTGCAAGGAAATATTCTAGAGGCAGAGGAAAATACAAAGGTAAAGTTCCCCTAATCTATTTTTCATGTGAAAAAATTGGTCATATTGCTGCCATGTGCTTGAAAAAAGAAAGAAATGATGAAAAGAAAGGTCACAAGTGCAATGGAAAGAGTGATTTCAAATCATTCAAAGCCAAGATAAGAAGATATGTTTTATGGCTAAAGATTCTGATAACAGTGAAGATGAAATAGTGTACATTGCTATGAAAGATGAATCTAATGATGAAGAAGGATAAGATGGCACTTATCTCTCATGTGAGAAAAAATGATACATGGATCATAAAAAATGAATGGTCACATCATATAACTAGTGACAAAACAAAGTTTGAACACTTTGAAGATTATGATGTGGTAGTATAAGGTTTGGAAACAATGAACCTTGTTGCATAAAAGGAAGAGGTTAAATCTCATTAACCAAAGAACTTGTATGTGACAATGCCTATTGGGTTGAAGGACTAAAACATAATCTACTGAGTGTGGCATAGCTAATTAACATTGGATTCAAAGTGAAATTCATACATGGCAAGGCAAGACTATTGGATGAGAAAGGAAAACTGATTGGATCAGGCAAACAAGTAAAAGGTAACCTATTCTATCTTGATCTTGGTGAGTGCTCATGTTTTATTGCTCAAGTTGAAGAAATTTTGTTATGGCATAGAAGGTTATTTCATGTAAATTTTGATAACATGGTGAAAATAAGAAAATTTAGGAAATCTGTTAGAGTAAATAATTAATAATTAATTATTTATTCTATTTACTTAAGCTTACTTAGGTTAATGCATTTATTTAATATTTGATATTTAATAGTTGTAGTGGTTAGTTGTTGACAACACGGGAGTTTGTTCCCTTCTAGCATGTTCCACCTTTTGTGGATATGTGCTGAGTTATCATCCTTATCTTCTACCACCTTCCAACTTGTTCTACAAGCTTCCATGATCTCTTTATAAGTGGGCTCCCTCTTTGTATTTTCAATATCACATAAGGCATTCTCATTGTAAATACATTTTTCTCTTGTGTTTGCTTATGTGGTCTCTCATGTCTATTTAGGGTTTTTCCCTTGCTCCATGCTCTTCCTCTCCTTGGCTTCTCTTTGACAAGTTCTCACATGCAGGTGGTCTTGGGCATCTTCGGAGTTGGCTTTCCTCAACTCCAACATGGTATCAGAGCCTTCCTACTGCTGCTTCATTGAAGAAATTTTGAAGCTGTGATTTGGAGTCACAAACCCTAGTTTGTTTGTGCATTTTTTCTTCAAATCAAGGGATCAACAATTTTTTGGAGAACTTTCAGCCCAAATGGACATCACCATTGGATTTGGAAGGCCGTTTGTAGTCAAGATTCATATAAAACTTGTCAATTTTGGAGATAGAGCTCTGAGAGGCAAAAAAATTTTGATTTCAGGGCTCTCCATACGGATCGTATGGACACAGGCGTTTTTAAAAAAATATAAAAAAAAGGGACGCAGAGTGCACCGTCGCAGCATTGCCCAGTGGCCACCGCGGGGCCACCCCTGCCCAGCTCCTCCGGCGGCATCTCCTCCTACCCGCAGTTTCCACAGGCATTTTTGTCGGCGCACTGCTGACATCCGCAGCTCTGACTATTACCTCTGCTTCGCCTTGGCGCTCTCGCGCAGAGCTCCACATTCAGTGTCACTCATGTAGAGCTGCACCCACTAGCGGCTACCACCAACACATCTGTCAACATTTTTGCTCAGTCAACGAAGTGCTCTATCAGCCTTTTTGCTGAGTCAGCGCCACTCTGCGCGTGACATGTGGCATGGGCACAACGTGGCACTTTTCCACGTGGCCCCTACCACATCATCCGTACATGCCACATGGCATTGCCACATGGCCCCTTTTGTTGTGACGGGCCACAGGCCATCAAATTTAAGCTTGCAGATTTCTGACATCAGCATTATGTCATCAGACCACCTTGCACACCTCTCTTGATTCACTTTTGAGCCTGCTTGTGGTTTGTTGGCCATAACTTTTGCATACAGAGGTATTTTTATGATCTGAAAGAAGTACCAAAAAGCTGGTTTTGAGACAGAGACATAGGTGCAAGTATTTTTAGGTTTTGATTTTTTTATTGCCCATTTTTTTAGTCAAAGTCCGAAGTTATGTTTTTGACTCCGACTAGCATATCTTTTGCGTCCAATGCTCGTTTTTGAAAAAATTTATATTTTTGGAAAGTTGGTTTTGTCATCTTTTCAAAAATGTAGTCCTTTCTCTTAAATTTTGGCCCATGCTCTTTCTATCATAGTTTTGGCATTTTTGCTATATGGTGGATATTTTGAGTGTTTTAGGCCCGAGGATCATTTTCCTGGCATGGATTTTCTTTTTTTTAGCTGTACTTTGTTGTGGTTCAGCTTGTTTTTAGTTTTGATCATTGTAGCTATCATTTTGAAGCACTTTTTTGTATCGCACTGAGATAAAGTGCCACTTTTGATTTCTAGGGATCATGAACGTTGTTTTGAGTCAGTTGTACATGCACTATTTTCATAAAGCACCATTGGGGGATCTTTGTTTGCTATTTTAGGCATTCTCCCTTTGTCAAGTGAGTGTCCCTTCCATGACATTAGCCCCATGTAGAGTCAGTTTGACCGTGTCTTTATAGGTGTCTGTACCTCTTTCCCTCTCTCCTTATTCTTGGTTCGTCTGCGGGAGACTTTGGCCCACCTTCTCAGTTGCCTGTCATCACACCCTGTCTGCATTAAGGTGGGGTTATGCTATTATTCTAATGCATCCATAGTTTGATCGTTCGATAGTGTGAACTATGTATTCAATGGTTGATCCTATGTACAAGGTGATTGCAGTGGCTAGCTACCTATGCATTTTGGTGAGATGGATCATCTACCATATAGACATGCTCGGTTCGTGCCTTCTTCTTCCATGGAGGTTCTTCAGATTAGTAGTTTGGCAAATTTTGTGGCTCTTCATGCTTCAGTGATGCTTCTTCATGATCACTCCTTGTTCCTGTTTTAGGGGACATTTCCCTAGTTGGAGGCTTCTTCAGTGCTTCACTAGGTTACCTCTTTTTGGGGGAGGGTTTTTCCCACGTGGTTTTCTCTCTTTCCCTGTTTATAGAGGTTGCATTTTCTTTGCATTGTACTTGGCTACCTAAAATGGCCTCGTTGTCAAGACCCATTTTGCATTCATCTTAGTTTTGTGAGCTTAAGGCATTTCCCTAAGTTGCACTTAAGGGGGGGTGTTAGAGTAAATAATTAATAATTATTTATTTATTATATTTACTTAAGCTTACTTAGGTTAATGCATTTATTTAATATTTCATATTTAATAGTTTTAGTGGTTAGTTGTTGACAACACAGGAGTTTGTTCCCTTCTAGCGTGTTCCCCTTTTGTGGATATGTGCTGAGTTGTCATCCTTATCTTCTACCACCTTCCAACTTGTTCTACAAGCTTCCATGATCTCTTTATAAGTGGGCTCCCTCTTTGTATTTTCAATATCACATAAGGCATTCTCATTGTAAATACATTTTCATTGTGTTTGCACATATTTGTCTCTCATGTCCATTTAAGGTTTTTCCCTTACTCCATGCTCTTCCTCTTCTTGGCTTCTCTTTGACAAGTTCTTGCATGCAGGTGATCTTGGGCGTCTTCGGAGTTGGCTTTCCTCAACTCCAACAAAAGCAAGAGGCATTCCTAATTTGAAGAAACCTGATATTGGTTTATGCAAAAATTGTCGGATTGGCAAAATGGGAAAGACTAGTTTTAAAAGCAAAAACTACCAATCTAAAGATATTTTGGAAATTGTGCATACTAATTTGTGTGGACCTATTGGAATAGAAAGCTATAGAAAAGAAAAAAATTTCATTCTTTTTGTTAATGACTACTCTACAATGATGACTGTTATGTATTTAAGAGAGAAGTCAAAAGCATTTGAGAAATTCAAATGGTATTTGGCAAGGGTGAAGAAGAAAATAGGGAAAAGATTGAAATGCTTAAGGTTAGATAGAGGTGGTGAGTTCATCTCCAATGAATTCAATAACTTTTGCATTGAAAGAGGAATCAAAAGATAGGTATCAACCCTTGGAACTCCCAATAATAATGGAATAGCTAAAAGGAGGAACAAATCTATCATGGATTCTACACGGACTCTAATGATTGAAAAGAACATTACTAGCAAATACTGGAAGGAAGCCATCAACACTACAGTTCATACCTTAAATCAAGTATAGTTGAAGAAGGACTCATATAAAACTCCCTATGAGTTATGGTATGGCTATAAACCCAATGTAAGTTACTTGAAAGTATTTGGAAGTAAATGTTATATCTTGAAAGAGTCTAGAAAAAGAAAATTTGATGTGAAAGGTGATGAAGTTATATTTTAAAGATATTCTTGCAAGAGTAAGGCATATAGATTCTTTGAATTTGCCTACTCATAAATTTATAGAAAGTGCACATATGAGAATTAATGAGTTTGTAGAAAGGACTGAAGAAGAAAGAAAAAAGGAACTAGAAGATTATAAGAGATTGGTTTGCATTGAACTTGATACATTGCCAAATACTTCTATTAATAAGGAGACTTGTACTCCCGAGTCTTCCTCAGTCACCGAGTTGCAAGAAGTTCAAACCAAGTCACAAGGACACAAGTCACATTCTGAAGCTACCAAGCTAATGCCTATCGAGTTTGAGCAACCAAAACTTGAAGTTGAAGTTTAAAAGGATGACAATGCAATTCATTCAAAAGGCCAGGAACCTATATTGGACAAGTATGTTAGAAGACATCATGCACTAGATCATATTATTGGAGATAAATTAGAAGGTACCATGACAAGAAGTAAGCTAAAAGGTACATGTTTACTTGCTGATTTTGAACCTAGAAATGCCAAAGATGCATTGGAAAATGAAAGTCGAATTGAGACTATGAATGAAGAGATAGAGAAAATAGAAAAGAACAAAGCATGGGCTCTTGTACCTAGGCCTAAAGAAAAAAATGTGATTGGAACAAAATGGGTATTCAAGAATAAGTTGAATAAAGATGGTAAGGTATCAAGAAACAAAGCTAGATTTGTGTGTAAAGGATATTCTAAAGAAGAAGGCATTGATTACGGTGAAACTTTTTCTCCTATTGAAGGACTGGAAGGTGTCAAGACCTTACTTTCATATGCAGCACATAAAGGATTTAAGGTATATTAGATGGATGTTAAATCTGCATTTTTCAATGGTATTCTTGATGAAGAAGTCTACATTGAACAACTTGAAGGTTTTGTTGATCTAGACAAAAGGGACACGGTCTACAAATTACATAAAGCATTGTATGGTCTAAAATAAGCTCCTAGAGCATGGTATGAGAGGTTGCACAACTACCTTATATAGATTGGTTTCCAGAGAACTAATGACAACAATAGTTTGTACATTAAGGAAGGACCAGACAACAAAATTATTTTGGCAGAAATATTTGTGGATGATACTTTATTTATAGGGAATGATGATCTATGCAAAGAATTTTTAGAGCAAATGAAAAAAGAGTTTGAAATGTGTATGTTTGGTGAGATTAAGTTCTTTGTTGGATTATATATATAGTAGAGCAAGAATGGTATCTACATCACATAGTCTAAATATATCAAGGAGATACTCAAGAAGTTTGATATGGAAGATTCAAAAATAGTTAAAACCCCAATGTGTACTAGATTAAAGCTTACCAAAGGTGATGATTCAAAGAGGTAGATCAGACCTTATACAGATCAATGATTGGAAAATTACAATATGTAGTTCATACAAGGCCTGATATTGCTCCTACAGTTGGTATAGTGGCAAGATTCTTAGCAAAACCCAGATAAAATCATATGATGGCAATCAAAATAATCTTGAGATACTTGAAAGATAATGATGATTATGGCTTATGGTATAAATTTGGAGGAAATTTGGACTTAAAAGTATTTACTAATGCTGATTATGTAGGAAATATTGATGACAGAAAGAGTACAAGTGGTGGAGCATTCTTTCTTGGTAAAAAGTTGGTATCTTGGACAAGTAAAAAGCAAAATTGCACATCCCAATCTACAGTCGAAGCAGAATATGTTGCAGCAACAATAAACTATTCTAATATTGTTTAGTTTAAACAATTTTTAGAAGGCATGAAGGTTGAGATCAAAGAACTAGTTGTCATGTTTTGTGATAGTACAAGTGAAATTAACATATCAAAGAATCTAGTGATGCATTCCAAAACCAAGCACATTGCTATAAAATATCATTTTGTTAGAGAATTGGTGTAGGACAAAGAAATTAGATTGGAATATGTCCATACAAAAGAATAGATTGCAAATATATTTACAAAGAAATTACCTAAGGATGCATTCTTGTATCTAATAGGTAAGTTAGGAGTCATTCCCCTATCTAAAGCTCACTAAATAAAATTTTAGTGATGCATCAATAGAAACCAAGTTGAAGATCTATCAGTTGATGTAGCATAGTCAAGGGAACATTGCACATGAATTAGTACTCAAGGTACATTGATACTCATTTGGTATGTGTTGTCTTTGGCATGTGTTATCAAAGAGGGAGAGTTTACTATCATATCTTTCTGAAATTTGTTTTGAGAAAGAAGCTATGTAATTCTTTCATAGAGGGAGATTACTGCACTAGAGAAGTTTGTGGGATAAAATCTAAGAGGGATAAACTTTTTATCAGAGAAAGTCTTATTTTCAAATTTCATCGTGCTATGACATGTTGTTTTTCCATCAATGCAAAAGAGGGATATTGTTGGATACAATTGTCTAATTGTGTGTTGTCTTTGATGTTACACAAATGTCATATCAGTTGGCAGTTAGTGCTTACTGAGCTCACTTGGTCAGCAAGGAAATTTTTCTTGTGTACCAAACATTCCTAGAAATTACTCTGTGAAGATAGTGTCTATCGAGCTCACTCAGGCATTGAAGGAAATTATGGTAGAAAGCAATGTTAATTGAGTTCTCATGGTTAACAAAGGAAAGTTGATCAGATTCAGTGTTCACTAAGTTCACTTGGTTTCCAAAGGATTTTGAAAGTTTGCAGTGTTAACCAAGCTTCTGTTGGTTAACACAAGAAATTATTTTAGGATCAATGTTTACTAGCTAGGGTTGTCCAATGAAGGATTTTGTTAATTTGATTATTTCAAGTATTGATTCTAGCCAACTATGGTAATGATTATTGGTCATTGTAATTTGTCATTGAGATGACTTGATAATTTGTATGGTATAAATATAAAGTCAAGTTGAGATTCTAAAGTATGAGTGAGTATGCAAGTGTATTGATTGATTGAGAAGGCAAGTGTGAGAAAACTTGAGGAAAGGTTAGATATCCTTGAGGAGTAGCAAATTTATATTCAATCAAGAAGGATCTAGCATGAAGCAAAATAGAAATTTTCAATTAGCAATTTAGTTGCATCTCATTAGGCCATTTCATTGTTACTTTCTTACTATTGTAGTAGTGATTCCAAAATCTCTTAACAGAGTTGGTTTAATAGCCAGTTGTAAATCATCTAACAAGGTGATAGGTCCATTGAATTATTCTAAAGAACTCTTGCAAGGACACTCCTTATAGGGTGATTAAATCCTCTAACAAGGTTACACCTAACAATGTGTTTTGTAACCTTTAACCAAGTTGGCTCCTTACAGGGCTCACTTCAGAAGAGTGAAAATCAATAATTAGTTGCATTTGTGGTTTTTTCCATATTGGGTTTCCACATTAAATCTTGGTGTCTCATGTGTTCATGTTATTTATTTTGTGCTTGCAAGTTAATCACTATGAATGTTTAAGATTAGTAATAAGTAAATCACATTTCTTTTACTAAGTTACAACATTTTTTGTGTGTTTACCAAATTATAGCAGAAATTAATTTTATTGTTAACATCCAAGGGATCTAAAATATTTTTGTGGTAACTGATTCACCCACACCCCCCCCCCCCCCCCTTAGTTACTCCATCTATATTTCCAACATCTTCAGCTTGTCCTCTATTCTTCTCCATTAGATCTACAATTGCTTCATCAAATTTATTAGAGTTGCCATCTGTAAATAGCTTTTTGGTGTCAATCTCTTTGTATTGTGTGTCATTCTCTACTATAGCAATTTCTTTCCTTCTCTTTAAGGAACTCTTCAAAGCATCCCTAGCTTCATTCAATTGATGTTGTATGAGATGCATTTCAATCTCCTAGTTCTCAATAGTCTTTCCTAGTTTGTAGACTTCCATCTCAAGATCTTTCCTCAAAGCTATAAAGCTTCTCCTCCTAAGAACTTAGCTCTGATACCAATTATTAGAATTACAAATGGGAAACATGTACTTCTAAGGGGGGGTGGGGGGGTGAATAAGAAGTTAAAACTTTAGCTACTAAATCTTTTACCATTCATTAGATGCATGTAATATATGAACTAAAAATAACATGAAAAGTAAATGCATCTAAAACATGTAAGCAGTTGAACATACACACTTAACACCAAATATGATTACCTAGAAACTCTTCAAATGAGAAGCTAAACTAGGGTGGGTATGACACTCACAAATCTTCACTACTACAACAATAAAGCGTAGCAAATTAAGGTTACAATGGTTTGACCATGAATCATGATCTACCTTATGAAAGGCTTGCCCTATTAAAGGCTTACAAAGACAATCAAGTCCCACCTTGTTAGAGAATTTCAACACCCTATTAGAAGTATGCATGGTTAAAGGACTTTAGAAAATCCACTTGGAATGTCACCCTATTAAAGGATTTACAATAGCCTGTTAGGACTACCCCACCTAGGAGATTTAACTAAAATCACCTATTAGGATGTTTCAACATAGATCTTGTGATTAGATCTAGTTGCCTAATAAAAGATCAAATCCATATAGTGTCCTTCTTGATCCTCCTTGATCTGATATAACAATGTTGTATCCTTCTATTCTTTGTTCTCCTCCAACTGATTTTGCAATTCACTCTCACTACTAAGTCACCCTAAATGCTCTATGAACAAATTCAATCATTCATCCTTTGTTACCTCCTTAACATGATCTCTTTCACTCTCTTAAAAATCCTTGATATTGTTGGGGCTTAATCTTCCTTAGAAGGACTTTGGTGGCTTAGGGTTAGCTATGAATCTATGGCTGAGATTTATTCTTTTTGCTACTTAATCCTTCCTATTTTATGATTAGCTAAATATAAATAAATAAGAATTATGTAAATAGATTCATCCTTATCTTTAAAGAATCAAAATCTAACATTATGTCAGCTTGAAATGGTTTACATAGTTGTTTGTGTAGTTAAAAAAAAATATGTCAAATCTATGTTACTTGGCACTTGAAGGTACTAATGCTCAAGACATACTGTAGTTATATTTTTTACTTGACACCTGAACTGCTCAACATCAACTATTTACGCAGCACCTGAATCACTTAGCATGGTCTATCTATTCGGCACTTGAGTGATCGACACATGAGTGACTCAACACTCATTGCAACTCAATATGTTCTTGTATTTACATATTAAACTCAACATGGATTACTAGTTTGGCATAAACTAAGTAAATGACTTAAGTGTGTTGACACTCAATTGTCAAAATCAATCTGAGATCAATAGAATTAAGGAGATTTGATCTTTCCTTTTCTATTTATCACTATGGTTGAAGATTTTGGAAGAGCTATAAAATATTCTAGGCAGAAGGAAAGATCAAGGGAATCAAAGTAACAAAACTAGTACCTAAGATAACTCATCGATAATTTTTGGATAATACTATCCTTCCAAGAGAGATTACAATGAAAGAGGATTAGAACTTATATATATATAATGGAAGCTTTAGTTCAAAAAATAATTACTAATAAGTCAAAGATTTTATTTCTTAATGCTCATCTTGATATAGAAAGAAATATATGCAATACTATGGGATACAAAAAGGAAACATTCTCGTGTAAATATCTAGGCATTCAGTTGGGAAAAAGAGCTAGAGAAAGTAAAACATGGGGTCTAATATCCAAAAAATTTGATAAAAATGGAAAGATGAAAAGGGAAATGGTTAACAAATGAAGGAAGAACAATCATAATTAAAGCAGTTCTATTTTCCATTCTAATGTACCAAATGTCATGACTCCCACTTCACAAGTCAACTAAAAGAAACCTGGATAGTAAACTAAGGAATTTTTTTGGCAAGGTGCAATAGCTAAAAATAAATAGTCACTAATAAAATGGGATAAAATATGTAAGCCTAAAGAATATGGAGGTGTAGGGATAAAAATTTGGAGTTGGCAAAATGAGGCATTCAGAGAAAAACTTTTATCGATAATATATCAAGAACATGAAAGAAAATGGGAAAAAAAATTAATTGCTAAGAATTTGAATAGGTCTAATCTTTTATCCTTGTTTTAGACTAGAAATTCATGATGCAGTGTTACCCCCTGATTAGTAATAACATTACTTTGGATATTGGTCAAGATTAGGATGCACTATTTTGGGAAGACTCTTGGGAGGGACATCCTTCACTAGATAACTTGAGTTTACCAATTAATATCAAAAGCACCTTCATTGGCATATAGATACAACATATAAGAAAATATAAAGACAAAATTAATGATGATCTATTTGGAGGATGGCAATGAAAATCTATGGTATAAACAAATATAACAATAGAGGAAAAACTAATCTTTGAACAATTCCTTTGATAAGCCAATGAAAAAGATAGGAGGGATAAAATAATATGGGGTGCATCTAAGAATAAGAAATATAGTTTCAAAAAGGGTTACATAATGATTATTAATTGACAACATTGGGAAAAGATGGACACTCCTCTTGATCTCTATTGGGATGTTGTTTGTCTTCCTAAGGTAAGTATCAATCTTTGGGAATCCTTGCAAAGGAGAATTCACATAGGTGATAGGTTTACTATGATGTTCTTTAAGGGACCATCAAGATGCTCTCTATGTGAATATGAATAAAAAATGGTAGAGTACTTACTATTTCAATGTTCATTTGTCAAAAAATATTGGCAGTGGTTATGTCAAAAGCTAAAGTGGAAAGCAACATTTACTGATAACATATGTAATTTTCTTAAAGTTGGACTAAATACATGAAATCCAAAATCCACAATAGCCTATGGAAACTATCTCCTTCCCTACTCCTTTAGGAAATATGGAAAGAAAGAAATAGAAGAATTTTTATAAATGAAAGAATGGATATAACATATTTCATTAATATGGTGGAGGCTAGCATAATAGAGGTAGAAAATAATAATTTATGGAATTCTTACAAAGAGGAAGGTTCCATCTTAGATTGGGAATACTAAAATGCATAAAAAATGGTTCGTGTTAGTAAGCCCACCTATGATCTACACAAAAAGCAAGCAAAAAAGCATGAATTGACTACAAATGGGAACCCCCTACAACAAGGTAGTAAAAACTCAACTTTGATAGAGCTTTAAGAGGAAATACAAGATCAATAGGACTAGGGTGCATCATCCAAATAGAGAAAGGCTCTTGGTTAATCAAACAAGTAAATCCCTTAGGGATGATGTCCAATAACTTAGCTTAATTAGAGGCCTTAATTGAAGGTTTAAAGTTGATTATAGAGGTGACCATTATCAAGTTAGTGAATAAAGGGGATTCCCAAATCATACTAAATGTGTTAAGGAAAAGAAGTAATCCAAATTGGATATTAAATTCCAAACTAGAGGCTTCAATAAATCTAGTTGAATAAATTCAAGAAAGTAGGATGAAACATATTTATAGAGAAGGGAATAGAGAAGCAGATATATTGGCCACTGAAGGTGCAGATCTAAATAATTTTATATTAAAGAAAAATGAGAATATCTAAATACTTAATCAAAAAACCAAGGAATGGAGCTGCAAGTTCCATAGAAAATACTTTAAACAAAGTATCTATGTAGAATGAAAAATTATCTTGTGAGGGATTACCTTATTAATAAAGAAGGTTCCCTTAAAATTTGGTGACTGTTGTCAAGATGTATAGTGGCTTAAGATATGTTTCTTCCTTAGGATCCCTTGTATATAAGACTAAATAAATGGTCTCATTTCATTTAACCCCGTGTTTTCCTCCAACTAGAAGCATCTTAAATGGCAATTTTATGTTATCTTATCCAAAAATGGGGGTTGATGGGGAAAGATGTACTAATTAGATTTATAGGTCTCATATCTAAATGATATAAAATGAAAAAGTAAATTAAACTAACCTAAGAATAAAAGTGACATATTAGGACTTTAGTACTACTCCAAAGTGAAGTCTATTATTAGTTTTGTAATTTTAAAGGAAAAATCATATACAAACTTATCAATTTGGTAGTCCAAAATTTGGGCTCTGCATGACCTATGATCTAATCTTGAAAGACGAAATCAGATTTACAACTCAATAATTGGTTACAATCTTAATAATTCAAGGCTTGTAAGTATGGCATTCCTAGTTAGTATGGATATTAACCATCAAACAATATCCTCTCAATTAGATCCATTAGATGGTAATGTTTTAGAGTATGTAGCCTTTAGGTGTTTAGGTCCCTTCTTAGGGCCATTTATCTCTATGTATTCAAATGCATATTATAAATGAAAAGTATTAAGTATTTGCATATCTTTTCATCAGCTAGGAAAGATATTAATTAAGTCTTGAATAATTATAGTTTTTATCTACAAGCCTTAAGAGTGCTTTTGTTGATAATTTTATCCTCTCCCCTTCCATGTCCAATATTATTATATATAATTTTCACTATCATAAGTTATCTTTAGTCTTAGACTACTTCTTCCTTTGGCTATTTAACTTTCCCACTATAAGATCCTTATTCTTTCTTAGGCAATGGGTTACTTATCTTATTAGTTTAGTTAGTTTATTATATTGTCTTTATCTATCTCTTTCATTAAGCCTCATGTATTTCTAAAAGGCTAGTTGATCTAATGAGTACTTTTCCAACCATCATTTGTTATCTTGATTTCACCTAGTAGTACTTGTCCCCATCATTGTCTATTTATATTTAGGAACTCTAACTTATTATAACATATTTGAAGGTTCCAATTTCTCTAGACCCCTCATGGTTGTTATATTACTCATAATTTCCATTTAATGGGAATTTTACATCCATTCTCTTGCCTCCCACACTATTCTATGATACTTGCAATTTTCTCCCAAAATTAAAACCTCCTTTCTATTATGGAAATATCATTTCCCTCTATTACTCTCTAGATGATAGGAAAATGGCTTTTATAGGACCTGTCAAGACTAAAAAATGGATTAATTTTCTTAGGAAAGTAGATGATATTACCTAGGTATCTATCAATAAATCCAGTGGGGAAAAAACCCTTAATTACTATCATAACTAGAGGATGAACAATGATGTCATAATAATTTTTATTATCTATTCTTTCAAAGCTAATATTTAGCATTGGGCTATTAAATTTGTATGTCAAGCAATATTTGAGGAAACTTGGATTAAAGGTTTAAACAATGTAGTGGACAATATCAACCATTGGCTAGAAATTTCCCACTTGCAAGACTATATGACATTGCCAACAATTAGCCTAAAGCATATGGCTGTCCCCAAAAGATCAATAATGTATATCAAGGGAAAAGTAATTTTTAAGAAAGCATGGCCCAAAATGAAGAGGTTTATTTAGTTTTTATTACAATTGTGCAACATTATTGAGGACCATAGAAGTTTTCTTGATGTTTTCTTTAAAGAAATGGGTATACAAATTCCCTCATATTTGGATTGTAGGCATCACAAGAAGTTAAAATTGTATCTTCCTTTCCTTTGTAAGGTGACCAAAAACAAAAAGAGCAATCAAATTATGGGAGAAGAAGGAATAGGAATTATTTCCATGTATTTTAAATCAAACAAAGAAATTATAATAGTCAAGCATCAATGTGTTGGTTTTTCGAGGAAATCATAGTATTGATAGTTTGTGCAAAACACTTAGTCATTCACAAGACAAGGTTGGTCATTCATCATTGCAACCGATTCATCCTTTATAGGTTGATCATTATAAAAAGAGACTTGTACATATTTAGTTTTAAGTGATAGTTAAGCAAGTCACTGGTCATCGAGTACTCTAGTGTATATCAAGCTGAGTATATTAGGTGAGAAATATGTACATGTCAAGTCATCAAAAGATTATTTTATGCCAAGCTCACTTTTATACTGAGCATAGTAGAAGTAAGAATCAACATATGATTTTAGTTATGGTTGAGAATCAAGATGCTTCAAGTGTTGAGCAAGCCAGTTTTGGCATAATGGTCTAAAATTGCACTAACATCAATGTAAACCATGTTTTCCAATCTCGAGATTCTTTTGTTTGATCAAGGAGTTAGTCATAGATTTATTTATGTGTTTTCTTAAGGGTTATGTTTCCTATGCAAGTAATCTAGTCAATCAAAAAATTCAAGGACTAAGTGGCAAAAGAAATGAATCTAGATTATTGATTGTGATCTAGAAGCTTCACCAGATAACTATTTAAGGAGGTTTTGTGACCTAACTTTATGTATGATGCACAAATGTGAAGTATGGTGTGTATAGCATAAATGATGTGTATGTGAAGGTAAAGTAAGGTAGAGAAACTGAGTATTCTAGTTTTGTAGTGAAGTGCAAAGTAAAGGATAGATCACTAGTACATTAGAGGTCAAATTTCAACCTAAATTTTAAATCAAATTGTTATTCAATAACTTTTTTTTAGATTTTATGCTCAAGTTGGTCAAAATTTCAACCAACTTGGGTTACATAATCAAAAATTAAAAATCATGAACATTCATTTAGGTATTTTGAAAAAAAAATTTATTGCTCATCATCCCCTCACTATAGAGAAGTTTGATAAGAGTTTTAGCTAGTCTGAAAATGGTGAACCCAATGTCTTTATAATGAATATAGCTATGATTAGTCTATATCAACAGCTTTTGTACAAGCAATATTTGACTAGTTTATAAGCACCAAGGTGCTAGATCATGTAGATTATGAATCATTCAATTGTTTACCATCTTTTTTGTTGTTATATTGTGTTGGTTTCTTGGTATGGAGTTAACTTTTTCTTGCAATTAGCTAAATTGGGCCACATATTATTTTATGTATTTCTTGGTATGGAGTTTTCTCTCTTGATTTTCTATCGATAAAAGATTTGGGTATTATATAAATATGTTTCTTCATGGCTAATTTTTTTCCTTCTCTAGGGTTTCTATGAGTTGTTGTATTTGTTGAAGAGCTATGATTTTGTTGAGATATAAAGAGTCATCTATATCAACCATGACTTCAAAACCCCTTGTTAAGACACAATAGAAGTACTTGGGCTAATTCTAGTTTAGAATAAAGATTTTTTATAGCTTCCATAGATTATTAAAGAATTGAATTTGGAATTCTTTCCATTGTCCAGGTGAGAGGTATGAATTTTATATTTTGTGCATGGATTTGCATGACTTTGACTATAGAAACTAAGATCTATATTAAAAAATCCAACCACAATACTATTTCTTATGTAGGATACAAAGAGCATATAAGATACAGATATAGCTATATCGATAATGTGATTGCTGATGCTAGAAGATATGTGCTTCTTTTCCATTATTACAATATTGATTGATATCTTGAAAGTGATTTAAGTAAATGCTATTTCACTTCATGGTCTCTATATCATTGAATATTGTTATAGTTATTAAATAATTCCCCATGTTTCAATGTGAATTAGTATAAAATCACTCTTAATAATTCTTTTACAATATGACTTGTGTCTATCATATATGGTGTGAAATGTAGAGCTAATTCCTCATATTCTAGCACATTTGATTGGGTTGTTGAACCCTCTACATCAGTTGGCTAAATAAAAATGTTAAAAAACATATGGAATATATACTATTTGCAATAAGTTGTCAAGAATTAAATTGTAAACTAAGGAAATAGTGAACAATAGAGTGCGTGACATATTGCAAATGGTTCAATACCTATTTAGTCACTAAAATCATAGTCACTCAAATCTTTATTATGGGAAATACTTTGAATTCCAATTATGACTCTTTGACTCCTTAAAATGCAATAGATGAACATTTTTTTCTACTAATACTTTTGTGGTATGTTATGGCATGAGTTTTGATGTCATTTTATAAATTTCTCATTGATCATTAATAGAGAATGCTATGGTCACATGATGTTAAGTTAAAGAAAAACTTATAATGCTAGTTATAGATTAAAATGTGGCTTCCCTCCTATAAAATCTGAACATCTTCATGTACAGAAAAAACTACATCAAGAATCACTTTATACAATTTAGAAAAACTTGTGCTTCTATTTTTGTTTTTAATTAAGTAATTGATTGTACACCAATGTAAAGCATTTGAAAAATTAAGTGCACATAGCTCTTGTTTAGATATGATTATCATTTGAACCTCTTCTCTTGAGCTTGTGGTATACAATGAATACTAATGGATTTACATGATTATGTTTAACTAGTAATATGTTTCCTGATCTAAATATTCACATGTTGATATCTTATAATTTGGTTTTATAATGTGGTTAAGTACAAATTTTCAACAATACTTTATCCTTTGCTTAATTCTAGGTTATACAAGATTAAAAAACCCTTAATTTAATTTCCGCTCTCACTACTTTTGATTTATTTGTATTGTTGTAGAATCCCTCTTTGGTCTTTAGGGCCTATTTGTCCTAGTCTGTGTTGCATTAGATCTTTGTTGGTTGGTGTTGCATTGGATCTCTAATGGGTAAGTACAAGTTTTGGATAATCCTTTATCCTTTACTCTATTTTATTATTTAGGTTATGCCTAATAAAAGAACCCTTTATTATTTTTGAATTGTATTTTCCAAGTTATCCTATGCATTTTCTTTTAAGAGTTGCATTATTTTCCCCTTCTTTGCACTATAAGCTCAAAGTTTTCTATAGATTTGCTACAACATTTTAAAAATGGTCTATTCATAATATTCATCCTCTTTATGCATGAAGTTATTCAATTTATATTCTTGGTTTTCTCAGCATATCTATTCTTCTGGGAATTCATAGGTTGTATCTTCCAACACTATCACACATTCACAGTGTAGACCAACAATGTGGAAATAAATTAAGTAGAGGTCACTTGAGTATATGTCAAAAAATTATGGAAATTATATCAAAGTAGATAGTATCTTTTTCTCTTCTAAGATTATAAATTTTAAAAATAAAACATTTGCAAATTGCCACACAAGACAAAATTCCCTAAACTAGTTGAGAAACTTTCAATACCCCTTGACCAACTTGAAGCTTACATCTATATACGAGGATATCTCATTGAATAGATACAGATCTATTTTACTTTAGTAACTTGTACTTTCTATTTCTATAGAATCATTCTTATGGTTAAAGAAAGGGTGAAAGCCCCTTTTATGGAGCATACTATGAAAAATTCAATTAGTTGAACTTGGCCTTCTCAATTCCTCTCTATAAATAAAATTCTAGCTTTGAGTTTTGAAAGAGTCTAGCCATCCTTGCCAAATGGTAGTGATTTACTTCTATGATATCAATTCAAAATTCTATATAGTTCTTAGGACTGCATATATATATATATATATATATATATATATATATATATATATGGAGCATACTATGAAAAATCCAATTAGTTGAACTTGGCCTTCTCAATTTCTCTCTATAAATAAAATTCTAGCTTTGAGTTTTGAAAGAGTCTAGCCATCCTTGCCAAATGGTAGTGATTTACTTCTATGATATCAATTCAAAATTCTATATAGTTCTTAGGACTGCATATATATATCCAATGCACACTTGAACTATTACGATTTGTTTATTTATATCAATTTTTGTACTTAAATCTACAGTACATTGCAATAAGAAAGAATGAAGATATAATAATGTTATGGGGAGTTATGAAGAAGATAGCATCAAAAGTATAAAATTCTATTGAAAAGCCCTTACATTATTTTCAAGAAATTCTTGACAATAGTTTGTATGTATTTGTCACAAGGGGCTTTTTAGGAAGATCACTTGAAGTAATTACTAATATAGAGTATGAAAATATGTTTATGGAAAAATTTAAGTACAAATAGGTTTATTTAAAGTTTAAAGTATCATAGAAACAAGTGCAATTTCTAAAAAGAGAACAAGAAATTTCTTATAAAGATCAATAGAGCTAGATTAAATATCTTCTTATATTGGTTGTGGAGTGTGAAGAGAAATGCTTCCATGTTGAGGTTCCACATGCATTACACATCACCACTATAACTATTGTTTAGATTAAGTAAGGTTCTTAGATTTGATTACCTCTTGAATCAATGTGCTCATATAGGGGGGGTCATTGAAAAGAGTAAATGCATCCAACCCTTTGCGTAATCACTTTATCATCACAACACTTTCGAGGGTGATTTTGAATCCATAAAATTATTTTGTTCCAATTCCAATCAATTGTTAGATTTCAAGTTTTCTAATTTTTCATAGTATAGTATACACTATGTGGATTTTTTCCCTACATTCTAGCACCAAAATTTCCTTGTAATCTAGGCATTTTACAAGTTGAAGTTTGGGTAGTGTGGAGTTTCAATTATCAACATCATTGGCACATGCTACACTTACATTTGGCATGAGCTTAATTTCCTCATGGGCATAAATTTTGCAGCTCATTAGAGGTGTTTGGGTAATATCTTTGGAGTAGAATATACTTCTGATCAAGTTGTTTATGGTGCTAGGCATGAAGTATGTAGTTCAAGTGCAAACTAGACATCTTAAGATGCAAAGAGTGGTTGCTAACAACCAAACAATCCCAAATCTAGATTAAGAAAGGTTCAAATAAGTGATCTACTATAAGCAACTAAATTACTAGGTTACCTATATTTAGTAGTATAATTTCTTGAGCATTTAGTAGTTGAATCATAGTGTATGGTTAGAATCTTATAATGATTGTCAGATTGTAATGTATTGCATATAATTACAATCAATGAATTCATCCTATCATAGTAACTAAATCTATCATGGTATAAGGTATTTTATTACATTGCATCCATATATCTGATTTTGGCATTATAAGAAGTAGGGAAGCTACAATTTTTAAGCATCCAAGATATACACTCTCTTAGTTTGTCAATGTGAGCTAGTTGGTGGTATAGGAGCACCTAGGTAGGCTAGTATAAAATCTAGGGATTCCTTGGTTTTTGGCTTTTAGTGATGATTAGAAACATCAATATTATAATAAGAGGTCCTATTTGGTCCTTGGGTATGTTTAGGAGAGTTGGCAAGACCCAAAATGGCCAAGTTGCTAGAAAGTGCAAAATGTTGTCAACTAGGTGACTTAGGTTCTAGAAAGGGTAAAATGGTATACTAAGGTTCTCATGGAGTTTGATATGTAATTTTAGGTTCTTTAATGCATATTATATTCCCACTTGGTCTTTGGAACAAGGTTGGAGGTCTAACTCCAATTTGGGAAAAAGTTACTAGTTGAGAGCAACTTTTTTGCAAGATTTTGAAAATTTATTTTTGCAATGATCTAACTATTTCAAATAGTTATGAAACCAATGGGGAAATATTTAAAATCATTAGGACAACCTTTTAAATAGGTTGGAAAATTTGGAAAAAGTACTGTACAGACTATGCATAGCATTTTGGTTGTTAATCTTGATTTTTTTGAAGGCATTTGAATAGAGTTGGATTGGATGATTTGAATTTGTTATTGGGAAAGCTCTATAAAAAAAAATTTCATCTATTTGTCATTTTTTTTTCTTATTTCAATCAAGGTGTAGTAATTTTGAAATTATTTTTGTTTTTGCCAGATTGTTTGTCTAAACAAGGCAAGATTTAAATATATGGGATCTTAGGGCCACTTCCTACCATTGGATTCCTCTATTTTTTTGGGATTTGGAACTAAGGTCCATGTACACTATGTACCAATAATGAGGGCCCTTGAAATTACCAATAAGCATTTATAAAGTGATACCCTAGGCAAGCAGATGCAACTTGGCTAGGGATCACAGTTCAAAAAATAAGTAGTGGAGAGGATTGAGACTGCAAATACCTCAATCCAAGCATGTAGCAAGTATGTAGGAGGTATGACCCAACTCCCTTCCAAAGGAGATGTTTTGGAAATCTCTCTAAGGTGGTTTTTGAAGAAAACATCCACTAAACCCTTAAAACCCTCATTTTAAGCCTAAAATAGTGGTTTGGCTATATGGATAGGTTGGGAATTGGAAAATCATAAAATCTCTATGTACTTTAAAAAGGGTATCCGTAATGCCAATTTTTTTGTGGGGTTATTAAGGATATTTTCATGATATCTATGTTTTGAGTCATTTGTAGGGCTAATCCTAGTATCCCATTTTGTAGCATTTTGGTGTTTGAACACTTGTGGTAGGAATGTACCCATAATCATAGCATTGTTTAGGGTCTTAGATGTTATGAGGGATCTATTGAAACCCCAAGTGATTGGTTGGCACCCTTGGAGATCATAAATTGATTTGAGGATTAGTTATGGAATGGAGTAGGCTAGTAAGCAATATGATGTTACCTTGTTGGTGTGTCCCCAACTAAAGGAATAGGACCTCTTGAGAAAGGTCCTAGGAAGCATAAGGTGAGTAGAAGCCCTAGTTGGTTTGGTGAATAACCTAAGGAATCCCTGGGAGCACTTGGGGTTCAAGAGCAAGGTTGCAGTGTCACATCAATTGGGATCTTTACAAGTTGTCCTTAAGTGATGTTGAGTTGCCTTATTAATGTGAGATCCCTAAAGTAACAATCAAGATGCTTTTGGTTAGATATTGTGATGAGTTCATCTGTGAACTCATACTAGGTTATTGTGTGTCAATAATCTTGAGTAAAAAGGAAAAATTTCCACTAATCATTTTTAGGGAAAGTAATTATGTCTCTATTTATCATATTTAGTTTTTGTGTGAAGTTTTTTTCATAACTTTCAAATGCTAGCACATTTCTATTAATAGTGAATCCACATCATTACAAATAAATCATGATAAACTATGGTACCAAATTGCATATAGTACTCCATGACTACCATCTCCTAAGTCAAAATTATATAGATTTTCTCACATAGCTATAACATTAATAACATTTGATGAAACCAAAAACTTTCAACCAAGAAGATACATATAGATAGAGCCCTTATTTTCATTAAAATACTAAAGATCCATATATTATACTCTAATTGTTGAAGACTACATATTTGAAGAAAAGGACTCCTAAACATATCCATTGATGAGGTTCCATGAGGATTGCATGGAATACAACAGGGTGGTCATATACAAATTTATTGGAGCATCTACACTAATTGAGAGGCTAATCCAATTCAATATCAAATTTTGAAGTTTCTCAGTGCTCATGCTTGCAAACCATATTTTGATTTTATAAAATCATGGCTTTTTTTTTTTCACTTATTTCTCGCTCTTGTTTAATACCTAGTTTAACAACTCCCTTAAAGTGAGGTTTTGAAAAAACTTTCTCACTAATAAAACCTCATATGCAACAATTATTTCTAATTTGGGCATGAGGGATTAAGAATCTTTTGATTGCATTATGACTGACACATTCGCATTTTCTGATACTACTAGAATTGTTGGTTGTAAAAATATTTTTGAAGAATCACTTGATAAAGTAAAATCAAAGAATGAAGAAGGAGAATTCTCTAAAGAACACTAGACAACTTATTTTTCTTATCATTAGAGTATTCTAGGTTCATTCTCACACTAGTATAATTTGAAAGGGGTCATATGTGAATATACCCATGTCTTTCATATCAACTACTATGGAAGTTGTGATGAGCATTTTGAAAGGGTTATGAAGGATAGATTCCATATTTCCCATTTCCATGGATGTGATCAACTTCCAATTACACATACTTATTATTTTATCCATCAATAGGGAAAGCTTGTAGTATATGTTCAACAACTTTGTTCTGATCTAATTTTACCCAGTGTAAACAAAGGGGAAATATAGTTGTGGCATCATTTTCTAAGGTGTGAATGGAAATATGGAATACCACAAGGCAATCAAAGAGTAGTGATTTGTGATGCACATTTAATTCTCTCCATTGGAAAATCTTTAGAGCTAACTTTCTTAACATCATTCTGACACACAAATCACAAGTTGTGGACATTACTTGCATAACTATAGAAGGCAACAACTTCTTCATATTCTTCTTTAGTTGAAGGATCTCTTTGAAGTTTTGATTCTGAACTACACATGAAAAATGTGAGAAAGCATAAGCATCGAATTTCTAATAAGATTATAGTGGGTCTATCTATATCAGGAGGTGCATCTAAACATCTTATGTACAACACGTCCTCTTTGGCTTATGGATGATCATGTAGACATGATAATCAATTTTTATAGTAACTTAGAAGTTAGAGAAAAAGTGATCCAGAGAAGTTGAGAATGAGTTTGTACAGGAAGAAGAAGATGTCCATGGTAAACAATGACAAGTTGGTGATCATATATATTGTAGATTTCTAGACCACTAGACCTTTATGGCCAGTGTTTTTTTCCTTAAGACATTTGGGGCCCTTGTGCCTTGATCCAACTGAGGTTGATTATCTCCATACAGGTGCTTTGTTCTTGATCAAATAGAATTCATGATTCTTCTTTCTATTCAATATGTTTTTGTAGTTAGGGATTTTAAATACCTCCCTAATGGAATCTTCAATGAGGTGGGCCAAGGTTATTCTGTTGATGGTCTTGATGGATCTTGTTTATGGATCATACCTCTTAGTACATTCAATATCATCTCATTGCATTGAACTACTGGTGGAAAGCCCACAATTTGATGAAGTCCATGCTTGATTGTATTCATTCATTGTCGATGAAAGCATTCTACCAAGTGTGCCAAATAGTATTTTTCTTATACTAAAAAATGTTGAATCATTTAAGAATTTTGTCTCTGACATCCTTCCATTTAGATACCATTTAGGATTTATGATATAAATATTTAAGCACCTCCTTAACTTGTTATTTCCTTATGTAGTTTCATTATTTCTTTGTGCAGACATAGTACTTGTATTGAACTTGTAGCTAGTGACACTTGAAGGCTACAAAAACATTTAATGAATGGAGGTTACACTCCTATTTAGATTTTGTTGATGAATTTTAAGATTTCAACCTTCATAAATTATACAAAAACTAGTTAAGATTGGAAATTCCATGAAATCTGCAAATAACATTCCTAAAATCTGATTTTCCAAATGTTAGGATGGTTGGTTTAAGCTTTAAAACTTAAGAATTTCCCTCTTTATATGAAAACTCAAGAAAAATGGGAGGAAAATATTTGATTTTCACTACTAATCATGGTGATTGTCTCACAAACTCCATTGTCTCATTTATTCCATCCTTCCAAGAGAATCTTCAACATCTCATTAATGCATACCAGCCTTCAAACACACATGCAACACTAACCAAGCCTCTGCCACATTTTATTCAAGAATGTTGATTCATTTTTTTTCTTGCAACATCAATTAACATGTTGATTCATGGTCAACTCTATGGTATGGAACATGGTATGCTTTTTACAATTAAAATGGTAATCTAAAACACTAAAAGACACCTTTACAAACTCCTTGATTTCACACAATGAAACATACAAACAATATGCTCATTGTAACATGAAATTGTGCAGTATTTACTGTCAATATAAATAGTAATACGCTCTTAGTAACAACTTAATGATATCATGCACCTCTACATTAGTTCTAAGGTTCATTTCACTATGTAAGAAACTTAAGAACCATTATAATCATGAGATATGAATTGCATCTACTTTCACCTTTTAAGAAAATGTAAGATTGTTGTTTAAATGAAGATTCACATTTTTAGTATTGAAGCCTCAATCAAGTAGCTCCATTTGTTCCTTTTTAGTGTTCCATTTGGTTTTTATTCATCCAAGTTTTCTTCCTATGATCAAGACCCTATTTCATCACAATTTTAAGAAAGTATTGGTTATCCATGTTTTCAACCTCATTTAAATAGCTTATTAGTCAAGTTATTATTGACGCCTCCAATAGATAAGTAAACACTTCCACTAATAGGATTTTATATGGTATTGATGTTTTAACTTTGAGATTTTTTGTGATTAGGTGCTTCTAAATCCTCTCTAACTATCTTCATCCACATTATGATATGTTTCCTACTCAAACATCACAACCATAAAGAACAACTAGCATGACTAAAAAATCTAAAAGGTCTTCTTGGTTTTCTAATCACAAATTTATGCATTTTCACACCTATTTTGGAATAGATAAAAAAATTTCCACCCTCTTTTACAATAGATAATATGTTTTCCACATTCTTGTACAATTCTCCCAATGAGCTTATAATAGAAGAAAATCTACTAACATTTGTATTCGTTCACCCTTTCAAGTGGGTTGCTTTCAAAAATGAGGGTAATTTGATTTATTTTTTCTTTAAAGATAAAATGATGACCTAAATCCATACCTCTTGAAAAAAGTGTTCTAAAGCCCTTAAATGATCTCTCTTAATCCATGAGTCATTTTTAATATTAAGATCGGATCACCAGCATTCAAAAGTACACTACCTAAATATTTGGGCATTCCTTCATTAGTACTAATTTTGGCTCTAACTCTCACATATTGTCTATACACTACACCCTATACATGTTTAGGATACTAATTCTTCCATTTTATTCCATATCTTGTCTCTAGGCACTATATCAAAGAATTTTTGAACTCCACAAAACAACAATATATGTCTTCCCCCTGATTGTCTCTTAATCAAATCATAAATCAATTTAATTTTTTTATGGATTGAAATTCTTTTAGATTTTTTCTTCTTCTAACATTGAAAGTAAGGAAATTTCATATTTATAAATATAATACATGAATACAATATTGGGGTACATAGGTGATGAGCAGGAAGTTGCAGGAAGCTACCATGCTAGTAATTTTGAAGAAGAAATCAAGGCCATCTTGTTTTTGTGCTTTGTTCCTAATAGTTGGAAAGGAGTGGTGATTAAAATTAGTAGCTCTAAAATCTAATAATAAAGGAAGGAATATTGTAGTCTAATTTTTTTACAACATTTTTGAATGAAGACATGAGAAGAAAATATCAGGTATCTTAGCCCAAGAGATTGTGATAATTAAAAAATTGATAAAATATGTAAATTTGAAACAAAACAAAAAATATTGGCACTTCCAAAATTTGAGTATACATGTACACAAGGAAAGCCAAACAACTACTAGAATGAATTAATCATATCGAGCTACTAAAATAAATAGTCATGACTCTGATATGTACATACTCTACACTGAATACAAACTTTCCTTATTAAAAGACCCTAATGCATGACAAACAAGGAGGAATGGAAAGGCTCAATAAAAGTTATTGATATTCTAATATGGGTGAATTTGAGTGAGGTGACCAGATTTTTCTTTCAAAACCATATGTTCATATATAAACATTAAGTACAACATGTCCAATATTTTTACAAATATACACATTAGTTACACCAAATTTTTCTTTCAAAACCATATGTGTAGATACAAACATCAAGTAAACCATGTCAAATATTATTGCAGATATATTTTCTTGTGAAGAAAGGCCATTCCTAACAATATGAACCTAGAAAAAATAATGAGACAGTGGCTACATTGTGATCTTAGTTCTAAAGAAAAGCTGATAAATGTAATTGTCCTTGCAAAAAGTGTAAGGGCTTAAAGAATCAAATAATTCTAATCACAACAGCCCAAAGTCATTGTAGGAAACATCCTATTGAAGGGGGGCATGATTTTTGTCGATTGTTAAATTTGGATTTCCTACTAGAGGAACATGGAGGTGTGAATATCCATGTTGAGAATAACAATCCCATAGAAGAAGATGATAATGTGTCAGAGGACACGATTGAAGAAGATGGTATTGGTGCAGGTGATGGAGATGCTCATGATGATGGTACTACCACATCTGACAATGATGATAAAGATGGTCTTGATATACGTATAATTGAGAAGGCACATGAGCCCCTATATGAAGGCTTCCAAACAACTCTTCTCTTTTCTATAGTGTTGTTAGTGAACTTGAAGGTTATGGATGGTTTCTCCAATATAGCAATGTCACGTATGCTAAGGTATGTCATTTTTGTCATCTTCAATATTAGCATACCATTACTATTCATTATAATAACAATTCATATTTGTCATTGTAGGTTGACAAGTAATTTTTTGTTACCACCATCAAACATTCTACCTCGTTCCTACCAAGAATTATCTATCATTATGAATCAAATTGGAATGAAGTATCAGACAATACATGCATGTCCCAATGATCACATTCTATATTATAAACAACATAAATTTGCAATAGAATGTCCTAATTGTCATATTAGTATATATCATTTAGATCAAATAACAAAAAAGGTTCCTCACAAGGTTCTTCAGTACATTTTTATTATTCCACGTCTTCAACAATTATTAAGGTGGACTAACTTGGCATAATTTGTGAATTACCATGCATGCAATAAAATTCAAGATGACATTATGCAAATGCTTGTGGATGGTTCTACATTTAAAGAGATAAAAGAAACATGACCACACTTTGAAGAAGAACCTTCTAATCTCAAGATTTCATTGGTAATGGATGGTGTCAATCCATTTGGAGATATGAGATTTGTTTACTCAATGTGACCTATTTTTGTTATTAACAATAGCATTCATCCTTTAATGTCCATAAAGAGGGAGAACATAATGTTATCAATGATTAAGCTAGGTACTTTTTCATTTAATAGTTATCTAAATTAATTTATAAATAGTACAAGAAAATGGTTATAATAATTATGTAGTGTTTATGTTCATTCAATTACTAGGTAAGTACCAAGTTAAAGATATGAACATGTATATTGAGTCCTTAATTGATGAGTTGTTGAAGTTATGAAATGGCATCACTATGTATGACATCTTTAGATCAATAGGACAAAGACAATTTCAATTCCATGCAATGTTTGTATGGACAATACATGGTGCCCCTAGGCTAACTCATTTTTGCAGTATGTTATATTGTTAAGGTCACATATTTTTGGTCTATTATAGTGCTCACACATTATTTTTGTATGCTGAAGTTGTACATGATAATTGTACATGATCCAATTATACATTATCTTTTAGGTCTTTAGAGAAAGGAAAAATTTGCATGTCTAGTTTTTGGTCTGAAGATGAAATCTAGTCATTCAAGAAGTTTAGGAAAGTAAGTGTTTGATGAGTTTAGGCACTTTCTCCACAATAATCATAAGTATCAAATTATTGAAAAACATCTTTTTAATAGGAAATAAGAGACAACATCAAGGCCATGAAGAATAAAACCTCATCTGTGGAAGTTGAAATATGATCAACTAAATCACTAAGGTAATGTCCAGTTTGTGGTTCAAAGTTTAAAAATTATATTTTCATATTGTCTTATATTTAGTAATGATGTAATTGATGCTCATGAAGGTTGTTAAGGCATCAATGATCAACTTACTAGAGGAATAAGAAGTTATCCTACTCAATTTAGTAAATTATTGTACTACAAGGATCTCCCAATCATGCATTTGTTTGATGCTATGCATATTGGAAAGAATGTAACAGAGACACTATGAAAAATATTGGATGGAAGGCATGATAGAGAAAAAATTGTTAAAATTTGTATTGACTTTCATGAATCCAATCATGCACTAAAAGATTCAATTGAATCAAATAGCAATAGAAATTTCATAAATATGAGTTCCCTTCCTCGGTTATTAACAGAACAACAAAGTGATGCATTAAAAGAATTCATAAAAAAAAATTTGACAAGATTTGCTACAAATATAAGCACTCTTGTATCAAAGAAAGGTGAGTTTGGGCCAAGTTGAAAACACATGATTGACATACCTTCATCAAGGTAATTCATGTTCTCTATTTATAATATATTTATAAAATTAAATGTACTAGCTATTGTATTATTTAATAATATATTGAAATGATCATTTTTTAATGATTGCAGTAAGTCCTACCTCTATCCCTCCCACACCAATTTGACAATAGTATTAAACAAGTTATGTATGATTTTGAAAAATACATGAGGTTGGAAGTGTTATTTCTTAGATTTGTTGCACATATATTATATTTATGACTTGCTTTACTTTTTATATAATCTATTGTATAATTTTATTTGAAATCTCATTTATTTGTTCTTGTGTGTTGAATCTCTTTTAGATGGTTATCATCTAGAGAAATTGATTAAAAATATATATAAAATATTAGAAGAAAAAAATTCCACAGCTTATATGTGAAATGCAAAAGTGTCTACGTTCAACCTTTTTCACTACTCAAGAACACTACCTCATACATCAAGTTGAGGAGATTGAATTGTGTGGACTTGTACAAACTAGGTCAATGTGGATGGTTGAGAGGCACTTGAAATTTATGAAGGGCTTGGTTTGACAAAGAGTATGTTTTGAGGGTTCTATAGTAGAGGGATATATGGTATACCAGACCATGGTACACATTAGTGAATATCTTCCAAAGTTTGCTACAAATATCCATGTAGATCACATTTGGAATCCCAACTCTATTAATAAATTCATAGAGGAGTACCTAATGGGTAAAGGTAGAGTGAGGAGAGTGAGAGGTAATTGTAAGTTGTTTTTTGTAGTGAATTAATTCTTATTCATCACTAATATAAGTTGTCTCTAACTAGTCTAGTTGTTTTCTTTATAGTTGGTCATGAGTGGGATGCACTACATTTGTATATTGTAAACAATCTTGATTGGATGATGGTATGGATTCAACAGTCTCAAAAAAATGGTCGCTCATTAACATGGGATGGTGTTGCATCATTTGTTAAAGAAGCTCATCGTAATAGAGATCTCAATGTTACGCCAATGGTACTTGATCTAGACTATGGCCTAAGAGATAGAAAGGTATGAAGAAGATTACTAATCATGAGCCATAAGTTTAATAGCAACTCACATTTTTATGCAAATAATCTTCACATGTTCGAATAATTACATATCAAACACTACAAAGCTATATACTACCATGGCTATAAATCTCACATAAAAAAGTTAAACAAAATGAAAACTTGTGATTTCAAATAAGTGTAGTCTTCACGGTCAACAATATTTCATCTAGAAATGACATACATCCTCAACAATCTAAAAATTAATACTATGGCATTTTGGATGATATACTTGAGTGCAACTTTAATTCATTCAATTTAGTTCTATTTTTCATCAAATGGTATAGGCTATGACTAAATTGAAATCATCCTAATAGGACTATTATTGAATATGATAGTGGATTTAAAATGATTAATACAAGGTCATTTGAGCCAGTTGGAGATGAGCCCTATGTTCTTTCAAGACAATGCAAACAAGTGTTTTACTCTAGCATTCCACATAAACCAGGTTGATCATTTATTGTTAGATATGATCCAAGAGGAAGGCTAGTAAAGTATAATGTGATGGAAGAAGAAGATATTGAAGAATCAAAAGATGAAGTAAATAATAATCATGAATGACTATTACACAATGATGAAGAAGAAGTTGATGATAAGGATTCTGGTCATGCTGATGATAATGGTGGTGATGATGATGATGATCATCATCATCATCATCATTATCATCATCATGCTAAGGAAGATGGTGATGATCATAGCAATGATGGTCATGATGATGATGGTCATGATGATGATAGTCATAATAATGGTGATTTAGATGATGATCAAAGTGACAAGTACAATGATGGTGACGATGATGACATGGATGAAGATGATGATCAATGACATGATCAATGAAATGTCTGTCAAAGTACAATCAATGTCAAGTACGATGGGGTCATGATTTTTATTCATAAAAATTTGTTTGATTTTGATGAATGCATGATATAATTTTTTTCTTCTACGTAATTTGTAGTTTATAAAGCATTGTAAGTGGACAACTTTCCATTCATTACATTATGGGTGAATTTGATAAGTAAAGTGACCAACTTTTTCTTTCAAAACCATATGTGCATATATAAACATTAAGTACAACATGTCTAATATTTTTTTAGATATACAAATTAATTAGAGAAAAATTTTGGCTAACTTAAGATAATGATTTACATATGTAGGCTATTTAATGTCTTTGACTAGGATCTTGCACAGTCACATAGATCAACAAGTATATGTCAATAGACCCTATAGATACAATTTTCTATTTGCATATCTTCTCTTTACCATTAATATCAACTTGTGTCCTTGTGTGTCTCTCATATTGTGGATTATAGGTATCACCAAATAGTTATTTGTCTAATCTATCTTCCTCGAGTGAGAAAAATATGGGAATAAAAGACAAAAGTGATACATCTAGTAGGTCTAAAATAGGGAGATCAACTAGAGGTCAAAAGACTAGAAGAAAATTCAACAAATAAATGCAATTTTTTCTTGCTAAGGGGGGTCATGTTCTTATGATAATGAGAGTGAAGGTGATACGAAGGTTCCCTTAAGGTACACACATCTTAAGAAAGAATGGTACCCAAGGAACTGCCTCCTATTAACACTTTTTTTTTTCTATTAATGAAATGATATATCACATAGCTCTATCTTCATTACATGGTGTGGGCATATTTTCCATGGATGGCATAAAGGTCTATTACAATAAAGTTGTTTAATTGATGGAGTATGTAGGATGTTGTTACAATTACAACAATTAGATGTGGATTATGCAATATAAAAAAGTATGTGTAGGCATGCATTGTCACCAAGTTAGCAAAGTAAAATTTTTGCTATGTATATTGATGGAAGGCCAAAAGAAATAGGGAATATTGCAGGATTTATAAATAGTTCTTGACCCGTGTCAACTAATAAATTGGTGAATTGTATATTTGAAGCATGTGAGGAAAATAATGTTTTTGTATGTGTGATAAAATCAATAAGTGTAGGGAAAGAGCTTTTGATAGATTATAATTTGAACCATATAGATACAAAAGAATTAATTTGAATCATGTAGATACAAAAGAATTCCCTATCATAGGATTGGTAAGTATAACATTTAAACCAATTGCCTCAAATTAAAATTGACTCCAATAAACAATCTAGTTTATTATTAATAATTTTTTTGGTAAGTCTATTACTTTCATTTCACTGCTGATTGCTAAGAATTACTAATCTTTTTCATAGATAGACCACCACCCATAAGTGGGGATGCACCATCTCACACACCTTCTTCAACAAAGGTAAACCTTAATTATTGTAATTGTTCAAATTATATAGAAACAAATGTCATATTATTATGTTCTTTTTTTTATGGCTTTGGAGTTATTTTGATGAAATTTTACTAATATTGTATTCAACTAGAATTTGAGCGAGGTGACCAAATTTTTCTTTCAAAATCATATGTGCAAATATAGACATTAAGTATAACATGTCCAATATTTTTGTAGATATACACATTAATTATTCCAAATTTTTCTTTCAAAACCATACATGCAGATATAGACATTAAGTACAATTTGTCCAATATTTTTGTAGATATACACATTAATTACCCCAAATTTTTATTTCAAAATCATATGTGAAGATATAAACATTAAGTACAACATGTCCAATATTTTTTCAAATATACACATTAGTTACACCAAATTTTTCTTTGAAAACCATATGTGTAGATACAAACATTAAGTATAACATGTCAAATACTTTCATTTCACTACTAATTGCTAAGAATTAATAATCTTTTTCACAGGGTGACATGGATAGACCACCACGCATAGGCAGGAATGCACCATCTCACACACCTTCTTCAGTGAAGGTAAACCTTAATTATTGTAATTGTTCAAATTATATAGAAACAAATGTCATATTATTATGTTCTTCTCTTTATGGCTTTAGAGTTATTTTGATAGAATTTTACTGATATTGATGTCACAAATGATAGGAAAAAGCTAAAATGACATCAAATCAAATGCAATCTAAAATATGGGTCTCATTTCTACATGACATCACCCTTAGTGCTGACCCTATGTTCATGGCCCAACAACTGAAACAAAGATACAGTGATAAAAATTTTAACATTATCATCGAGGGTGACACAAGGGAGGAGAAAGAGGCACTGAAAGAAGAATTGGCTCGTAGAGTCAAATATTTGAAGGTAAGTAGTAATTAATCTCAAGCAATAATATAAGTTCAATAGATGTTTATATTGTATAGTATCTTATGGATCATTAGCTAAAATATTATGTGTTCTTCTATAGCAATATGTGACACTTGTGACATTGCATGGTGAACATGGTGAGGGTTGTAGCACACATCCTTCATGTAAGTAACACTTTCTCTTTACAACATTACTAAAAATAATAGTATTATTATAGTGTTGAGTTTATTTAAGGCAATTACTCAGTTTTGAAATAGGACATCTAATGTTGAAAGTGAAACTGGTGCAACATTGTTTATTTTCATCAACATTATAACACTTAACTTTTATTTTTGGATGCTTCTAGCTATTCTCCCATTTGATTTTTGTCCATTGCAAATGTCTTTATTAAAAATATTGTATTCTTCAACCCATGATGAAGTGTGGATGCCTCCTTCAATCTTCACTCTGATATTGCCAAGTGTATTGTTGGCAACAAGGAGCATGCAAACATCCTTGTCTATGCCAAGTACAATTGGTAAAATCTTGTTTTGCTATATTTTGTAATGTGCTAATCAGTAATTGTTTTTTTTGTTAGGTGGGTTTTATCCAAATGTACCCATTTTGTGCATAATAGATAGACCTTTAGTTGATAGAGCAATAAAGATCAGTTCTACTAAAGCTGATCCATTTCCTAGAGCAGTCCTTATGACTAGTATTGGTTCATTTGCAAGGACATTATTGCTGAAAAAGAAAACTATGTTTCTACTAAAATTACAAAAGCTTTCAAGTGCTTTAAAATTTTTATTATTTAAAGTATAATTTTAGTTTACTTATACATAACTCATTTTGGACTGATAATCCCATGATATTTTCGTAAAAAATAATGTTTTCTTTGGTCATCCTTTTGATATGACATTGAGGCTATCTTGACCCACCACATGTAAAAGGTGTGTAGTTTCATATCATTGCTACAATATTTTTCTTTTCTTCCATTTATTGTATTATATTAAAGTTATTGATCTAACAATTTTATTTTTTATTTAAAGGTGGAATGAACATGGTCCTAAATTAAAAAATCAGCTCATTATATTTTTTGAGGACTTTTTGGTAAAAAAACATTTTTGACACTACCCTACTTCTCAAAAGAGAATCAAGACATATAATGACTGTGAGGGGCCTGTTGAGTTGTCATTTTGCATGATGCTTAATGGTAGGAATCCTTTCAAACTCCTCTCTTGAAAAGTCAATCTTGTGAATCAACTCCAAGGTTTTGGGTGATCTTACAACCTACTAGAATCCACTCAGTTGAAGAAAAATGTTTTTATTCATGAGGAGGTCTTTGTTGGTTCATTTGATTTTGGATGAGATGTAGAACTTGTTCACTTTTTCAAAATAAAACACACAAAAGAGAACTATATTTTTGTATTTTTTTATGTTTTCCAATGAATGCAATCTAATGATACAACTAATATGAATTCCTAATTTAGCAAGGGGCTAGTAAAGCAAACAACAAGAAATTTTAAAGAAAATAATATGAAAATAAAATCCTAACAGACATAAGGTATAGAAAACAACATGTCTGAGAGTTCAGCTTTCAAAGAAATCAGTAGGTAACCAATGAAAAAAGGAGCAATGCTTCCTAGATTCCACTGATGCAATCATCGATGAGAAACTTTAATAATAGTATGATGTTTCACTCCTCATAAAATCACAAGGCCATGGAAAGTGCACTCATGTGAGACAAAGAGTTATGTAGGCACAATTCAATGATTTCTTCTTGATCTAGATACGTTAGTGGAATTCATTAAATTGTAGCAAACACTGGAACTAAAATATCAAACAACCAGAAACAAAGCAATAAACTTTTGGCTCAATCACAATTCTATGAACATAAATCCACAAAAAATGATACATTTAGGCAAGAATCACTAATGTGAGCACCAAAAGCATAATTTTATTATAAAATAATGGTGGCCTCCCTTACATATTATAATGGAGTATTTATAAGAAATCGTCTCCTCAATTTGTGTTGAGAGTGAGAGATATCTTCATGCAATAATATGCTTTTAAATTAATAAAAAAAATTAATTATATACAAACTAAGAATCTAATTGGTGCTTAGTAGGACTCCATCCATTTTATATTCATTAATCGAATGCATGAGCCTTTACATGTCATAGAACAAAGAATTTATGATAGAAAAAGAATAAAAAATCTTTTAGTCAAAGTAGAAGTGTCTGGAACTGGCAAAAATAGAAGTTGACCCTTCACTAGGTGTCTGTCAGAGTTAAACTACTATTAAAATGCATTTTTGATGCATGAAAATCTCTATTTTTGGAACTATTAGTTAACTGTTGGCACACCTTTGGAAAAGTGCACCAGCTCACCTACACACCTATGTACCTATGTACTTGCATACTTGTGTACCTGTGCACCTATGTACCTATGTACCTATGCACCTGTGCACTTGCACACCTCAAAAGGTCCAAAATCTACAAATTTTACTGAGTGTCAAAACTAAAATTATAGCTTATGGGTTTTTTCACCCTTCATACTAGAGCTATATCTGGATGTTTGCCCTTGAATTTCTCAATAATCTCAGTAATCTTAGCTGCATCCAATAACTTTAAAGAATCATACTTATCTTTGACCTTTTTTCTATAGTTGTCTATTTCAATACAGGCATTAGCAAAATCCCTGAGTTTTGTATCCAACTCTAGCAAAGCTTCTTCTATTTTTGAAGGCCTACTGAATGTCATCATCATTAGAAGCTTCTTCAAAAATCTTCTAAAACTTTTCTACCATTACCTCTATGGGAATTAATTTCTCTCGCTCATTATCCTCAAAAATATCTAGACACACATCACTATAATGCTTCTTTGCCTCCAAAATTTTCTCTCAAGCTTGGTCATTGAGTTGATGGATATCCACATGTAATGTTTCCATTAATTTATTACTATCTACTATTTTCTCAATCCAATCATCAATTAAATCTAATTCCTTTTTTATATATACATCTACCAAAATCTTGTACCTCTTCCCTTTAATAGCCTATAATACCTATAAATCCTTACTTCAAGTAAGTACTTCATCCATAATACTGAAATCTTTCTTCAAAATTGCTACCATCTTGTTTACATTTTCCTATGTAGCATGTAATAGCTTAAGATTTCCTTGGATGATTAAGACACCCTTTTCCTCAAAAATTTCTCGCCACTACCGACAAGCATTCAAAAATGGATTCAACTACACACCTCCCCCATCTCTTCTTTCTAATGCAAAGTTAAGAGTCTCCTCGGGTTGTTCTGGATCCAAGGGACCAAAAATTTTGGCTAAATATCCTTTGAGGATTTCATTTTTCCTATGAAGTGTTGTGATTTCTGCCCCTTCTTGCTCCAAGGTTTTGAAACCCTCTTTTATCACCATTGGAACCATCAACCTCATGGTATCCAATGTGGGCTTCTCGAGCATAACCTCTCTGATCTGAGAGTCTTGTGTGCCTAGATATTTTGCATCTGCATCAAGAGAAGGGATAGCCACTTGTTCAAATAAATCTTGATTCTAGTCACTATTGATAAAATCCAATGCTCTTGCTTCTCTTGGAGGGGACTCAGGTTTGGTCAGAACTTCCATCAACTCAAACATATCCTCTTCATTGGTAGTGAACTGTTGCTTTTTACTTCTCATCATTTCCTTTCACAACCACCTTGGGACTCGTTCCACCAAGGGCTTGCCTCTCAAGGATGAAGGAGTTTGTTTTTTTATTGCTTTTTAATTATCACTCCTCTCTGGAGTTCTCTCCCTTTGTGAAGGTTCTCCTTCTATGGTCTCTGTCTTAGTGGAGCCTGTAGTTTGTACCTTAGTGTCTTGGGAGGTTTGCTAAGAGTATTCAATGATACATCTCTCTTTAGAAACTTCATTAGTCCTTGTTTGTTGTGGCTCTTCCTCCTGTGAAGGCTCCTTTTGAACCTGTTCTTCTTCAATACTCAGAGGTAAGTGAGTGGACAACCCTTTGTCTATCACTATGACTTGTAAAGGGGATGGTGGAGTGAGATCAGGACCTTGTGATTGTAGTGGCATCTATATCTAGTCCTCCTGTTGAGGCTCATTCATCAAGTTGTCCCTAATTAGCTCTGTTCCTACAAGCATGAAGTCAAAATTTGACATTTTGAACACATCATTTCCCCCTACTTCCTGCTCATCAACCCATTGTTGTACTTCATCCTCTGAAGTAGTTATTTCCAAAGGTTCTTTAGGGGCTAATGGTAGTGTCACAGTGGAACTTCTCTTCCTTTCCTTCCTTGTAGCTCTTGCCAGTTGGATTTTTCTTGGCAATGGCACTTCCTCCTCCTCATCTTCCTCTTCTTCTTCTTCCTCTTCAAGAATGGGTTTTGGAATAGATGGAAAAGGAACCATCCTCCTAATCACCCTTTTCCTTTTCTTAATGGGGGTCTTAATCTTTCTTCATTTCTTAGAGGCCAAAGGGGATGCTTGTTATGCCTGCAAAGGAGGAGGGACTTCCTGGATTTCACCCTATGTTTCTACTTGGTTGGGCATAGCTAGTGGCACTTGAGGATCTACCTAGACTTGGGAAGCTCCAACATCTTTTGGCCCTTGTGTGTTTTCTTCTTGCTGCTATAGAGGTGTTGGAATTTCACCTTCCTCTGGTTTGGCTTTTTAAGGAGAAATCCTCTTTCTTTTTCCCTTCCCTTTCTTCTTCATAGGGTGATAGTATCCAACCAATTGATCAAGTTGGTATACTATTTCTGACCTTATAGGTGACTAGGCTGCAAAGGTAGGAATAGTAACTTTCTTCCCTCTAACTTTGTCTGAGTGGGCTTGCACATGAAAAATTATTGTGTCAGGTATTGGATCAAGTTTAAATGGTTTCCTAATTCAATCATGTGTCAACTTGATAATGTGCCTCACTCAATGATTAATATCATCATTCTCTTCCCTGTCAACCTCAACATTCATGATGAGCCTTTCTCCAATTTTATCTGTGTTGAATAGAGGGTCAAGAATCTCCCCTGAGTCTTCTTGAAATATTTGCAATAGAATTTGGACCTTCAGAGCCTTTTTCACCAAATACAAAGTTATCCTACAATAATCCTAGATATGGACATCATAGTCATTTTTTGCATTCATCCAGTTTTCTTTGATGGCTTCTTCATGCTGAAATTCCTTGCCTACCAGACTATGGACCCTCCCGCTATTGCCAAAGCATGGCCTCGGGGAGTTGTACTCCTCTAGGGGATATTGATCCCATTCCCATTCAAAAGAAGGAATATCTTACTTCCTCTTAACTTGATATCATCTTATAACTAGGGGCCATGTCCAACATGGTCTGCGCTATTTCCTAACTCTATCATATGTAGATTCAATTTGCTAAGCAATTTCTAAAAGAACAAATCTATCACTAGGCTACTTTGGGAGTTTCTTCAAATTGATAGTGCCACCAGCTACCCTTAGATATGTAAATGTTTTAAACTAAATATAATAAGCCTGAAGTGTTGTTATCTGTACCACTACATCATTAGACAAACTTTTTGCATAATCTCCCTTTATGAATAGGATGATAGAAAATATGAATGCATCATTCACAATCCCGTATTCTTTCCTTTACACTGAGAGCTTCTTCCTCACCAATTGGGGATAGATAATATATGGCCTAGCATTTGGATCATGTATGCTGCCTCTTCTATACAAACTGGGACAGTCTATCACCCTTGTAGTCAATAGATAGACCAAATATGAAGTCATATGGAACTTCATTTTATCCTTCACTACTCCCAATTGCTCACATAGATTTTCACTCAATATGGTGGCCCAGTCAAGTGGCAATTTTACTATCTTAATAGTCTCAATGAAATGTATCATGAAGACATTTAGGTGTCCAGCTATAGGCAGACCCATCACCCTACTCAAAAGTATGATTGAGTATCCAATATCTTCTTTCATATATCCCCTTTTCATATCCACCTTACTAATTGCCTTACCTAGAGGAGTCTTCTTAATAAGATAAGAGGACTAGATGATCTTAGTAGCCTCTTTCAAGTGCTCTCTATACCAAATTTCTACTGCTTCATAGGTCAACCTAATAAACTGATCCACCCTTGGGAGATGGAATACTCTTTCAATGTTATTGAGTTAGAGGTCCAAGAAAACTTCTCCAGTCACACTCTTCACCATCCTCTCCTCTGGAACAAAGTGTTGTGCAAGTGTCATTATGAGCTCTAAGGATTGCACTAACCTCGAGTGTGAAACTATGCTTACAAGCCCTGATCAAATTAATGTAGAAACTATAGCCAACCTCTCAGTGGGTCTGTTGCAAATCTCAGTGGGTCTGTTGCAAATCCTTAGGAACTCCCCCAAATCAATATGTCCCAAATCTGTGTCCTTAATCTCAGATTAGTCATCTTGAAACCTTGATTTAAATGGCATGCTTTGGAATTTGAACACAAATAGGCTTTGGTGCCATTTTCTCACCTAAGGAAGATGCCATTATATCTGCACAAAAGAGAATCCATTAGTACGGAGTTGATGAAAAATAAAAGAATTACTTGCTTTCTCTTAAAATAATTTTTTCTTAAATATAAGGTGTGCACTAGTGCACCAGATTAAGTGCGCTTGTGTGCACTTTATTCTTCTCTTTGTGTTTTGTGTTCTGATATGGGTGTGCACTAGTGCACCAAATTAGGTCCACTAGTGTGCACCCATCATTTGATTATAGCATATTGTTTTAAGTTTAGTTTTTTAAATTTTTTAGGTAAAGTTGAGTGCACACTGGTGCACACCCAAGTCCTTCTATGAGTGTGGATTTTTGTGCACTCAATTAGGTGTGCTAGTGTGCACCCAAATTGTATTTTTATAGTTTTTCTTTGGCCGTGAAGGAGGTAGCACATCAGATTGGAAGCACAGATGCAACAAGGAGATCTCTGAGTGCAATGTGGTATTGGTGATACAAGGAGGTGTGGCCTTTGAGTGGGTGTGAAAATGTAAATAAAGACAAGAAAAGTAAAGTAGGATGTGTGTGGGGAGGAATTTTATATAAGTGTCAGGCCCCTCAAGTGGTGCATAGATATCCAAGTGCACAACTGCCCAATGCTTACCTGCATAGATGTGTATGCATAAAAAAAATCCACTTTGACTTCTATTTGGCATATTGGTGCATCTCATTAGGTGCACATGCATGCACTTTTATTTTTTCAATTTTGACTTGTTTCTTCTCCAAATTGATCTTCAATAACAAACTTTCCCCATTAGGACATGGGACGCAAACTAGGGGCCAGGTAAGACTTCCAAAATAATCTAAGATCTTGGACTAGAGTCTTGAAAAGACCAAAATAAAAGTAGGGGGGTCCCCATTTTAGTTAGAAATGGAGTGTACATTGTGGAACCACAATAAATAGCCCTAAAAAGGGAAGAAATGTCAAAGGTATTTCTTCATCAGCAAACATTCCTTCAATGTGGGTCAAACATCAACTGAATTTTGAATGTTCTAAGTGTATTTCAGATGATTTCAGAGTAAAAATTTTTAGGATCCAAATCCTTTGAGTTCAGTGTGTGCTTAGTATATTCATTTCCTTTAACATCTTAGGATGTGATCAATCAAAATCTTCAGACAACTTGGAAAGAATCTTCCACCCTTTCTTGGCACATCCATAATGAATCTATGCGGAGGTTATTTGTCGATCCTTTGCTTGACTAGATGAGAGAATTAGTTTGAGGGCTCTTAGTGGGATGTCACTTTTCTTTTAAATTTCTTGGTAATCCCTTAGGTGATTATTCCATGTAGTTCATAATGTCACCATTTGATTCTTGGAAGAAGCAATGTTTTTTCATTTGTATTTATTTATTAGATTACCCCTTTTAGATCTTTTAGAATCCTTCAGTCTTAACACCGTTCTTTTTTTTTCTTTTTCTTTTTTTCTTTTTTGTATCCTGACTATGCTTAGACTATGTAGCTAGGACATCGGTGTCATTTCTTGGACTTGATCTTATGTGAACATCCCTTGCATTCCTCCTTTAGAACCTTTTAGAAACTCTCATGCCAAACAATGATCTTAGCAATTCTTCAAGAAGACCCCTTCTGTTTGAAACAATTAGGGTTTTGATCATCCCTTGTTGTCTTAAACCTTAATTGGAAAACACCTAAGATAATCAATGTTTTAAGTTTGCAAAGTGTTGAGAACTTGTTAGTCTAGAATCCTTAATTCAAGACTGAAAGTCCCCCTATTACTGCAAACAACATTTGTTCCTCAGTTGTTATAAGACACACAATTGTCCAAATGTTTTGACAAAGAAACCTCTTCCTGAAATTGGAACCAAAAGAGTGGTTAGTAAAATATCTCAAGATAAAATCTCGAGTGCTTCTAACCCTCTAGACTAACACAACTTTGAAAGCAAACACTCGACCAAAAGAAAACACATAACTAAAAGCAAACACACTTGTAGAAATAAAATCTAACTAATTTTTTATTTTATTTAAAAAAAAAATTATTTATTTATTTATTTTTTATTTTATATATCTATTTTTTAATTTTAGTTTTAATTTTTTTTTTTTTTTGGAAACTTTTAGGCTTCAAAATAATGTTTTAGAAATTGCCTATTGACTGACAACGGAACTAATTCCCCTTGTAAGGAACTAAGCCTAAATGTGTTTTCTCCTAGAATTTCCACAATCTGATATGGACCAATCCACAAGCGCTAAAACTTGGTATGGCTACCCGACTTTATTTTCACCTTATCCTAGAGTACAACAATCTTGAAAATCCTAAAGGATTTTATCATGGCCCTCTTATCGAACCATCTCTTGACAATAACTCGACGTTTAGGCATGTGCTCCAATGCATCTATCTATTTCTCATCCATCTCCAAAAGATTCATCAATCTGATTTGTACTCTATCAGCATCTTCAGCATACCCACTCATGAATTTCAAAATAGGGATCTTAAGATTTATTGGGAACACTAGCTCTTTTCTTTAAACAAGAAAATATGGAGATGTCCCCAAAGTGTTCTTAACCCTCACTTGATTTATCCAAAGAGTATATTTGAGTTGTATATGTCAATCTTTAGGATTCTCCTTCAAAAAATGTCTTATTACTATGATCAAGTTCTTATTCATAGATTCTGCAACACCATTCCCTTGTGGATAATAGTTTTAAGAGAACTTGATGATGACTTGATTTTCCAATGCCCAATGATTTAAGAATATTGATGCAAAAGCTAATCTGTTATCACACACCAAGGAGACTAGCATCCCAAATCTAGTAACAATATGAGTTGTTGCTTCTACTAAACCATGCCTTGTACCATACTTATCATGAAAATTTCCTAGAACTTCCTTTTCTTCATCACATCCCAAGCACTTCAAATAGATTATTTCATAATTCCTCTTGTACAACTTTCTATCATGCAACATGTAGGATTCACACTTCATTTTAAGACCTCTACATTATGAACTATTCATCCTACTAGGGAACTAATTCTATACAAGGTAATAAACAATATCTTGGTACAAAACATCTGTCACTACACCTTGACCAAGATCAACTTGAGATACATCCATTTTCTTTTGACCATTCTCATTCATTTCACTGTCAAACCTAAATTTCTTTTCATCCTTAGCCTAGTTATTAGCTATCATATTTGATAATCCTTGACCTCTAACTAACCTCATGGGTTGGATTTCTAGATCAAACTCTTGAAGTATCACCATCCATTTTCCTCATCTTTCACCAAGTTCATTTTGCATCAACAATGTCTTTACCACTGGATCAAATACAATAGCATATACCTTACTCCTTAGTATGTAATGACAAAACTTCTTCACCACCTTGATCAATTCAAAATATTATTTATCAAGGTTCAAATAATTCAACATGGCATTCTTCAAAGGGAAACTCATAAAAGAAATTGGTCTTTTATCTTCCTTTTCTTTCTTTTGCATCAAGATTCCAGTGCAAGAATGTTTTGAAGCAAAAGAATATATCTTAAAAGGAGGTTCACAATTTGGACTTACCAGTACTGAGGCCATAGAAATAGCCACTTTGATATCCTCAAAATATTTCTTAATCTTTGGAACCCATTCTATCTTAGCCCCCTTTTTGAGTAAATCATTAAGGGGACAAACTATTTTTTCAAATCCACTTATGAATTTTTGTACAAAATTTATCTTTCCAAAGAAAGACTTGAGTTATTTTTGACTATGGGGAGGTGACAACTTCAAAATAGCTTTGATTCTATCAAGATCAATGGAGATCTTGGCTTCAAAAATGATATGACCTAGGAGTTTCCCTTTAGTGACTCCAAATGAACATTTCTTGGGATTGAGGGATATGCCATATTTACGATGTCTATTGAATACCCACCATAAATCAGCAATATGAGTGCTTTGATTCTTTGAAAAGATGGTTAAATCATCCATGTAGATGACTATACACTTATTTACCAATCCCTTAAAAGCTTCATCCATGGCTCACTGAAATGTAGCCCCTACATTAATCAGTCCAAAAGGCATTCTTTTTTAGGCAAAAGTTCCCCATTTAGTTGTAAAATCAATCTTTAGTCGATCTTCTTCATCGACCATCACTTGATTATGTCCTAAATATCCATCTAAGAAAGACATCATTTTTGAACCATTTACAATTTGTAAAACCTCATCTAGTGAGGGTAAAGGATAATTGTCCTTTTGAAATGCCATGTTCAAGTTACAAAAATCAACTCAAAGTCGAATCTCTCCAATCTTTTGTCGTATAGGAACCAAATTGGCCACCCATGTGGAATGAAGAATGGGGAAGATGATCTTAGAATATAGTAACTTCTTAACTTCGTTCATTATTAGAGGTTCAATGATAGGATGAGTAGTTCTTTGTCTTTGCTGGAAAGGTTTGGCATCTAGTTTCAAGGGGATATCATGGGTTATAATCTCAGGGTCATATGTCTTTAGTTCTTTTTAGCTCCAAGCAATAACATCCTTATATTCAATAAGAAATTTGAGCATATCTTCACTTTCTTGTGCATTCCATGCTTTCCCTATCTGGACCATTCTTAGATCTTCATTAGTTCCTAAGTTGTACACATCACACTCCTTGATCCCCTTTTATAGGGTCATTCTTTTATTAAGTGTTGATTCATCATGATCAAAAATGCACTCTAACTCCACCATTCCCTTAGGAATAGTATTGGTTTTCAAGTTTAGGATCCCATATTTGCTTCAAGTTCATCATCCTCTAGTTTTTCATCTAAAGTGTCATCAATTTCTTGTCCTTTAAAGTGGCTGTTGCACATGATGAACTCAAGTATGTGTTGATCATTGTGAAAGACTTGAAAGTTTTTAATATTGTCTGGAATAGATGGAGTAGCAACCAACTCTACTAAAAATATTTTCAATTTCATTCTTTTAACTGGTTGTAATGCACTTGTTGAAATAGTGAGAGCATCTACTACCATGTTCTTCCTTCTTGGAATGGACCTTATGTTTAAAACTTTAAAGTCATCCAGTAAATCCCATTCTCTCTTCTTGTAAGCAAGTAACCTTTTGTCATTGCAAGAGTATAACAATTTCACTTTTTGAATAACCAATTGAGAATATCCCTTGATTGTGAGAGTAATAATCCCTTTCTCCAATGTAAAGAGAAGTCCTTAGATCAAAACTTTGTATTCTATAGCATTATTAATACATCTAAACTATAATTGATATGTTGCATAAAAAGACTTACCTTTTGGGTTAACCAATTCTATACCTGCACCAGCACCTAATTTGCATCTAGAACCATCAAAGAAAAGTGTCCAAATTGGATCCTCCTTAGGTTTTCTAACCTTGTGTTTGTTCACCCTTAGTTTCTCTTTCACTTGAGCTTGGAATGACTGTTTCTTGGGAACCCATTGTAATTTTCCACATGGTGGACTTGATGATTCCCCTTTGTAACTTGTAGATAGAGGAAGTGTATGCTTTTCTTATTTCTCTTGAATGTCCCCTATTAGTTCTTTGATTTCATCAACTTTGGGTTTAGGATGAATGACTACCAAAGTCCACCCTTAACCTTTCATTTACTATCTTCTTCTTTGAATCTTGATCATCCGTGGGGGGAGAAGACAAACCTTCACCGTCTGAAGAGGTATCACTATATGAAAAATTTGGATCTTTGATTTCTTCTTCAATTTTCTCCACAAACTTAGTTGAGTTTATATGACTTTGATTTTCCATGGGTCTATCTTTTGGAATTGTATTATCCTTTTCTTGCATCATATGTGTTAACACCTTTGTAACTACTTCTTGGCGTGATGAGCATTCAAATTTAGAGTGACTAAATTTGTGTAATCAAAAAAATCCTAGGAGTAAGATACTAGGATTAATTTCTCCCAAGCATTGTAAATTAGCCACCTTACTATCTATGAATTATGTCACAATCTCATCCTTTGGGATCGATATCTTGAGTTCTTTATCTTGATCACTTGATATTTTGGTGGGAATAGTATCAAATGTCATCACTTTGTAAGAGCCCAGATCCGATTATTGGAATGCCACCTCATTCAAAGCACTATATTTTGTAATCGTCATTTTCAATTTTGGCTCTGCATCTAACTTGATTAGATTGTTCAATACCTTCCATGATAACCACAACTGAGTAAAATCTATAGAGAACCATCCTCTTAGGCATTTTTTCCATTCTCTACTTAGGAGTAACCCATATGTCTCTGGAATATCAACCACATGTATATCAACAACATCTTGAATCTAGGGGTCCACTGTCAACTGTATCTAAATGTCCTGTAATATACCAATGACTTTTACTTCTATTTTGTCCAACTGTATCACTATTCGATTGCAAGGTTGAGGACTGACTCCTAGCATTTGCGCTATTGATAATGGCATAATGTTACATGAGGCTCATGAATCAATCAAGAAATTGTGAAGATTCTTTCCATATATCTTGATGCTAAGCAAAAAAGGGGGTACCTCAACCTTGTCTTTAAACATAGTGGGTATTGCTTCTGCAACATTCACTTGTTGAGATACTATCTATTGAGTGATATTATTTGTGTTACAGGATACCTTTTTATGATCTAGAGTCTTCATCAATGCTTCTTGTTGTTGTGGACAATTTTGTAACATGTCAAATATGGACATATTAGCCTTAGTTCATTTCAAGTCCTCTATTGCACTATACTTTTCAATAGACCAAGCAGGATTTTTTAATATTGTTGGTACATTTTCTTGGTTCTAATTTTGTTGTCCTCCATATGGTGGCCTAATTGGTGCCAAATTATTACTTGCTCTCAGATCGAGAGGAGTTGGTTGTAAAGTTAGAGGAATCCCATATGTCATAGGTTCTTTTCTACTCCTTAGATTGTATGTATTTTGATTGTCATTGTGAAAAGAAAATATCTCTTCATGTTGAACGTTAGGTTCTTGCATAAATGGGAATAAGAACTCTTCATTAGTTGGTTGTTCTACCTACACATTCTATGTAGAATCATAGGATTCTAATAGCATAGCATTACATTGCATAGGAGGAGCATTGTCATTTACTTGTGAACCTTGAGTCATCTCTTAATTTCCATTATAGTACGAACCATCATTGTTAGATGCATTCTAACTATCATCTTACTAATTAATATTTGCATACTGAATGTTGTTATTATTATTGTCTATAGAAATACTTTCATTATTTAGATGGGTGTTCCATTGTTGTTTCTATCTTTGAAAGCCATTATTACAATCAGGAGGATTGAAATTGTTCCCCCTATTGTTATTTCCTACATTATTGTTTTTGTTTCCACTGAAGTTCCTATTATAATTTTGGCCATAATTGTTGTTGTAAGGACCAGCATTATTTATTTGGAAGTTGTTATTCTATCCTTGTGACAACCTTAGACAAGTCAAATCATTATTCATTTGGGACATAGTCTTTTTTATCTAACCAAATTTGAAAACAAAACTATTCTTTTCTTCAGTGGGCATTGCTGCCTTTTTCTCAAAGAAGGTGGAAGCATTAATCCTCCTCCGTTAGGATTAGCTTGCTTAGTTAAGGTAATTGCCTCTGCAAAGACTATCCAATGTGTTGATATTTTTTGAAGGAAGTCTTCTCAAAAAAATAGTACTAAGATGGTCCATAGCATTCAAATAAATATGAATAGCAGCTTAAATTGGTATAGTGTATGGCATCTCTAGCTTGTGATATGCCATATGAAAGTGATGGTTGAAGCATGAAACTATCTCAGCTGGGTCCCTTTTGATTGATATGAATTTTTGATGTATCATAGCTAGGTTGATGAAAGTTTTGAATTGTTCCAAGAACAATTTTTTGAAAGTATCCCAATCTCTAATACATCTAGGTGGTAAATTACCATAGCAATTAAAGGAAATTTCCCCCAAAGAGTAGGGGAATAAATGAAGAACCACATCCTCCTTAGCAATCTACTTTTGGTTGCAAATTTCTTTGAATACCTTGATGTGATCCTCAATAGTTCATGTCTCTCCATAAATGAACCTTGGGAAAAAATTCTCACAATTCTTGGGAAGGTCATGGAGTGCACCTCTTAAGTTTATTAGTGAATCTATAGTGCTTGAAAAAAAGGCCAGTGGAGGATTTGGCAGAATTAAGGGTGGTGGTTGCAAAGGTGGAACTGTTGGAATATGTGGTGGTCCACTAGGTAGTTGGAGTGGAGGCGGAGTTGAAGAAGATGACAAAATGTTGAATGGAAGTGGTTGAATTTGAGATCTTCATTTTTTGCTAAGTGGTTTACAAAAATGGGTAAGCTCAAGAAACTCATGTGCACTTGGTGAAGATCTTAACACTCACTAAAATTGGGATTCTAGATTACAACCCTATAGTTTGCATCAACTCTAGAAAAAGTGCACCTCTACAAAAGTACACTTTCTCACAAAATGAGGCACACCATAAAATTTTGCGCACCTATGCACCTAAATTTTTGAAAAACTCAAAAAAAATTTTGAACTTGCCAAAGATGTAGAATTTTGAAACTTTAGTAAGTTTTTCTTCTATTTCAAAAATCAAAATATCGGCCCTCCTTCTAGTGCAACTTCATCATCAAATGATTATGTATTCTTTGCTTTGCCTTGAGAGCTTCTTCCATACCAACTGGGGATAGACAATATATGGCCAAGTATTTGGATCCTACATGCTACTTCTTTTATACAAACTGGGATAGTTTGTTTCCCTTGTAGCCAATAGATACACCAAATATGAAGTCATATAGAACTTCCTTTTATCCTTCACTACTCCCAATTGCTCACTTATATTTTCACTCAATGTGGTGACCCAATCAAGTGGTAGTTTCACCATCTTAATAGTCTTAATGAAATGTATCATGAAGAAATTCAGGTGTCTAACTGTAGGTAGACCCATCACCCTACTCAAAAGTATGATTGAGTATCCAATATCTTCTTTCAAAAATCCCCTTGTCATATCCACCTTATTGGTTACTTTCCCTAGAGGAGTCTTCTCAATAAGATAAGAGGACTAGATGATCTTAGTAGCCTCTTTCAAGTGCTCTCTATACCACCTTTCTATTACTCCATAGATCAACCTAATAAATAGATCCACCCTTGGGAGATGGAATACTCTTTCAATGTTATAAAGTTAGAGGTCCAAGACAACTTCTCTAGTCATACTCTTCATCACCCTCTCCTCCAGAATAAAGTGTTGTGCAAGTGTCATTATGAGCTCTGAGGATTGCACTAACATCAGGTGTGAAGTTGCATTTACAAGCCCTGATCAGATTAATGTAGAAACTATAACCAACCTCTCAGGGGGTCTATTGAAAATCCTTAGGAACTCCCCCAAATCAGTATGTCCCAAATGTGTGTCCTTAATCTTAGAGTAGTCATCTTGGAACCTTGATTTTGATGGCATGCCTTGGAATTTAAACACAACAGGCTTTGGTGCCATTTTCTCACCTAAGGAAGATGCCATTATATCTACACAAAAGAGAATCCATTAGTAAGGAGTTGATGGAAAAATAAAAGAATTACCCCCTTTCTCTTAAAACAAAAATTATTTTTCAAAAATATAAGGTGTGCACTAGCACACCAAATCAAGTGTGCTCATGTGTACCTTATTCTTCTCTTTATGTTTTGTGTTTTGATATGGATGTGCACTAGCACACCAAATAAGGTGCACTAGTGCACACCCATAATTTTATTATAGCATTTTGTTTTAAGTTTATTTTTTAAATGTTTTGGGTAAAGTTGGGTGTACACTAGCACACCCAAATAGTTGTGCTAGTGTGCACCCAAGTGTTGTTCTGAGTGTGGATTTGGGTGCACACTAGCACACCTAGCTAGGTGTGATAGTGCACACCTAGATTGGGTTTTTACAATTTTTCTTTGGCTACAGAGGAGGTAGCACACTAGATTGGAAGTACAGATTCAACAAGGAGATCTTCAAGTGTGATGCAGTGCTGGTGATGCAAGGAGGTGCGATATTTGATTGGGTTTGCAAATGTAAATAAAGACAAGAAAAATGAAGTAGGATGTGTATGGGGGCAAACTTTATATAGGTGTCAGGCCCCTTGAGTGGTGTGAAGATGTGCAAGTGCATAGTTGTGCTAGTGCTTAGCTGCGCAGATGCAGATGCATAAAAAAAATCCACTTTGTCTTTTATTTTGCGTACTGGTGCATCTCATTAGGTGCATAGACACACACTTTGATTTTTGCAATTTTGACTTGTTTCTTCTCCAAACTGATCTTTGATAATGAACTTTCCCTATTAGGACATGGGATGTGAACTAGGGGCCTAGGTAAGACTTCCAAAATAATCTGAGACCTTGGACTAGAGTCTAGGAAAGGCCAAAATAAAAGTAGGGGGGTCCCCATTTCAGTCAGAAATGGGGTGTGCATTGTGGAACCACAATAGGACCAATATAGAAGGGGTCTAAAGGAGAACCCAAAGTATGACCATTCTCCTATGATTCCACCAATGGAGTGGAATGAAATGATAGAAGATGAAAAAGAGAAAAGGCTAAGTGATAATAAAGGAAATGAACCAGAACAGGAAAAAAGAAGGTATGTCATGATAGTATTAAGTAGAATGTAATCATGCACCAACTAGTGATCTTTATAAATATATAATATAACATGTTTCAAACTATTCATAGATCGCAGGACACATCTGGCTACAAAAGTGAGACTAGAAAAGGTTGACCAACACAAACTTGGCTCTAGTGGCTATATGAATCTTCAATCTTGACTTGTAAGTAGTAGCAATGGATTTCATCTAATTTTTTTAATATAATGTTACAAAAAAAATTGTTTTATCAAACCATACATGCAAAACTGATGATATTATGAAAAAAATACAAGGCACAGAATTCAATGCAGAGCTCATGGATGAAGATAAAAAAATTGCCTTGAAGGAAGGCTATAAAGGCATGGTTACACGCCTATGCCAAGAATCTGAAAGCCATACCCAAGAATTTGGTGCACTAAATGAGACATAGGTAAGTTTTTTAGATGAAAAGTAAATCAAATTAAATAGTTGAGAAATTTCATTTTTGGTGTCAGTCTTGAACATAAATTGACTACATAACAATGTGCATAACATTTCACTATAGCCTTCATATCCTATCACAGAAGCTGCACATAATGAAGGCCATGATGTGCATCATAGTGGTGGAGGTATTTATTTTCTATTGGAAATTAAGTATGAAATTATGAATACAATTTGACATCTTCAATTGAAATTTGACAATTAACCTTTTTCTTGAATATTTTGGAGCATGATGAACATCATGGTGAAGGAGTAGAGCATGTTCCAAGTGTTCAACATGTTGACATGGTGGTGGATAAAAATGTTAATGTACATGATGTGGCATTATCAGTTAAGAAAAATGCATGTTATGTTGTACTACTTAATTAAATACTTGTAACAGTTAAAAAAAGAAAAAGAGTGCCAGTTTAACCCATTTACTTGTTCTTGCAACAGAGCCCCCTTTAATGCAGCAACCTCCTGCTCCTCAAAATAAGAGGAGGCGCCATAATTTGACATTACATGTGCCACAAGAGGAGAAGAATGAAGAAGATATTGATGCTCCTATCAACCTTTTCCTTAAGAGAGCTAAGAAAAACAAAAAGAAGAAATGATTTTTAAAAAATGCTCTTTGATAAACCTTGTTTGAAAAACTTTGTTGGCTAATGAAAGAACATTTTTTTAAGTGATTATCTATGAATGTTACACATTAACATTGATTTTTATTTCATGTTAATGAATATTATAATGTGTTAATGAATTCTTTATTAGTATTGTGTATTAATGAATTTTATATCATATTAATGAATGTTATTGATTGTATTGATTGAATGTTATAGTTCATAAATGGATGAATGAATGAATGAAGTATGTAATTAGATGATAATGGGTAATTTAGATTGATGTTAGGGGGAGGGGGTGAGGCCAGATGAGCTTCCACCTTCATGTGGTTGGCCTTGATAAGTAGAGAATATTAAAGTATTCTTGAAACCAAAGGAAGCTCAAACTAACATACCAAGGATATCTTTCTATTCTTTCTTTTTCTTCAAAACTATTACCAAAGAAGAAATTTATCCTTGATCATATTCAACTTAGTTACTAAGAAATATAATATATTTTGATCCTGATACCTCTAATTCTTTTAACTATTGTTCTATCATATTCATTAGGTTTTCATCCCTCACCCACATTTTTTCAAACTTGAAAGGACATTGTTTTGGGAGTGAATCCTAAATGATATTTAGCTGAACTACATAGTGGTTTGAACTAGAATGAGGGAGGATATGGGCTAAGACAGTGTGACACAGTTGATGGTTCTAAGTCACTATTAGGGAAAATAATGTAATGTTTCTATAACTTGATTCAAAATTTCATGCTCCATGTACAAGCTATAAACATTAGCTAGTTCAGAATAAGTGGTCATGCCCAAAACTTATAGCAAGTGTGAGTTAATAAAGAGATTAAATAATATAAAAATATCCTCATCAAATTCACATTACTTAGACCACACATACTAAAATCCTTGTGGTCTAATAATATATGTCAATAACTTTATGGATTTAACTATGTGAACAATTTAAGTATCAAAATTTTGCATCATTAATGTAACAACAAGCCTTGCTTCCTTACTTCCTGGTTCTTTCTAGGTGCTTACTAGATCACTTCTATGACCTTGATGGTGATTCTTGGCTCACAACTTAGGATCAATCCAAGATCATTTTCTTTCACCTTGCTACACCAATAGGATTGAGAAAAACACAAAAATTTGCTGCTCATATTCTCACTTCCCACTATGGAGTTGTTCACTAGCTTTCAATTCACCAGGTGCTAATGAAGCCTAGCCTTTGCTTGAGGGTTTTGAGGATTCAAAATTCATAATTATTACCACATAAACATTTTTGTACCATTACCTAAACATTGTGAAAAAATTTCTTCCAACTTTATCGCCAATCTTACAAATTGTTGCTAACGTTCCTTCTCAAACAAGGCTAGAATAGGGTCATCTTGCTTTCCAAGCTATTCCTTGGTCTTTGAATACTTTTCCCAACTTTATAATATGTAAGTTGATAGTTCCAACCCAAATACCAGCCAACATGAAGATATCTTGAAAGAAAAATCAAACAAGATGAATAATGTTGTCATGCCATCAAAAATGAGGGTTACAAAAGAGAATTTTGAGTGTTTTCACAATAAAAATTGTAAGAATCCCATAAACCCAAATGAGATATGGGTACTCTTTATCAATAAAATAATAATTTTAGTGGTTTCAATATTTCAAACCCTTTACACAACCCAGATCAATTAGGCCCAATTTCATGAGGGTTTCTAAGCAAGTTAGCCTAATTTGGAATAAAACAAGCATAACTTGTTTCCGAGGTCACTCCAACACTTCAAATTTCACAAGGATAAAGATTATAAAATTCATTAATTCTTTCCATCATTGGTTTGATGAAACTAATCACTCAAACCTCTTCTTGCTACTATTTACTAGTAAAAAACCACAAGTCAAGGCTAGATTTCTTAACTAGGGATTGTTCAAACAATTGTTTTCCATGATTATCAAGAGTTATAGTACATTGAATTAACTCTCCTTCCCCTTATTTTCATGAATTTTCAATCATGGGAAAGAGAGTTTCAATCCATTTTTATACAATCGGCTATTATGAACAAGAAAACTAGTAAAGAACCAAAACTCAATGTACATCAGAAATAAAACTCAAAATTAATGACTTGTACATTGAGGAAGAACTGAAATAAATGTATGTAAATATTCCAATAAATAATAACTCCAACAAAATCTATTTACACAGTGAAATTTCTCTATTTCTAACTGGCTACAATTACATTTCAATGCCAAATCCGTACATTGTATTTCCAAAACTCTTCCAACCCTTAAAAATGATCGAGAATGGACTTATATAGGTGTTCCCAACCTTTTTCAGTCATTCACAACCTATTAACTAAATCCCATAGAAAATTTTCTCATTGAGAAAGAAAAGTTGCAAAATTGCCAAAATTGCAACTTTGCAACTTTTTCAACTTTTTAGCATTTTTTGCAAAACCTTGCAATTCTAATAATATGGGCTCACAAAAATTGGTCAAGGGCATGAATAGGTTGATTAAGAAATTTCAAAATATTTTTGACCCTTGGTCAACCCTTCTACCCATTTTGGTCAACCAAAACCCTATTTTGCAACTTAAGCCATAATAGCAACTTAGGAGCAAGATTTAACTTCACAACCTATCTATCCTCACCCAAGGACCTAATAGGTCCTATTATTCATCTAGTAATGTGGCTAGAATCACTACAAGACAAAAATGCAATAAAGAAACCCTATACCCAAACTATCCTATCTAGGTGCTCCAACTGCTCCTACAACAATCATGTTCTATGATCTACCATTGCATGCATACAAAGATTCTAGAGTATCTTTGTTCCTCCTTTTATACTTTTATGGCCATATATTATTTTTTTCAGTCTAAAATAGCATTTTGTTTTTATAAAAAAACATTAGGCATAAAATATGTTATATATTACATTGGATAATTATCTCTTGAATGTTGTAATCTGTTGGTCATTTATTCTTGATTTTGACTCATATATTAATTATTTTTTCAGCAATAGCTTGGATAGAACACTTAATAGTCATATACACAATATTTTTCATAACCAACACAAGGTTATATTCTGTCACAACAAACAAAACAACAGTAGCAGGGGAAGGTTTATGTTTGATAATTATTAAGAGCTAAGAAATGGTCAACTCTATTGAGTAGCATCTAATCTAGGGACAAGAATCATGCGTGGATCTCTCTTTGTTGTTTTGAAATATTCTCAAAGTGCTCAGTATTACCAAAAACAACTTGCGCAATAAATATTTGTTAGCTGACACATCAAACCTATCAATTTGGTTTCACTATATTTTCAATTGTGCCATGTATGTATATCATTTAATAGTAGTTTGTTTATATGCCTAGTTGTGTGATGTTTGTGTATCAGTAATTAGTATATGAAAATATCCTAAAAAAGAAAAAAAAAATGTACCTTCTTGTTCTCAAGAATTATTATAATTTATAACAATGAGTATTCTTTGGTAACAGGTATTGGCAGTTAAGGTTTGATCATTCTTTCACTTATCATGTTATTGTAGAAACTTGTAGATCTTGTGGTGTTGCTATGATATCTATAACTTAGAAGGTTCCAATCACTTTCAATATGACTGACCTAGTAGGCACTCCCTTGACTTATTAGGAAAGCTTCCATATGTGTCATTTCTACTTGAAATATTTAATCTAAAACCTTTTCTCTTCATTCGTTATTATCCATATTAGCCTTGGCTTTTACCATCATTTCATCATGGGAAAGGTTAATATCTATAGATAATTATGGATATGAAACATTTATTGTATTAAGGTTATAAGATAAAAGAAATAAAAGACAAGTGAATCACTATTTTAGTAGACTTTCTAACCTCCTTTGGTCAGTTTCAATGGCCATCATTGTTGTAGTATACTATCTTGCATACGTCTAGATTCTATATGAAAACCTTCACCCTGAAATTCATCTTTCCCACAAAAATAAAACTATCATATCAAGGAATTTGGTGTTTTTTTGGTTTACATTAAGAGCTCATGTATTAATTTGGTTGGAAAAGAAACTTTACAATGCTAATTGCATCAGCATGTCTAATCTAGTGCTGGGCATTTCTTGGTATAATGATATTTATGCATCAAACCTAAAAATGAGAGTTTCTACATAGGAAAAACATCATGATAGAAATTTTAATAATAGAAATTATATAATCCAAAATATATTAGAAATTTTAATAGCTAATTAAGCAATGGGGGAAGAGGCTCCTTGATATGGAGAATTCCCTTGCACTTTTTAGGGCCAATCTCAAAAGTTGCCTCTTCTTGTGCTCCTCTATGGTCATATGTTATCTATGGTCACTACTATGGACATTGAAATGAATATTTTTCTTTTCTATAATATTCTATTTGTTCCTTATTTGATTATATTCTTCAGGGCTCCATATAAACCATAAACAACAAAATATAATGAAATTTCTTTTATGTCAGTTTTGGTTGTCTAATTGCCCATATATTCTTTAATTTGATGACTTCTTCTTCATTTTTGTTGTTGATCTTACCACAATATCATGATAATGATAGCAAATCACATGATTTTCTAGATTGAACTCGCTGGGTTTTCACTATTATCAGATAAAGGTAGGATGTTTCTAGAAAAACTATGTCAATTTTTTATTAATCATCTTTAAGAATTGAACTAGGATAAACAATTATTTTCAATCAAATAGTTCCCATTAAAACCATCTCATTTTATCTCCTTTCAAATCACATTCTGTAAAAGCTGAAAAGTAAAGATTTTTAAAGAATTATATGTATTTTATATTTGATCAAAGCACATTGTAAAAGAATGGAACCAAATAAAATGGAGGGAGGCATTTATTTGAAATGGAAGAGCACTTGATCAAATTTTTTGTCTGTTTTTGACGTGTGGCTGCCTAATCCGCAAAGTATAGTTAATTAGAAGGAAAATTGGCTATGAAGTGTGAGATCTAGTGTTGTATATTTATTGTCACACTAAAAAATTTTATTCGTGTATCTATTTTTAACTGTCTTTGGAGAAAGATAATAACATGATCTTTGATATCAGCTACAACTATAGGACTATGTATGTTTCATTTCTATAGTAAAAGGTGTGGATCTTTTAATCTATCAATTGATCATTGCTATATCAGATGTTGTTCTACCATCAATTTATCTGAAGGCACCTTCATTAATATTGCTTGTCCTGAACCTACCAAAGTTACCATCAACTATGAATAGTAAATTAATAACTAGTCAAGTTACTTTTTTCTCTTCTTTACAATAATGTAATTTGATATATGTAGTGAAATGTTCTCTCTATTGTGTAGGGCCTGAGTGTTCCTAGGTTCATTTCTATTGACTTTAGTATTACTATCTTTCACTTCTTGATAAATTGTAATTATTGAATATTCAATTTTGTAGAGTGCATTTTAGTTAGCTTTCTTCTTTTAGGCATGGGTAAGAAATAAAAATCATTATCTAAATATCCTCGTATGTCATTTTTTGACTATGTATCTAGGTATGTATAGCTCAATCTTGTGTGTGTTTCCTTGGTGTTGAATGATATTTTAGCTTCACCATTTTTTGCTATGAGCTTTTACAGCTCCAACTCTTGATGAGTGTTGTGTATCAACCAATTGCATGTTTTGAAATGACATTCATCAATATGTTATTCAATATGAGTTGAAGTGCTTCTATTTCCTTTTTATGCATGGTTTATTTGATTATTTCTATTCATAGATGTGATGCATTAATGACCTTCATATATAGAGTTTTAATGGGTTATTGAAATTTTATGACTATGTCTTATATGATATTGAACTCCATTTGATGATATTGATTATATGTCACATATGATATTGAAGTCCATTCAATGATTTTCTTGTGCTTCAACCACAGATATGTTGAGAACATGTGCTTGGCATGTGTTTGGTGGATACATATGCAAAGTTATCTTTCCACTTGGCTACACAAGTTTGAGTTATTCCCCTATCATGGCTATTTTACACATGCCACATTATATGTGAAAGATTTGTATTTGGGGAGAGAGTGTGTAAAGAATGATGCAACATACATAATTATGTTGTGGAGCAAACCTAAAGGGTAAATTATAGCAAATATGGCACAAACCTAAAATGTGATTTATACTAGATTTGGAGCAAGCCTTATAGGTGATTTGGAAAAGATATGGAATAGACTTGAAAGGTTTTATATAGAATATTTGGAGTAGATCTAAAGTGGGAGTTAAATAATTAATCACGCACAAGGGTTTCCACATACTCATGTATTCTATGTGTGTTGTCACTTTTTTAATTGTTATATCTTATGTATGTCATGTTCTCATCACCGCTACCCTTTCACTTATATCCAAACATGATCCCACATTTGATACTCAAGGATGTGCTAGGACAAGGTCACAAGGTTTCTAAGTGCATAAACTTGCTCTAGAAATCTTCAATTTCTTAGCCAATTGTATACTCTTAGAAATTATGTTCATAAATAAAATAGAATACATTTGACTTGTTTTGTAAGCTTAATTTTATTTCATACAACAAAAAATAAGTTTGTATGACTCAATATTTAAAAGTCAATTATTAGATACCCAACTTTCTAAATTGTATTTTGGTGGTTTGCTTGTCTTCTAATTTACATATAAAACCAGTAAAGATTTTTAATGTCTTTTAATGTAGATTTCATTATTTTTTAGGCAAAAACTAGGGCATACTAAAAATATAAAATTTAGATTGAATTTGAAAATTTTGATGCTCAAGGACATAATTAAATTAATAAATAGAAAGAAAATAAAAAGTCAACTTCTAGAATGTTAGAATTAGACATAATAGTTTGATAGAAAAGCTTTTTGGAAACTAAACATGAGTTAGTTTAATATGAATGATGTCATCCCAATAAAATTTGGGACAAGTGGAACAGACCACAATGCACAAAGAAACCAAAATGTGGGCTTTAGGCTCAATGGATTTGGGCATTGAGATTGTTCTTAAGTCATGAAATGTGATGTTTAGACCATATCAAACAAAATGGGTTTTAAATAATTGAAACCAACCAATTGGAGTTCTAGGCTACTAGAAGTAACTCCCCCAATATTGGTAGTAAGGACAACAACTTATTAACATAATGTATCATGCCTCTACTATAAGTTTGGAAATTGTCACCAATTGTATTGGTAGTCAAAACTAGCACAAACCAATTATCTTCAGAAGCAACCCCAACTGACACAAATTTTGTGTCATTCACATACTAAAGATATTGTGAATGCATATAATTGTGAAATTTTATCTTTGGATCTAAACTAGGAACACAATTTGGAATAACTACTCCATATTTAGTATCAGATATACATACTTGGCCTTTGAATTGATTTACTAACTACTCTAACAAACAAGTGGCATTTTCATTTTCGGTCAGAACAAGAAGCTTCATATCTTGCCTAAACTTGTTAATGTTAACCAATAATTCCTCTAACAAATCTACAATGAAAAATGAGATTATTGTTAAAAATCTTGTATAATAGAACCATCATTGACATAAGCATTACTTTCTTAATTTTAGCTGAAGATTTTTGCAAGGAAAACATAGGAATTAACCAGATAAAATCAACAATAGCCACGTAGCTTTACAAAATTTTTAGACCTCATCAATTTGAAGAGATGGATTTAATTGGATAACAATATTAGTCAACAGTGAGGATAGTGTGTGGAACCATTAAGATAGACTTAAATTAGGGGAGTTATATCAACTATAAAATAGGCTTAAATTATTGTAGTTACAGTCTCAAACTAAATTAGAGTGATAGCACTCATAAGGCAGCCTAAAACTATTGTAGCTATAGGTTTCATCTCAGGTACATCAAAAAATGCCATAAATACACTACTAAGATTCAAAAGATAAGTCTACTCAACATACATTATTTATAATTATATTCAAAAATATTAGCATCCAACAACATATTAATTGTTTGTGTTAAGTTGTTTGCCACTACCGGGTTGTTATAAGTGTCATCTAGTTGGAGGTTGGGTTCCTCTTGGCAGTTGCCAAGTCTTTTAATATATCATGTATCATCAAGGAAGGTAGCATGGTGTAGTGGGATGAACTGTACTCCTTAACAAACCATCTTTATTCTTCTTTATAATAATTTCATGATAGAATAAAGACATATTTTACTCATGTATTTGGTGTGTGATGTCATCTTTATTATTATGTCACGTATTTAATTTATTGGATATAGCACTAAACAATAAGTATCTGAAATAATCACCATTAAGTTGTTGAACATGATCATTAGACAGTAATCATAATGCATGATGTTGTATTCCTTTGTACCTAACGAGAATAAGTAATTTGTGAAGGTCTCATTTTCTACATCTAGTAGAGTTCAATTTTTTGGTCCCAAAAAGGATTGAGTAAAGTATCTCATGTCTATTTATCTAAAGTAACTCAAATTCTTGCAACTTGCATAGATCTAGACTGCAAAAATAACAATGAAATGAAATTTTCTTCTTCACCCAATTTTGAATTTTCTTGCAGTTTTGAAATTTAAGAATGTGCTCATCTCTTTAAGTGAATCATATTACCACTAAATTCAATTTGTGCTCATTCTAAAATAAACTACAAGGAATAAAAAGATCGTGAAGATTCTCAAGGACTATATAAAGATAATCCCTACCTTCAAAAAGTTACCAAAGGGTTTGTCAGTAGAAACCGTCAGAAATATAAGACCATGTTAAAGTTCAAGCACTCTAACCATTGAATTCCCATGTCAACTAGTAACTCAAAGCATAAATTTTTTGATCAATCTTGGCTAGCATTTCAACCAATATTGGTCAAAATTTTGGCTAATCTTGGTTGGCATTTCAACCAAGATTGGTCAAAATTTTGACCAATGGCCATACCAAATGTGGTCCATTTTGACCAAGTACTTGGTTGAAATTTTGACCAATACAAGGTTTTCTCAAAATTTTGACGAGAAAATTTTAATGCACCACTTAGTTACAAATTCGACCAACATGGGTCAAAATTTATTAGTGGATCATATTAGAAAAGTGATCAATTAGTAAATATGGAAGATCTGTAACCAACATCTTAGTGAAAATTGAAGGATCAAGTATTGATTTACTTTAACAGTTGATCAGTGTGTAAATCTCTTAATAGAGTGGTCCTAACAAAACTTTTTAAATCTCTTAATAAAGTGCTTACTTAGTTTTAAGTTTCAAATCCTTTAACCAAGGTAGATTGTATAAGTCTTGTGAGCTCTTAACAAGGTAGGTCCCTCATAGGTTCATAGGGTAGATCATTAAAAATGATCAAAATTGTAGCCTCGATATGATAACTTTATTTCTATAGTAGTGAAAATCTATGGGTTCCATCCCCACCCCATTTTTACCTTCATCTTGGAGAGTTTTTGTCTAACCAAAATATGTGTGTTATATGTTGATCATTTGATTAGATGTTTTGTGGATGTGACTAGTTAGATCAGTTGCATCACTGCAATAAATATTTATGTGATTTATGATATTATTGAGATGAGTATTTTTGGTAAATTTATCATATTGAATATTTTTTTGAAAGGGTTAAAGTTTATTGATCCTAATTCACCCCCTCTGCTCTCAGTATCTTACTTTCCCATTAGACTTCCAATAATATAGTTGGTGCATTTTCCTATGTGCCTACCCTTGGATAATATTTCACTTTTTAGAAATAGAAATGATGTATCAGAAGTTGTCTTGACAAGAATCTCACCTTTGAGCTCTTCCTCGGTCAAAGTATTAATGTTCAGTGGGATCTCTTCTTATACATCCTCAACTATAAAGGTCTCTTTTTACTCTATTTCCTACACATTTTTCCATATGGCCACTTCAAAATTATTAGGCTATCATTGATGTCTTCCTTTCTATCTAACTCAATCTACTTGGATGTGTCTTCATCTTTCTTTTCTTCATTAGAAAAATCAAACCCAATATCTTTTTCCAAATTATTTTGTTGTGTTGAACAATGTCCTCAATTTTGTTCTTCAACACTATAAATTCTCTATACTTAGGAATAAATATACTCCTATACTTGTCTATACATTTTTCAATTTTCTTCTTTGTGAACTCGAGCATTATTTGAGCTAAAGTGCTCTCTCTAATTTTTCTTTTAGCCATTATGGAAAATTTCCATTTTCTTCAATTTTAGTGTACAAATCATTAGGAATATGACTACATATCTCTATATTTTTAGTCCTAAAATTTTCCATCATGTCTAATACTACTTCATCTATCTTAATCTTATCAACCTTATCTAATTCATCATACTTAATAAATTTGAAACCTAACAAACCCACACTACTCCTTATGTTTTCACATATCTCCTGAATGCTCTTTGGAGGCCATTTGTATACTACCACTTTGAATAATGGAATATCATTAGAATCAATATTTTCTTCATCTTCTTATTCATTCTAGATTACCAATCTTATTTCTAGGTTTCTTGGGTTGTTGGCTTAGCTCAATCTTGGCTATTGCTTGTTTTCTCTTCCCTAAGCTCATTACTTTACTCGGTTTAACTTTCTTCACCACATTCTTCTTTTGTGGCTCAGGTAATGTTGGAATTTTGGTTTCTATGGTTCTTGGTCTAGTTAGGCTTGGAGGAGTAGGTTTGGGTTAAACAAAAAAAAAAATCAAACTCTCCTTCACCTTGGGCTCGACAATCACAATTTGTTTGCCCTTCTTGGCATTAGGCTCAACCACAACTATATTTTTCCCTTTCTTATTTTCATTCTCTACCTCCTCCTCTTCACTTCCTTTATCATCACTTGACTGGTCCTCACCTAGACCTTGTGTAAATTTTAGTAGCATTCCTTGTTCTGCACCTTGTCCTAGTGACTTCTCTAAATTATTTACCATTTTCTTTCTTTTTTTCTCCAATGTTATTTTTCTTATTCCAATAGTGATTTTGGTTTTGGGTTCTTATCCACTTCTTCAACAAATTTTGCAATAATAGTTAATGGTACTTCATCTATATTGACCTCATAGGGTAAAGGTCTTAACCATGCTACCCTGGGTATTATAGCTTGTACATATGTGAAGTCAGTATCAACCAAAAAAGAAACTTCATCATAATATTTATCAATCAATGACTTTGGAATTCTTGTCCTCTTCTTCATCTTTTGTTTAAAACTTTTAAAGTAGCTATCCATCACATACTCAAAGCTTTTACCTATTTTCTGAATGAAGTCATTTATATTTTGTGTTATAGATTTTCCTTGTTCCTACACTATATCTCTAATAGTAGGAAACAAATTTTTAGTATAAATGAATATGTAGACAATTAGTGTGCCAAAATTACAAATAGAATTCTTGACTTTATGAATGGAAATTAGTTATTCTGCCAATTGTGTCCACTGAAGCTCGAAAAGATCATACTCATGATCTTTCTTAACAATTTTCCATGCTTGATCTATTGCTATGCAGGGTACACTATTTAGTTGTCTTGATTGATAAAATTTGTGCAAAATAATTTGAACATCAAAAATCAATCAAACGTTCTTCAATGGTTATAATAGACATTCCTCTTCCACTCCATACCACCTTAGTATATTCCTCAATCACTTCTCAGCTCTATGTGTGCTAATTGTGGGCCTCTTAATTCACACACACTTCAACATGGTCTTTACATGTCAGAAAAAACCCAAAATGAACATGGGATTGTCCATTCGGTATGATCTAACAAATCAATATGTTGCCTTCTAACTAGATAGATTTTGATATTCACTTTTAGAATTGAGAGATCAGAAACTAGACCAATCTTGTATGAAGGATTTAATCTATATGAATGCAAGATTAAGATAAATAATGAGCACATTAATCTAAGAATAAGATAAAATAATTTAATCTAAATGAATGCATTATAACCTATATGATAAAGCATGTGAAAGCAATGAAGTTGTGAATAAAAATGCTTGAGTAAAAAAATTGGCATTAATTTGATACTATTCATGTGCATCCCAACAAATGAGGAGTTGAAGGTTTCTTAAATAGAATCCTAGAATTTGATCAATGGTTGAGATTAAAGATAAGATTCAATCAGAATAGAAAATTCCCATATGAAAAGGAAGTTAATTGATCACTTTTGAGTGTAATAAGGAGTTAACGATCTAATTCCTTTTCTAATTTCTATCAACTTGGTATTTCCAATTTTGAACTATAGAAGAATATTGAAGAAGATATTTGATTTAAAAGGGTTAAATATGAACTCATAATTGAATCATCTAATTAATTGAATAATTAAATTTAATAATTACAATGAGGATGTATTATTTTAAATCAAATACATTTAATTCCTCATATATCTTTGCTAAAGGGGCAAATTTAATTTAATGAAAGTACTAGGACTTATAATTAAATTAATAGGTTTACCTTAACTAATTCAATTTTGATTTAGGAATTAAATAAAGTATTCTATTAATATAGATGAGTGATTTTTTGCATTTAACACTTAGGTTGAATAAATATTATCAAAATTAGAATTGCCTAGTACAATAGGACTTTAAGATTGGTAGAGCAAAGTTGGTTTTGAATATCAATGTGCTAATTTAGGGATATTACATTTTCCCCTCTTTGAATGAATTTGTGATCAACACGTTGATTCAAAGAAATTAGAAGTCTGAGAATATAGATCAAGAAGTGAAATTGGTTTCAAGATTGATGACATAGAGACCAATTGATGAGCTTTTTAAGGTTATCCCCAGAACAAAGCTTAGCCTTAGGGGATCCAGATAGAACATCTAGATACTAGTGTGAAAGAGAAAAGAATATCAAACTTCATATAATTGATCCTAGAATAAGACTCAATTCTCAGGAGTCAAGGTTATATTGTTCTGATACCTCTCCATTAGAAGCTAACAAGATTAATCATTATTCATAAAATCATGCGCAGAATGAGGTTTAATCCTTAGGAGTCAGGGTTAGATTGACCCAATAACTATCCATTATATAGTGATTGAAAGAAAGAATTTAGAATTATCTCTAGAATGGAGCTTAATTCTTAGCAAGAATTAGAATTATCTCCAAAATGGAGCTTAATCCTCCAAGGTCTAGCTAGAACACTTGAATAATGGTCCATAAAAAGCTAACGATACCTAGTCATGAGTCATAGAATCATCCCCAAAATGAGGCTTAATTCTTAGGATTAAAGGTTAGAATGCCCCAATACCTATCCATTAAACTATGACAAGGAACATTATAAGTGTAATTAGTTGATTAAAAGATGATATAGATGATATATGATGCTAGATTAGGGGAACAAATATGCCCTAAGTGAATAAATTTTGGGGTGTTACATTTTCCCCTCTTTGAATGAATGTGCAAGCATCACGTTGATTCAAAGAAATCAGAAGTCTGAGAATATAGACCAAGAAGTGAGATTGGTTCTGAGATTAATGACATAGAGATCAATTGATAAGATTTTTAAGGTTATCTCTAAAATGAATCTTAGCCTTAGGGGATCCAGATAGAACACCTAGATACTAATATGAAAGAGAAAATATTATAAAACTTCACAAAGTTGTTCCTAGAATGAGACTCAATTCTTAGGAGTCAAGGTTAGATTGTCCAGATACCTATCCATTAGAAGCTGACAAGATTAATCATGATTCATAGAATTTCCCTAGAATGAGGCTTAATCCTTAGGAGTCAGGGTTAGATTACCTAATACCTATCCATTAAATAGTAATTGAAAGCAAGAATTTAGAATTATCTCTAGAACAGATCTTAATTCTTAGAAAGAATTAGAATTATCTCTAGAATAGAGCTTAATCCTCCAGAGCCTAGCTAGAGCACTTAAATATTGGTCCATAGAAAGATAAAAATACCTAGTCATGAGTCATAGAATCATCCCCAAAATGAGGCTTAATTCTCAGGAGTCAAGGTTAGAAAGCCCCAATACCTATCCATCAAACTATGACAAAGATCATTATAAGTGTGATTAGTTGATCAAAAGATGAGATAGATGACATATAATCCCATATTAGGGGAAAAAATATGCCTTGAGTGATGAGATGCCCCTAGCAATCAGGACATAATGTTCAGATTGAGTCAAAGCCAATTTTGAAAGATTTAATGATGTAATCATCCTGCTCCCTCGGGAGCAAAAGAAAAAGATGACACACTAAAATAGTATGTAAAGCCATAGATTGGAAGACACTGAAGTGATCAAAGATTTAGAAGAATGTAGGATAGGCCAAAATGTTAGGATTAAACCACAAACAGAAATAACAATTACATGCAAATATAAACAATATCATAAAAAATATATCACACAAAAAAGAACACAAAACACCAAGATTTAATGTGGTTCACCCAATCCCTAGGCTACATCCACTAAATAACAAATCCAATATTATTATGATATAATGATTACAGCCTAATTATAATTTTTAATCCCTTACAGCTCAATATGGCCACAAGAACCAATTTTTGCATCACACCTTATCATACAATCTTTAACCCTAAGCCATTTTATATAGGTATTTCTGTCACTTTAGGGTTAAAATTACTTACAACATGTCAGCCATAAATTGTCAAATAAATAGTAGCCAATTGGTGAATATTAGCCATTGGAAAATAGTAAGAATTTATGAAGTATGTATAGTACTTCCCTAATCAGTCACCACAAACTAACAATCTCCCACCTTGGGACTAATTAGACTCCAAATTAGACAACAATCTCCCACTTGGAGACTAATCCTCTAGCAATACCACTACCACATGGGGCTCCCACTAGATCAAACCACCCTAGACTATTTTGTTCTTTTATTCTATTTAGTTTAGAAGACCAACCAAAGCTAAAGAAGAATTCAGCTTCTCCCTTGTCACTATCTTTGTGAAAATATTTGCTAGATTGTCATTTGTATGTATCTTGTCCAACTTTAACTGTCCATCATCCAAAACTAACTGAATGAAATGGTACCACAACTATATGTGTTTTGAATTTGAATGTAGAGTCAAATTCTTTGCAAGATGAATGTCACTCTAACTATCTATAAAAAATAAGTATCCCTTTGAGAGTATCCCAATTCTTCTAAGAAGAACTAAATCCATATCATCTCCTTGGTTGCCTCTATAGCAGCAACATACTCTTCATTTGTAGTGGATAAAGTATTAACCTTATGTAACCTAGAAACCCAGCTCATTGTTGCCCCACCAATAGTAAATACATAACTTATAGTACTACACCTAATATCAATATCCCCTACCAAATCTGAATCAACATAGCCTTGTAAGTTAGTAGTAGAGCCCCCAAAATGTAAACACTTACTTGATGTTCCCCTCAAATATCTAAGAATCCATTTTACTACATTCCAATGCTCAATTCCTAAATGACTCATATAGTTGCTAACAACTCCCAATACATGTGAAATATTTGGCCAAGTATATACCATAGCATACATCAAGATTCCTACAACTAAAGCATAGGGTATCTTGGACATCTTATCCTCCTCTTCTTGTGTCTTGGGACACATCTCCTTAGTCAACTTCAAATGACCAAGTAAAGGTGTGTTGACAGCTTTAGCATTCTCCATAGAGAAACATTGCAACATCTTCTCAATATAATCAGCCTAAGATAAAGTCAATTTCTTGTTCTTCCTATCTTTGCAAATCTTCATACTAAGGATTTTTTTTGCTACCCCAAAATCCTTCATAGTAAATTCACGTGCTAACTAGCATTTCAGCCCCTTAATATGATCCATGTTTGACCTAGCTACAAGTATATCATCAACATATAAACATAAAATAATGTAGCTATCATCATCCAAGCTCTTAAAATAAACACAATGATTTGAATGACACCTAGTGTATCCATCCTCATGCATAAACTTATCAAATATTAGATACCATTGCTGAGGTGCTTGCTTCAAGCCATATAAAATTTTCTTCAATCTGCACACTAAGTTATCCTTACCTTTGACCTCAAATGCCTTTGATTGTGCCATATATATCTCTTCATCCAAATCACCAAGAAGGAAGGTTGTTTTAACATCAAGCTAATCCAAATGCAAATCTTTAGTAGCCACAATACTTAAAATGATAAAAATAGAAGTCATTTTAACAACAGGAAAAAATATCTCATCAAAATTTATACCCTTTTTTGTGAAAATCCTTTCACCACTAACCTGGCTTTAAATCTTTTCTTAACTCCATCCTTTTCTTTTGACCTGTAAACCTATTTATTCTATAAAGCCCTTTTACCTATAGGCAACTTGCATAAATCTCATGTCTTATTTTTCAACAAAGAGTTCATTTCATCTTACATTGCAAACTCCCATTGAATCTTAGTATCCAACTACACAGCTTCATCAAAACATTTAGGCTCACCAACATCAGTAAGTAAAATAGAATACAAGGATGGAGAAAATCTTTTTGGAGGTCTACTTAGCCTTGTTAACCATCTAATAGTCATTGGGGTGTGTGGTATTTTTTTTTGTGGTTGTTACACATCATGAGGAATTGGTGAAACATCATCTTTTGGAGTATCATCCAGCACTACATAATAATCTTCTTTCTTCTCATGTTGCTGCAATAGATCTTTGTACAACACTTTCTCATTGAATATGACATCTTTGCTTCTTACAATTTTACAATTTTCAAAATCCCAAAGCCTATAACCAAATTAATAAATGTTATATCCAACAAATACACATTTATTTGACTTAGCTTCCAGCTTGGTTCTATTTTTAGAATTTATATGAGAAAATGCTTCACAACCAAAGTAATTGAGAAAATAATAGCTCATCTTTGTACCAGTCCATGCTTCCTCTAGAATACCACAACCCAAAGGAGTAGAGGGACCTCTATTAATCAAATACATAGTAGTATTGAGAGCCTCCACCCACATGTGTAAGGGCAACCCAACATGCAACCTCATGCTCCTTCCATGCTCCATTATAGTCCTATTCATGCGTTTAACCACTCCATTTTCTCATGGAGTTCTTGGAATAGTTTTTCATCTACAAATACCATTAGTGGAGCAATAATCTTCAAATTCATGACTGCAATACCCACCACCATTATTAGATCTAAGACATTTTAATTTCTTACCAATCTCATTTTTAACCAAGCATTTTCATTTCTTAAAAGTTTGAAATACATCATATTTCTATCTAAGAAAATAAACCCATACTTTTCTAGTTGCATCATCAATAAATGTAACATAATAATGAAAGCCACCAAGGGAAGATACCTGAGCTGGTCCCCATACATCTGTATGTACAAGCTCTAATTTCTCACTTTTATTTTCCTTCCCAGTCTTCACAAAACTCACTTTCTTTTATTTTCCATACACACAACTTTCACAAAAATCCATATTAACACATTTTAGACCTAGTAAAACTTTATTTGAATGAAGTGCTTTCACACCTTTCTCACTCATGTACCCAAGTCTATCTAGCCACAATGTTGTATTAGAATCTATAGAAGCTATTTGTTATCCCTACTCAACTATAGCAACTGTTCTTGAACATTCATGTTTCTCTTAAACAATTAAAGTAAAAGGAACAATATGACCTATACAAAGATATAAGGTGCCTACTTTCACACCTTTTGCTACTACAAGGGAACCTTTTGAAACCTTCCAATTTTTATCATTAAAAGTAACTACACAATCCTCATCACAAGTTTCCCTACTGAAATTAAATTCCTACTCAGCATTGGAACATGTCTTATGTCATATAGTAGCCAGTGATTCCCATTTTACAACTTAATCTTAACTTTTCCCTTTCCAACAATCTAATAGGGTTCATTATCCCCCAAATTAATAAGTCCAAAATCTCCTTGGACATAATCAATGAAATAACCTCTATGAGGTGTAGCATGAAATGAAGTACTAGAATCTAAAACCCATGAATTATCAACACTTTCTAAAGAAAGAAGAAAAGCATCCTCTTCACATATGTTACTTGCCACATTTGTCTCCTTGTTACCTTCCGGTTTATCTCCTTCATTATTCTTTCAAGTCCAGCATTCTTTCTTCTTATGCCCTATTTTACCACAATACTAGCAATCTCTTGGTCCTCTAGATTAAGACCTCCTCCCCTTTTATTTTCCTCTTGATTTTCCATGATTTCGAGAATTGTTTCCTCTCTCAGTCATTCTTCCTCTTCCTTGTAAATTCAAAGTACTTCCTAATGTAGATCTGCGTGTGGTTTTCCTACAAGTTTCCTCAATCAAAATAACACTGATCACATCATCATATTTTAGGGTATTAGATCCAAAAATAAAATTACTCAGCCATTACCAATCCATTCTAGCTTTCAGGCAAAGAACAGAAAATCAAGAGAGCCCTAATTTCTTCATAAAAATTAATAACCACAGAAAATAACTGACTAGTAATACTATTAAACTCATTTAAATGATCTACAATAGATCCAATTTTTTCCATTTTAATATTAAATAAATTCTTCATGAGAAATACCTTATTTGAAGTAGAGGGATTTTCATACAATGTTTCCATCAACTCTTCCATTGTCTTCACTTGTGTAATATTAAATGTCACTGATGGTGCCAAGCATATTCAAATGCTTCCAAGTGCCTTTCTATCTAAAAGATCCCAGTCGTCATTTTTCATAGATTCTTGATTCTTGGTTTTTCCTTCTAACAACTTCCATAAATCCTTCTGATAAAGATAGTCCTCTATTTGCATCTTCCATAACTAAAAGATTTGCACATTAAACTTGTCAACCCTCAACTTACCCTCATTTACAATTGCTCCCACTCAATTGTGAGACTTTCCTATAGAGGATAATAGAAAAACAACCTCACTCTGATACCACTTGTTAGGATTAAATCACAGATAGAAATAACAATTACATGCAAATATAAACAATACTAAAAAATAATAGATCACATAGAAAAGAACACAAAACACCAAGATTAACATGGTTCACCCAATCCCTTAGCTAAATCCACCAAACAACAAATCCAATATTATTATGATCTAATGATTACAACCTAATTACAATCTGTAATCCCTTACACATCAATACCATTGCAAGAACCAATTTTTGCATCACACCTTATGAAATAATCCCTAACCCTAAGCCCATTTATAAAAGTATTTTTTCCACTTTAGGGTTAAAATTAGTTACAATATGTCGGCCATAAATTGGTAAATAAATAATAGCTAATTGGTGAATATTAGCAATTGGCAAATAGCAGCCAAAAAAAGAATTTATCAAGTATGTACAGTACTTCCCTGATCAGTCACCACAAACTAACACAAAAGAGCATGACTAAAATTTGAAGTTGATTCAGAGTGATTTCAAGGTCCAAAAGACCAAGTTTGACCAAGATTGACTAGGGTTGACCTAAGTTGATTTTTCCAAAAAATTTTGAAATTTTTGAAGAAATGTGTGATTTGAAAATATTCCAAGATTCAAAAAGTATTAGTGAAATGGATTAGACAAGCATTCAATCAAGTTAGTCCCAAAATTTGAAAGTGTGAATTTGAGTTGTTTAAGTGTGTTATATTTTGAATTTGATCCTAAAAATGAGTTCAAAGTAGCCAAATTAGCTCATGGGGTAATTTTCGTGTCAATCCGAGCACTTTGAAAAATTAGGTCAAAACCTACATAAGGTCCCAAAAGATCATTTTCAAATCATCTGTGCATTTTTTCATTTGTGGAGAAAAGAGCTCTAAGGATAAATCATGGTGGTCCCAATGCATTCTCATTGATTCAAGCATTTGAGGTGACATAATTGGCCAATGGATTACAATCCTCTAGTGAGTAGTCAATTAACCTTCCTTTTAGTAAAAATTTGACCCATTTCAGTCATATTTTAGCATTTTTTAATATTTTTAAATTTGTTGCCATTAGGTCTTGCATGACAGCCTAACTTTTTGTACAAGTCTATAGGAAACCTTGCACAAGGAAGTAACACTAGGGAACTTTCTTACCTGGGGTCTTGGGTTCCTTCATGCCAGAGATACGCATCTCTTGCATGAGAGGCCCTAAAACATTATTGTTTTTTGCATCTATATTAAAGATTCTTCACATGGCTGAGTTTTATCACGTGCTTTAGTAGGATTTCTTGTGTGAGGAAGTTATAGCTTCATGCCAAAAAGTGAAAACTCATGCAAGAATGTGAAATCTCATGCAAATGTTTGGCATTGTTTTTATGTTTAATTTGACAAAAACTTGATTTTTTTAGTTGTCCTTTTGCATTTTTTTCAGTTATTACTGTGTATATGTTGTATGTTTTAGTGCATTTATAGATGGTATGATGTTTTACATAGAAGATATTGATCGTGTTCATGATTTTTTTGTGTTTGCAGGTTATCTTTCTAGACATCACATTGAGATCTCACTATGCCCCCCATCAAGGCAATGATTCATCATTTAGATGGCATATATATGGCATATATTGATTCCCTTGGCCTCTCATATCTTTAAGGAGGACCTCTTATGGGTAGAGCGATCATGTGGGAGGAGTTAGTGCAGACATATGGTCCTACCCATAGGTTGGTTGTAGTGCTTGGTGTATTCTTGAGTTTCTTTATGACACCTAACAAAGGCCAACATGGGCTTGAGTGTGAATGGGAGAAAATGCTACAGAGGATTTTAGAGGAGCCAGCATGTTTTGGATGGGGTCAGTGTATGTTGGCCCACATATATCATGAGATGCATGAGATTATATATCATGAGAAGAAGAGAATGGTCATAGGAGTTTATGTTCTATAGGTATGGGCATGTGAGAACTTCCCCATTATGAGGTTGATCTATGCTAACAGGAAATAGGAGCATGAGTTGTACATCTATAGATATCGAGGGTAGATGACACAGATAGCTTTGGTTAAGACTAAATAGTGGTGAGGTTAGCTTGATGACCTAGTGGTAGTTGTATGGTGGCTATGGAGAGAGATAGAGGCATGGGATGATGCACAAGTAGAGCTCAAACACATGTTTTCCTCTTGACCATTGATTGGTCACTCAATCCAGGTGATCAAGAGATTTCCGTTGACATGTGTATGGTAGAAGTATAGCTAACCACATGACATATCCTAAGAGTACTACACCTACATTTTCTTCACCTTGGAGGTGGAGAAGGGGTGGTTTGTTAGATTGGACATTGGGAAATTGATGATCAACATGCACTCCATCACCATGGTGCATTGGGATTACATGCCAATAGTTATAGATGGAGGGATGAAATTGACATATAGGGAGAATTTTGTGTCACCCCTTTCCTTGATTCATAGATCTAGTAGGGATGGCGGTGCCCATACAGCCCGTGGAGGCACCAAAATAATAGCAATGACCTAAATTGTGCAAAACATAGGTGCAAAACCCTCCTCATTGGATGAGGGATGATCTAGGTGCTTGAGGGAGTGGGATAGAACATAGATGTCCTTGAGGTGATATGGGTACCTTGGGTGCCATTGGGAGTGATGTACAGAGGTAGTGGGTGGAGGACCAGCTATCTTAGCAAGCCAAGCCTTGAGTTGGTGATGAGGAGATGCAGGATCCACCTACTCCCGAGCTACACTAGGATGCTCTAAGGAGGACTAGGGAGAGATTGAGAGTAGCATAGTGATAACTAAGTGAGATACAGATTTAGTTGATAGTTTGAGATATGTGACTAGTGGACCTAGAGCGAGAGATCAATGAGCTAAATGACTAGTTAGAGTAGCAGCAAGATGAGGATCAACTACAAGGTGCTAGAGAAGTCTATTATTATGTAGGATATAGTGCACTAGTGCCTAAGTTTTTGGAGAAAATGCCTAGATTTTCTAAGTATGATACAGCATCATATGGTGTACATTGTCTAGTGAGAGAAGATGCTCCTCCTCCTCCTCCTCCTCCACTCGAGGATCAAGGAGAAGGAAATAGTTAGCTTTCTCTCTTATGATTTTGTTTTGGATATGTATTGATTGGTGTGCCAACACCATTGTGTATCATTTTTGTATTGATGTACACTTGGCCCCATTGGAGAGATTTATATATATGAGATCTTTTAATTTGATTACTTTTGCATGTGTCACCTTTTCTCTTATAGTTTGTCATAAATGAGATGTTAATGATATGATTTTGATGAATGAAAATTGGTATGATGTATGAATGTAGTTTAGATGAGATGAATATGAAAATATGTATATAAAATGAAAAATGTGAATGAACTAACATCTCATGTAGATTTCAAGTTTGTTGTTAATGAAAGGTATCATGTGAAAGTCAAGAGGATGAACCAAGGAGTTGAATGCTTGTGAAGTCATGAAGAAACATGATTCTTTGAAGAAACCAAAAACCTCTCACATTGAAAGATGCAAATAAAGTAGTGATCAAACTTTTCTCTTATGCAAGTGGAGTATGTAATGCAACCCTATGCTAGACAAATCTCTAGGTCTAGTTACTAAACTCATAAAATTATGATCATCGAGTATTTAGTTAGACCTACAATGTCATGTCATGAGAATATGAATATGACATGTTTCATAGTTTTGTTAGGATTAAATGTAAGTATTAAGGCACACAAAGCCAAAATGACCAAAACATTTGTCCCTTTCAATGTAGCAAGCTATCATAAGCATCAGAGCATAAACACTAGGATGACTAGAATGTTTCTTATGTGAAAACACATGATACACATGAGAGATCCTTCTTATGCTAAGTATTTAGTAAATATTTTGTTTGTAATGACCCTTGCATGTGTAACCTGAGATAGAAGTGTGGTAAGCATAATTGCAGTGACCCACATGTTCACTTAGTAGGACAAGAATCAATATGTACTATAGCATATACAATTCACTCAAACAAGCAAGGAAAAGAGCCAAACTCATTGAATTATCCCAATAAAATGAGTTGAGGTACACATGGACATCTGATATGAGATAGAGGCTCTTATAGTGGGCACCCCTTTTATTCATTGAAACTAAACCATCAAGCAAAAAGAAAATAAAAGATCATGCCCCTAGTCCTAGCTTCTCTAGTCAAAAGAAACAACCTCAAGTTTCTCAAAATGAAATGATAAAGAAAAAATCAAAACAAGCAATGAAAAGCTTATCATAACACAAACCATGTCAATGTTTCTATTTTAGTATTAGTGTTATAGGATTTATGTCAAGTGTCGATGCTCAGAATATATGTGTAAGAAATCTGTTTAGTCAGAGTTTGAAAGTAGACAGACTTCATTAGGAAAATTGGTGACTAACATCATAGAGAAATCTTTATTGAGAAGAATCTCAATAAAAAAATAAGTGACAGAAGATAGACATAGTTAAAACAATAGGTGACTAACATGAAAGAGATCTTCTTTGAGAGGAATCTCTATAGTGTAGCAAGTGATAGTAGGTAGACATAGTTAGAGCAACTAGTGACTAAAGCTAAATAGATCTTCTATGAGAGGAATCTCTTTGGTGAAGCAAGTGATAACAGGAAGACATGGTTAAAACAACTAGTGAATGATCTGAAAGAGATTTGCTATGACACTATAGAATGTTGCCCCTGAGAAAATGACAAGATTCAATCCATAGATGCATGAGTGAAAGAAGCAAATGAAAGAAGGAAAGAAATTGTACACAAGCCAAAAGATGTGCTACAAGATGTAGCATTTGAAACAAGAGGTGCATGTTTACTAGGTTTTCACCTTCTTGGTAAATATTCTATTTTTTCTAACATGATGTCTATTTGCCAAGTTTTCATCAATGGAACTTTTCTTGTTTTCAATTTTTTTGTTCTTTTTTAATTTTTATTTTCTTTGAATTTTTCACTTTTTTGGGTATTACCATGGCCTATTGCTAGGTTTTCACCAAGACAATGATTTTTTTAGGAATTCTAAGTATGTACAAAGAGCTTTTGAAAGTATGTTAGTTGTAGAATCACTTCAAATATAGAGTGTTGATCAGATCCTTGAGTGATTCTCCCTCAATTGTTGAAAGTTGATAAGAACCAGATCCAAACACTATAGTGACTCTATATGGACCAAGCCAGTTAGGTTCAAACTTCACTTTCTATATCTTTTGTTGTTGATTCTTAGGGTTTTTGTTAGAAATACAATATGAAAAGTAAACTCTATGAAAGGGGGGTGTGAATCAGTATTTAAAACTTCAACCTAAAAAACATTCACAACACATCCATCTCACAATCCATGCATGTAAACTAAAATACCAAATAAAGCATATACATCCATAACTTGAAAGTAAGCAAACATTCAACACATGTATGACACAAGATATTTGGTTACCCAAAAACCCTAACAAGAGAAGGTAAAACTGGGGCAAGGATGACACTCACAAATCTCCACTACAATGGTAATAAAGAGTATCTAATGAAGGTTACAATGTTTGATCATCAAAAATGATCTACCCTATAAAAGGTCTGCCTTATTAAAGGCTTGCAAGATTGTTAAAATATTACCTTGTTAAAGGATTTCAACACCCTATTAGAAGTGTGCCTAGCAAAAGACTTTGACTTACAATGAAGTAAGCATGCTATTAAAGGATTTATAATAGCCTATTAAGACTACTTTGTTAAGAGATTTAACTAATTCACCTATTAGAATGTCTTAGAAATGATCCTTTAGTTAGCACTCTATTCCTTGATGAAAGTTCACCTCTTTCCTAATGTGTACTTGATCCTTCCTAATCAAATGCATCTATGTTGTCTTTGAATTCCTTTCCTTCATTCTCTTCTAACTGATTTTGCAATGTATCTCAATTCACAATTCCTTAGCCACCATGAATGCTTTGTTTGCACATGCAAACTTCACTCTTTTTCTCCTTCCACATACACTTAAAGTTTAGGGTTTATCCTCTTTAAGAAGACCTAAGTGACTTATGGTTAGTTATGAATCAATAGTTATGATTCACCCATATAGTTTCTTAATCTTTCCCTTTTTATTATTGGCTACATGTACTGCATAGGGATTCTTAATAAATATTTGTCCTTATCATCTAGAATCACAAAAAAATCCTCAAGTTGGCACCAAAATGGTTTACATAGTAGTTTGTACCATTACAAAAGCTATTTAAAAATTGTATTACTCAACACTTGAAATCTCTAATGCTCAGCATCAACTGCAACTTCAATGTTGTAACTTGTCCTCTGAATGACTCAACATTCATTGGTCACTCAATGTTTGAATGACTTAGCACTTACTATCTGCTTAGCACTTGATTGACTCAACACTTACCAGTTACTTGGCACTTACTAAATATCTCTCACTCAGCATATATTATCTGACAACTTATGCACAACATGTATTACTTTTTTGGCATGAACTAAGTAAATGACTTAAGTATATTGTCACTCATATGTCAAAACCAATCTGAGATTAACAATCTCCCCCTTTGACATGAGTGGAAAAATACTTGGTCATGCATGAATAACCTTAGTCTTTCAAGCATAACTTAGATAATATTGATTTACATACAAAATTGCAAAACTTATGACTCATTATTCATTCCTCAAAATTCAATAACTCCCCTTGAGTTGATTGTTCAATTCTAAACTAAAAAACTGAATACTCCTTCTGAGTAGATTTTACATACGTTGGCTTGAGTTACTAACTCTTTTTGTCTCCCCCAAAACTTATCTCTTCATTCATGCATTTTCCATCTTTATTTATTCTCCCCCTTACTTTATTCTCCCCTTTTTGACACTTATGTTAGGGACTATACACTTATAGTGTGTTTGTCCAAGAAAGTTGTGTGGACCTCAAGAATTATTTTTAGTGTTGCATCTCAATTATCACAAGTTACTTCCAATGATTTGATTTGGATGGCTAAATTGGTTACAAGATGAACTAAGCCTTCAAGTATAGAAAGATAGGGATCTTTTTGCATTAATATCTTTGCAAAGGCTATCACCTTGTGAAGTATTTCCATGTGTGGGGTCAACATGGATTCAATGTTGATTAGTGTAGCTCAAATATTTGCATCTTAAGCATGCAAAGATTCCAAATAACCTTGGGAATTCATTAAATTTCTAAAGTGCCTCTAACTTTGAGCAAGAGAATGAGGTAGAGTTGTACCTATTTACTTCATATCTCCCTCCAAATTGTCAATATGGAGTTGCATTTCTTGTGTGAATAGAGTGGTATCACACAACTTAGTGTAAATTGAGAAACTATTCTCTAAGACTTTCTTTACACTATCAATCTTGGTTGCTAACTCAACCTGACTCAGTGCAATAGCACTTGATATCCTTTTTTTTTCACCTTTCCTTGAAATTTTCTCTTAGACCATTCAAGTAATTTTACATTGGAATCCAAGTCTACATCATTGATTTTTTCTACAATGTTTACCAACTGCTCCATGATAGGATTTTCTTCTTTAGGTGCTGGTAGGATAAATGCATCAAGAAATATGTTCTTGATGTCTTGCAATGCTTTCTTTTGCCTAAACTATCTTCTGAGCAATTCTCGTTTCTTTTTTCGTGCTTCTGCATTTTTTAGGATACCCATTTATTCAATAGTTAATGTGGCAAGGTCAAACTTTGGTAGAACAATCACTTCATCCAAGTTTACATCACCAAATGATCTAACCTTGTCTATCTTGAATGAACTAGGACTAGGCCTTGATGACTATAGTGGTGTAGCTCCTATACTTGTCCTTTCAAGTGCTTGACTTGGAGGAGTAGTAGTTGTTGGAAAAGCAACCAAGGTTTGTATAGCTAATTTCTCCTCAAGCTATGTAGTCAAGTTTAACTCTTCATTCTTCTTCTCTTCTTTCCTTTTGATTTCAGTTGCACCTTGAACTTGTGTTATAGGTATAGGAGTATCTACCTAACCTAGTTGAACTAGAGTTCCATCCTATTCTTCTGTAGCAACTTTTGATACTAACATAGTGTGCACCAATTTTCTGATGTTTTTCATGGATGTCTCTTTTCCTTGATATAGTACAAGGGGTAATGTAGGTTGTATCATAGTAAATTGAGAGGTTTGTGATATGTATTATGTTTCCACCTATGCAGATATCTTTTCTACCTTCTTAAGTTCATTTGCACTCACTAATATATGATGACTACATAGTTGTGCCTTGGTGGTGGTGTCTAGCAATATCTTTTGCATGTCCTCCTCTATCAAAGGATTGATTTTTTGAGTCACTTTGCTAGAAACATCCTTGATCTTTATTGTTCCAGTGTTTTCTTGTGTCATGTGTCGTTGACTGGCACTCAACATCTATATATCTGGTATACTCAGTTCTATTTGTTGCTCATCTTTATTTGTTGCCTATGCATAAGTGTCTTTCACATGTGCATCTTTCTCATTATCAAATTTAGTAACCTTAGTTACTTCTTGTTCATATTTTTCATAACCTACCTCAATAGGTGATTGCTGAATTGCCTTAGGTGTTGTCAGCCCATAAATTACCTTCTGAATTTGGGTACTTTGTTGTATGTCTTCAATTTTATTTTGCAAAATATGGAATGCTTAGTGCATTGGAGAAAAACTCCTTGCATACTTCTTAATGGTCTTTGTCATCTTAGATTTATCTAAATCTAGCATCACTCTTGCAAGTGTAGTCTCTCTTATATTTCTCTCTATTGTGAGACCATATTTCCATCTTTACTCAACTCTATCAAATAAATTATTTGGTAGAGAGTTGGCAACCTCAATTGGAGTCATCTTAAATATTCCCATTATGGCATATACTGACTCTTTTACCTTATCCATATCTAACTTCCCAAGCTTATCAAACTCAATATGTGAAAATCCACTTAAATTTTCATTATTCTTTATATTTTCACATAGATTATCCAAATCAGAAGAAGGATTGTGACTTACCAGTTGGAATTGGTTGTTATCATCAAATTCTATCCTCTTCTCATTTGATTTAGCTAGAGAAACATACTTTCTCCTTGATCTCTTCATAGAGTCATCAACTTATATAGCTTTCCTAGCCTTTGTTCATTTTGGCTTTTCCATATCTTAAGATTTCTTAGTAGTAGCTCTTGTGCTAGTTCTAGTAGCTGGTACTATAGGCTTAGGACTTATAATATTATTTGGTTTGTTTAATACTAGAGCTTTAGCTTTTCTCTTCTTCTTCTCTATAGCTATAGGTGTTTCACTAGCTTCTTCTTCCTCAACACCTTTTTCTAGCTTGACTTCATCTTCATCTTGAAATTCTCCTTGACCTTGTGTCAGGGCTAGTGGTGCTTGAGTAGGAACTTCTTCTTCTTCTCCTTCATCTTCATTTTCTTCCTTTTCTTCATCTTCCTCTGGTCCTTCACCAAATTTTTCTTTTAGCTTCTTAACAACTTTGTTTTTCTTTCTTACCACTAATGTTGTCTTCAAGTTCATCGTTATCTTTGATTTGGTAACATTATAATTTCCAAAGGTAGCAGCCTTACTATCTACTTCTTTTTTAAGTAAAGTTATAATTTTTCCAGATGCCTCATCCACATTATTTTCATATCCCAGAGGTCTTAACCATCTTACCCTTGGAACTACAACTTGTACATATGTGAAATTAGTATCAACTACAAAGAAAACATTATTAAAATGTTTTTCAATTAGTGACTCTAGAATATTGTGTCTTTGTTTCATAGACTTCTTAAAGTGCTCAAAATAACTAGTCATAATAGACTCCAATTTCTCTCCCATTTGCTCAATAAATTCACCTATTTTTACTGCAATAGATATGTTTGTCTTCCAAGAAACTTTTCCAAAGGAAAAAAAAAGTGTTCTACACATAGAAGAATATATATACAAGTATTGATCCAAACTTACATTGTGCACTCTTGGTGTTCCTTATTGCTCCCAAGTTTTTTGATATTTGTTGCAAGTATAGCTTGATAAGGTCATAAGTATGATCCTTATTCATTATCTTGTAGCCTACAACAACAACAATAGAAGGTACACTATTCAACCTACTTGATTGAAAGAATTTTTGTGAAATAATCCTTATTGCAAAATTAATTAGGGGATTTGTGATTGTATCAATTTTCATTCCTCATTTGTTCCACACTACCCCTATGTTTTTTCAACGACCTCTTTTGCATCACTCCTCATAGTTTTGGGCTTATCTAGGGTTGGATACCTAATTACCCTCTACAAAATCTTTTTAGTGATCTTGATCAGTTGATTCTCTAATGATATAGAATTATCATGAATTTTTCTCAAGACAATCTTTATCCACTCTAGCTTAAAAACATTTGGAAATTCTAGGGCATGGGTTAATCCTTTTCTCTCTACAATCTTGTATTCCTCCTTCAGTACTCTATTTTCACACAATTTTCCATATAGATATTTAATTTACATATGTCCTATGCTACCCACCTTGCATGTGTAACAACATCTCACATCTTGAATCATTAGGACTTGTGGTGGTATCATGGATAATGCACCAAAAGGATCTTGTTTATAAGTAATGTCAAGAATTGGCTTGAAATTTGGTTTTCTAATCTCAGTGCTGATAAGTTAATCATTTAAAACTTATTTTCCCTCTTTTACCTTAGTACTAGAAGAACTAGATGTCATTTTAATACCTAGGGTTTGCACAAATTCAAACAGCATAGATCAGCACACAATAAATATCTTCACAAATGTAATGAATGATGTCAAAAAGTGGTTGAATTCACTTTTCAAATGCTTGGAATGATCTCTTTAATTCATCCTTAGCTATTCGTGCTCTCTCTAGCTTGAAATGATGTCAAATGAGTCAAAAATTGATCATATAAACTTTAAAACTTTTCAATTAATGCTTAGTGGTTACACAGTTGTAAGCTCAGCTTGAATAGAAATTTCAACTCACTCAGCTTCCATGTAGTTTCCTTTACACTTGGAAACCATTACAAGATTGGTTAACACTATCATTTTCAATAGCTTGGCACTAACTATATTTCACTAAGAAACCATAGTGAAACTTTTCATGCTCGGCAATAACATGAAAACTGACAAAAATTAAAGTTTTCTTCCATATTCTAAACAACACTTTGCATCTTTTTTCATGTAAATACAATATTTTTAGAACTAAGTCATTGGAACTAATGTATAGTATATATTTTAAATATTAGTCCCACACATACCTCTTGATTTCTTAATTAGAGGTGGTGTGATCACCTGACCCATTGGGTGAAGTGATCCCATCTAAACTTGATGTGCTACAATCTTCCTTTCTCTTCCATGTCTTGTTCATCTCATCTTTGATATTTTCAACATCTTCCTCTCCTTTTCCTTTGTTGAACTCATTGTTAGGTACCTTTGATCTTGTTAAACAATTCTTGGTTATGTGACCTATCTTCAAATAGCTAAAACATGTGGTTTGACTCAACCATCTTCTATAGTCACTTCTAAATGTGTTCTTATGCAATTTTTAGAAACATGTTCATACTCTTGACAATAGTGACAACTATGCATGGTATTATAATCCCAATTAAAAGAGTTGTCATTGTGATTTACCTTTGTTTGCTTGATTGATGACCATTTGGGCTTGGATCTGCATTCATATGCTCTATGTCCATACTTTTGATAGTTGTGGCAATATCTTTCAAATATTTGTCTGCTTATGATCTTGGTTCTACATTCATGTGCATAATGTCCCTGTTTGTTGTATTTGTGGCAATGACCCATGAACTTCTACTTCGGATTCTGATTTGTAGTCTTGCTCCTATAAACATTGGTAGTATGACCTATCTTACCATAATTATGACAAGTAGGTTTGGAGTTCTTACTTTTTTTACTTCTCTCTTCACCACTTTTATATGATTCTCCTTCTTTAGTGCTGTTGTAATATCCTAATGTAGTATTATCACTGTTGGATCTAGGAGATCTCATAAGTTGCTCAAAATACTTGATAGCTTCATTAGGTCTTTTGAAGCTTTTAGCAAACTCTTTTTCTCTTTTCAAATCATTTCTAAATTGTTCATTCTATAACTTTAGTGTTATGATCTCAATATCTTTTCCATTAAATTCATGATTTGCAATCATCATTTGATTCAATGTTTCTAATTGCATGTGAGCAATCCTATTCAACTCTAATGTTTTCTCTTCTAGTTTATTGGTCAATATCCTTTTGTCATCTTCAGTTATGAATTTTTCCTCTCCAACTTTATTTTTCTACTCAGTTACCTCACATATCAATGTTGATTAGACTTCTTGTTCTATCTTGAGATTTTTGACCTCTTCAGTTAAGGTTCCATTCTTTTCCATCAGATCTACAACTGCTACATCAGATTCATTTGTATTTCCATTTGCAAGTAATTCAATAGTATCAATCTCTTGTTAAAGTTTTTCATTCTCTTCAATAGCTATCTCTTTCCTTCTTTTCAATGATCTCTTTAACTCATCTCTTTCTTCATTCAACTAATGTAGGGAAAGTTATATTTTAATCTTCTAGTTCTCAATAGTCTTTCCCAACTTGTAGACCTCCATTTCCAAGATATTTGGTTACCTAGAAAACTTCCAATGAGAAGGTAAAATTGGGGTGGGGATGACACCCATAAATCGCCACTACTATAGTAATAAAGTGTATCCAATGAAGGTTACAATGTTTGATCATGAAACATGATCTATCCTATGAAAGGTATGTCTTGTTAAAGGCTTACAAGATTGTTAGATCTTACTCTATTAAAGGATTTAAACACCCTATTAGAAGTGTTCTTGGTAAAAGCACTTTGACTTACAATGAAGTAAGCACCCTGTTAAAGGATTTAAAATAGCCTATTAAGACTACTATGTTAAGAGAATTAACTAATTCACCTTTTAGAATGTCTTAACAATGATCATTTAGTTAACACTCTATTTCTTGATGATAGATCACCTCTTTCTTGATGTGTACTTGATCCTTCCTGGTCACATATATCTCTATTGTCTTCTAATTCCTTTCCTCTATTCTCCTCTAACTAATTTTTCAATGTATCTCAATTCACAATTCCTTATCCACCATGAATTTTTTCTTTATGCATGAAAACTTTACTCCTTTTCTCCTTCCATACACATAAAAATTTTAGGTTTTATCCTCTTTAGGAAGACCTAGGTGACTAAGGTTTAGGTATGAATCAAAAATTTTGATTCACCCATATTGCCACTTAATCCTTCCCTTCTTCTAATTGGCTATATGTACTACATAGGGATTCTAAATAAAGATTCATCCTTATCATCTAGGATTGCTAAAAAATCCTCAAGTCGACTCCAAAATGGTTTACATAGTAGTTTGTGCCATTACAAACAACCATGTCAAAATTGTATTACTTGGCACTTGAAGTCTCCAATGCTGGGCATCAACTGCAACTTCAATGTTGTAACTCAGCCTCTGAATGACTTGGCATCCATTGATCACTTGACATATAAATGACTTGACACTTACTAGTTACTTGGTACTTACTAAATATCTCTCACTCGGCATATACTATCTAACAACTTGTTCTCAACATGTATTACTTGTTCGACATGAACTAAGTAAATGACTTAAGTATATTGTCACTCATATTTCAAAACCAATCTAAGATTAATAGTTTTCCCTTAGAAGGAGATCACCCAATTGGAATTCACATGGCTTGACTCTTTTGTTGTAGCTTCTAGACATGCATTGTTGATAAGCTTAGAGATGGTCACACTCCACTTTTTGATGTTCATCTAGCAATTCTATCTCTTGAAGCTGAGATATTTTTTAATCATCATCAATGATGAGGCCTATCATGGAGATTCTCAAAGTATAAATCTTCACCTTAATACAAAGCACAACATCTACCCATATACTAAAGCAAAGGGAATTGTTCCTCTTGGAGTTCTGATGCTTGTTATGTAAGCCCATAAAGCCAAATTAATCGAAAGGTGTCAGTCAATTCTAGATTTGTTGACTATGTGATGTAAAATCTTAAGGATAACCTTGTTAGATTATTTAACTAGGTCATTACCCTAGGGGTAATAAATAGAAGACCAATGCTACATGATTCTAAACGTTGAGCACAACACTTTGAGATCCTTATTTTAAACTATCCCCCATTGTTAGTAATGATAGAGGATGGTACACCATACTTGCATATGATGTAGTTAATAATGAATAGAGCTACAATTTTTCCATTTTCTATAGAAAGATGGACTACTTTCACCTATTTAGTAATCTATATCTATAATAATGAACTTGTGTCCACTTGAAGAAGATGGATGACTCTGACCCACTTGATCAAAGCCCATTGTTGAAATGGCCAAAGAATGATAGATGGAATTAGCTCCTTGGTTGGAGCATGAATCAAATTGCCATGGAATTTTCATTGTTTATATGACTTGACATATTTGATTGCCTCTTGCTCTATATTTGGCCAATAGTAACCATCTCTAATAAGTTTATGAACTAGTGTCAAGCCATTAGAGTGAGATTTGAAAATTCCTTCATGTACATCAATTAATGCATGCTTCAAATCATCAAATTCTAGACATGTTATAAATGTTCTATCAAGACCTCTCTTAAACAAGTAATTAGCAATAATAACATACCATGATGCACTATGTATTAGGTGACATTTTTAATTCTGGGTTTGATTGTCTGAAGCTATTTGGTCATGTAAGTAGGATTAGATATGATGGTAGTAGGATGAATTGTGTCCTATAATAGAATAGATCATCTGGGATTCAGGTAAATTATAAGCAGGGTAGAGTAACATCTCCACTAGGAATTCATGTCAAAAATCATTCTCATGCATTTGTAGCATGGAAGCAAGATTAGCCATTGCATCAGCTACTTTGTTGTCTACTTGAGGAATTTGATGAAAAGTGATATGAGAAAAGTATTTTTATAAATCATCCACCATTCATTTATAAGGTATCAACTTCTCATCCTTTATCTGATAAACATCATTGAACTAATTGATTACCAGTTGTGAATTTCCAAAGATATTAAATTCATCTACTCTCTATTTGACTGCAATCTTCATGTCATTGATTAAGGCTTCGTATTCTACAATATTATTTGTACAAGGAAATAGAATCTTATATTCCTTAGGCAATGAATACTTCTATGGTGTTATGAATAAGAGCCCAGCACCATATCCTTGTTGTGTGAAGGAACTATCAAAGAATATCACCAAAGTTTGATGTATTATCATTAGAATAGATTCATTAGGGAATTCAATATTCAGTGATATAAGACTTTGCATTGATGCTTCTACTAACTGATCATTAATCACATATCCTGTGATAACTTTTCTTTCAACATATGTAATATCAAACTCACTTAGGATCATGATCCATTCGGCTAACCTCCTTATTAGAGCTTCCTTGATAAGTATGTACTTCAATGGATCAATTTTAGCAATTGATCACATAGTGTGAGCAAGAATGTAGTGCCACAACTTTTGAGAAGCAAAGATGACCACCAAAATATCTTTTTTAATGATACTATAGTTCATTTCATAGGAAATTAGTGTGTGACTAAGATAATAGATAGTTCATTCCTTGTTATCATTTTCCTTCTGAGCTAGCAAGATACCAAGAGATGACTTTGTTGCTAAGATATACAAAATGAGAGGCTTCCCATAAATAAGAGGCATCAAGCTTGGTGGATTAGCAAGATATTGTTTTATCTATGTTAAACTCTAATCACAATCTTTGTTTAAGGAATATTTTACACCTTTATGCATGTTGAGTTGTCATTTTGTATAATGCTTAATGGAAGGAATCCTTTTGAAATCCTCTCTTGAAAAGTTTATCTGGGATCTGTTAGAGTAAATAATTAATTATTTATTCTATTACTTAAACTTACTTAGGTAAATGCATGTAGTTAATAGTTATAGTGATGAGTCGTTGACAACACAAGAGTGTGTTCCCTTCTAGCATGTTCCACCTTTTTGTGGAAGAGTGCTTAGTTATCAACCTTATCTTCTACCACCTTCCAACTTGTTCTACAAGCTTCCTTGAGGCTTTTATATTTAGTCTCTCTCTCATTGTAAAGCATCCATTCACATAGAAATTTCATTTTTCCTATTGTAAAATATTTTCTCTTGCATTGTTTGCTTCAAGCTCTTGCTCCTTTGGTTTCTCTTTGGCAAGCTATTTGCATGCAAGTGATCTTGGTGCATTTCAAAGTCAGATTTTATCAACTCCTACATGGTATCAAAGCCTCCCTGCTACTTCTTGTTTGAAGTATTTTTGAAGTTGTGATTCGAAAATACAAACCCTAGTTTGTTTGTGCATTTTTCTTGAATCTAGGCGTAGAGCTTAGAGCACTTTGGGCCCGAATGGACATTGCCATTGGATCTGAAAGGATGGTTACAATCAGGAATCATATAAAATTTGTCAAACTTGGCTTCTGGGCATCAACAAAATTTTTCTAGCCCCCTATAGGCTATTGTACAGTTGTACAGACCAAAATAATAATAAAAATAATAAAATGTAGCTGCCATTGTAGCAATGCTTGCGCACTACTATGGGGCTACTTGCGTATCACCTGCATTCCACTGAGGCTTGATTATGCTACCCTTCATGGCCCCCATGCCTCCTATCATCTGCCTCTACCAGTGGTGCTGTCATAATAGCTCCAGGTTCTCCTCCCAGGTGCCACCACTATGGGTACTCCATCACTAGTCACCACTTTGGTGGGTGATGTCACACTCTGATAGTCTTGCATCAACAAACTAGTTGCTAACATTAGCTTTTTCTGGTGACACATCATCTTTTTGTTCACTGATGTCATCACTGCTAGGCCCCACACTGATGTCATTTTTTGATTGGGTGATATCATCATTTTGGATGCTAATGTCAATGTAATTTTCCAACAAGGTGGTTTTTTGGAGTAGCTGTCAAATTTTTGGCCATAACTTGAGCATACGTAGGTATTTTTCCAATCTGAAAGAAGCACCAAAAAGCTGACTTAGAAACAGAGACAATGGTGTAGTTTCATCAAATTATGAGTTTGTTTGAGCTTCCATTTTTGGCATCAAAATAGAGGCTTCTATTTCCTCCTTCTCTACATCCACAATCTAGGTTCTTTTTAAGTTTTTCTTGCTTTCCATAGTTATTTTTTGTGGTATTTGAGGGATATCATTATCTATTGTGTGTGGGGGGGGGGGGTGTTATTTTCTTTTCTATAATTTAATTCAGAATAAGACCTTTCTACTTCCGTCTTCTTCTCTCAATGGTAGATCCATCTATGACCCATCTCACACCACACAACTATCATAATTGGAAGGCACATATGACTTAGCTTCTCATGTCAAGGGGCTTATGGTCATGTCTAGATGAGAATAAACCTATTCTTACATGAGTATTTGAGGTTCTTTAGCATAGGAACAAAATGGATGAGGCCATGGGATTGATTGCATTGAACATTTTAGATAGTCTACTATTTCACTTGGATGGTTTGACCACTCCATGGGCTTATTGGCTCAAATTCAAACTTTATTTGGCCAAGTGAATGAGTTCTAGGCACTTGAACTAGATGCAAAGTTGACTTCTTTTTCACCAACTAGCTTTCCCACCATTGAAGACTTCTTGATGAAGTTGAAATCTCTACGTGCAGTTTTATAGATATGTGGGAAAAACAAAATAGATGATGAGGTCATTTTTTTTATACTCTCAAAGTTGTGGGGACAGTATCAAATTTTTTCTTCTATTTTCTACTCCATTATGGATGCCCTTGGTGATAGACATAGGATGCCTACATTTGAGACATTTTGTGATCAATTGACATGGGAACAAGGAAAGATCCAATAGGTGGATGCCTCTACATCTTCTAGCCAAGAATTGGTTGCTCAAAATTCTAAGGGTAAATCAAAGAAGAAAGGAAAATCGAAGAAAGATGCATCAAAATCTTATCCTAAACCTCTAGCTACTCCTCCAACAAACCCTTCCAAGGGTAAAGATTCGTCAAAGTCTACTGAGTCTACCTCAAACAACAAGAAGAAATCTAGTGAGACCTACAGTTTTTGTGGCAAGGATGGACATTTTGTTTCTAGGTGTTGGAAATAATTGGAGGTTTTAGAGGAAGCCATGAAGGAACATCATATTTTAGCCCCTCAGTCTTCATCCCCCCTGTAGGGAAAGGTCATCCTCTTTCTACACGAGCTATGACTTTAGGGCCTACATGGATTCTTGATTCTAGCACCTCTCACCATATGACAAACACTCCTAAGTTGCTTACTTCACTTGCTCATTGTTCTACCACACAGATTATTGTTGGGAACTCTTCAAGATGTTTTGGGTTCTTGTTCTATTGCACTAGTTGGGGGCTCTCTTCAAGATGTTCTTTGTGTCCCTAAAATTTTGATGAACCTATTGTTTATCTATTAGATTTGACACTCTATCTCTAGTAAGATATTTGAGTTCTCACCACATGATGTGGTTATCCAAGACTTACATGTTTCTAAGATTATTGTGGCTACTAGGAGTGTTGACTCTGCATCTCGCCTCTATAGATTTGATGGATTTGAGTCTTTTGATGAAAAAGGTTCATGTTTAGTTGCACATGAAAATTTAGTAAGTAGACTTTGGCATGAACATTTTAGGCATGTCAATTATAGATATCTTTAGTAGATGAGCACACAAGTACTTGTTCTTGGGCTTCCCCAGATTTCCTATCTAGATGGTGTTTGTCAGGGTTGTGCACCTGGTAAGAAACATAGGGATTATTTTCCACTTGGATGATCCACTCATGCTTTAGCACCTTTGGAGTTGATACATAGTGACCTCATGTCATTTTCTACTCCTTTTTCAGGTGCCAGATATGTGCTTACATTCATTGATGACTTCTCCAAATGCACATGGGTATACTTTCTCAAGTACAAGTCTAATGTCTTTGATTCATTTCAAGTTTTTAAGGCATTTGTAGAGAAGCGGTCTAGTCTTTCTATTCAATGGATACACATGGACAATGGGGGGGGAGTATGTGAATCAAGCCTTCCAAAAATTTTGTTCTAAGCATGGTCTTCAGCATCAATTTTCAATGCCTTACACTCCTCAACAAAATGGTGTGGTTGAGAGGAAGAATAGAACACTATGAAAGATGGCTAATTGTATGATTCATTTGAGGTCCATGGATTCCTATTTTTGGGCAAAGGAAGTCAATTGTGCCAACTATATTCAAAAATAGATGCCTCACAAGGCACTTTGATATATGACTCCTGAGGAGGCTTGGTCTAATGTCAAGCCTGATGTATCATCATTCTGAGTTTTTGGGAGTGCAGCATGGGCATTTCTACTTGATGCTTAGAGGAAAGCAATGGAACAAGAGATTTGACCACTCATTTTTTTTGGCTACTATGAGGATGTTATGGCTTATAGGTTGTTTGATCTTGATTCCATAGAGGTCCTATTTTGATGGGATGTCCAGTTTGATGAGAGTCTCCCTATAGTTTATTCCTCACCTCCAATGCCTACTTCATCTCCTACTACTCCCTCCTCTTTTCTAGGTTATTCTATGGATGATGAGGATGATGATCATGGTTATCCTCATTTACCTCCACCACAGGATCCTCCCCAAATTCCTAAATTGGCTTGAGCTATAGTTGAGGCTGTAGGATCTCTAGTTGGTGACCCTTCCACTTCTCATCACACATGTTCTCATATTAAAAGTTCTAGTCTTCTTAATCATGCTATCAGTGCTGATCCTTAGACATTTGTAGAAGTGATAGAACATTCTAAATGGGATAGTGTAATGGAGGAGGAATATTCTTCTTTGATGAAGAATCATACATGGGATCTTTGTCCTCTTCCTAAGGGGAGAAAGCTAGTGCAATGCAAATAGATCTATCATACTTGCATCACACTAAGTATGCTATTGATGGTTTGATTGATAAGTATAAGTCTCATCTTGTTGCAAAGGGTTTTTCATAGGGTGAGGGCATTGACTATGCCAAGACATTTTCCCCTATCACCAAGATGAATTCTATATGCCTTGTCTTATCCCTTGCAGCTTCACAAGGATGGCCTATTTATCAGATGGATGTGAAGAGTTCCTTCTTGCATGTTGATATCACTGAGGAAATTTATATGGAGCATCCTCTAGGATTTTTGTAGGATCCCTCCTTGGTTTGTAAACTTTGACACACATTGTATGGTCTCAAGAAAACCCCTTGGGCTTGATATGAGAAGATGGACTCTTTTCTACTTTCTATAGGCTTCACTCGCTGCCATTCTAATCCCACAGTGTACATTCAATGTCTTGGAGATGGGATTTTGATTCTTGTTCTATATGTTGATGATCTTATCCTCATGAGTAGCTCATCATCTATGCTTTAGGATGTTAAGTGTGCATTGATGGACTAGTTTGAGATGACTGATCTTGGTTTGCTATACTATTTTCTTGGGCTTCAAATTGTTTAATCTTCCACTAAGATTTTTTTGTATCAACAAAAGTATGCTCTTGACATGCTTTTTCACTTTGACATGCTTGATTGCAAGCCTACTCCCACACCCTTTCAGTCAAGTTTCACTTTTTCTACCTCCTGCTCTTTGCCTTTCGTGGATGCTACTTTGTATCGACAATTGGTTGGTAGCTTGTTGTACCTAACACACACTCATCCTAATCTCTCTTTTGTAGTTGGCCTCATCTCTTAGTTTTCTCAGAACCCTCATGAGAGCCATTGGCAAGCTACCAAGTGTATTTTGCACTACATTTAGGGCACACTCATGTATGGAATTCATTACATCATAGGGACTCCACACATTGTTGGTTACACTGAATCAGATTGGGCTGATGATGTCAATGATCAAAAGTCTACTTCTAGCTTCATGTTTTGTCTTGGCTCAAGTCCTATCACATGGTCATGCAAAAAGTAGCATGCTCAAGCACTTTCATCTATAGAGGCTAATTACTAGGCAGTAGTACTTGCTAGTTAGAAGGCTTTATGGTTTTAGTAATTGATGACTGATTTTTTTTTTCCTCCTAATTGTCCCACTATTTTGTGGTGCAATAATCAGAGTACCATCCACATTTCTCGCAACCTGATGGAGCATCATCATACCAAACACATTGAGTTGCATATGCACTTCATCTGTCAACTAATCCAAGATGGTGTTATTGTATTGGAGTGCATTCCCATCAATGTACGAGTTGTAGACATCTTCACTAAACCTTTTGCATCACCACGCTATCTCCAGTTGTGGTCTATGCTTGGGGTTACAGAAGTTGTCCTTGGGGGGACTAGTTGAGACCTTCCTTCCTTCACTTCATGTTTTTTTTTCATCATTTTTTTTACCTCTTTTTGGGGGAGGGTTTTTTCCCATGATGTTTTCCCTCTTTTTCCATTTTTAAAGGTTTAATTTCTTTGCATTGTACATGGTTACCTAACATAGCCTTGTTGCCAAGACCCATTCTACATTTCATATTAGTTTTGTGAGCTTAAGGCATTCTCCTAAGTTGCACTTAAGGAGCAGTGTTAGAGTAAATAATTATTTATTTATTCTATTACTTAAGCTTACTTAGTTAAATGCATGTAGTTAATAGTTGTAGTGATGAGTTGTTGACAACACAGGACTTTGTTCTCTTCTAACATGTTCCACCTTTTTGTGGAAGAGTGCTTAGTTGTCAACCTTATCTTCTACCACCTTCTAGCTTGTTCTACAAGCTTTTTTGAGGCTTTTATATCCAGTCTCTTTCTCATTGCAAATCATCCATTCACATAGAAATTTCATTTTTCCTATTGTGAAATATTTTCTCTTGTGTTGTTTGCTTCAAGCTCTTGCTCCTTTGGTTTCTCTTTGGCAAACTACTTGAATGCAGGTGATTTTGGCGCATTGTGAAGTTAGATTTTATCAACTCCTACAAGATCAACTCCAAGATTCAAGGAAATCTTCTAATCTACTAGAATCCTCTTAGTAGAAGATAAATGTGAGTGTTCACCAGGAGGCAATTACTAGTTCTGAACAATTTGAGATAAGATGTGGAATCTTCTTGCTATCTCCAAAAAGTATCCACACAAAAAGAAATAAATTTTTGTATTTTTCTATTTATAATGAATGCAATATAATAATACAATTATATGAGTTCCTAAATTAACCAAGTTTTTGTAAAATAAAATAACTAAGATAGAGTAATAAGAAGTTTAAGCAAATGAGTTGAAAAGTAACTCCCTAATAGACATAAGCCACAAAAACAACACATCTGTGAGTTAAAACTTTGAAAAGATCGGTAGGTAACCAATGAAAATAGGAGAAGTGCTTCCTTAATTCCACTGATGTAATCATCAATGAGAATTTAGTAACCATAAGATGTTTCACTTTTCATCAGATCGCAAGGCCACAGAAAGTGTGTTCATGTGAGACAAAAAGCTATGTAGGAACAATAGGGTGATCTCTTCTCCAACTAAATATGTTAGTGAAATTTATAAACATGTGGAAAACACTAGAATTAAAAGATCACTCAATTAAAATAATGCAACAAAACTATTGGATCCATTACACTCCATGAACATACATTCACAAACTATAACACAATCAGGCAAGAATAACTACACTTTGAATGACAACACCAAAAGCATATATTATTGCATCAAAATAATGGCTTGGAATGCATATTACATTCTTGAATTCATGAGAAATCATCTCCTCAATTTGTGTTGAGAGTGAGAGATCTCTTTATGCAAACATATGCTTCTAAACTATTAAAAAAAATCTACTTATGCACAAATTGTCTCTCTAACTGGTGCTAAGTAGGACTCCATCCTTATTTATTTCATTTAATGGATGCATGAGCCTTTACATGTCTTCAAACAAAGAAATCATGAGAAAATAAGAAGAAGAAAACCATTAGATTATGGAGGACTCACTAGATATGCCAAAAATAGAAGCTCTACCTTCTTTGGATGTTTGTAGGAGTTAAACTATCGTCAAAATGCATTTATGATGCATGAAAAGCTCTAAATTTGGAACTAGCAATTAACCATCTGCACACCTCTAAATTCTTCAAAAAATTATGGCACACCTTTGGAGAAGTGCACCTTGCACACCTTGGAATAAAAGTCCAAAAATGCAAAATTTTACCAAGTGTCAAAACTAAAATTTTAGCTTCTTGGTTTTGTTCCCCTTCATACCAGAGCTATGTCTGGGTATTTTCTCTTGAATTTCTCTATAATCTCCATCACTTGGATTGAATCTCAAAAATATAAGGCATCATATTTATCCTTTACTTTTTGCCTATAGTTTCCCACTTCTATGCAAGTCTCTGCAAAATCTCCCAATTTCACATCCAATTCTAGCAATGCCTCTTCGGTCTTAAATGCCTATCTAATATCCTCATTAGTGGAAGCTTCTTCAAAATTCTTCCAAAATTGTTCAAAAAATACTTGTATAGTCATGAGTTTATCTATTGAATCATCTTCAAAAATGTCCAAGAAAGCATCACTGTAAAGTCCCTTTGCTTCCAAAATCTACTCTTGGGCTTGATCCTTGAGCTTATGAATATCTAGATGCAATGTTTCCATTACTTTATTACCATCCATAATATTCTCTATCCAATCATCTATCTTACCTAGCTCATCTACAGTATAAACATCCATTAACATCTGATATGTCTAACCCTTTATTGACTATAATGCTTGCAGGTCTATACCCTAGGTATGTACTTCATCCACTAACCCAAAATTTTGGTTCAATATAGCAACCAACTTATCTACATTATTTTACATGTGACATAGTAGTTTAAGATTTGAATGTATGATCTGCACACCTTTCTCTTCAAAACTTTCCTCCCATTGCTAACAAGCCTTTAAAAATGGATCTAATTACACATTCTCCTTTTCCCTCTTATCAAGTGTCACATTTAGAGTCTCCTCGAGATCAAATGGACCAACTACTTCATTCAAATAACCTCTTGGGATTTCATTTTTCTTCTAGAGGTTTAACAATTCAGACTCATCCTATTCCAAGTGCCTAAATACTTCTTTGATTCTTGTAGTAACCATCAATTTGGCAGTACCCATAGTGGGTTTTCCAAGAAAGACCTCCATGATTTGATAATCTTTTGCAATCAAGTCCTTAATATCTGCATGTAGAGGAGGGATAGAAAAATGAGTAAACAAGTCTTATTTTTGATCACTCATAACAAAAGCCAGTGTTTGTGCATCACCTAGGGGTGGCTTAGGTTTCTTGAGAGCTTCAATTAATTATCCCATTCCCTCTTTCCTAATATAATACAACTACCTTTTGTTTCTATCCATCACCTCTTTTCTCGACCATCTTAGAGTATCTTCCATCAGAGATTTACCCTTAGATGAAGAAGGAGCTTGTATTGCTAGGCTTTTTCACTTATCACTCCTCTTCGAAGTCTTCTCCTTTTGTGAGAGATCTACCTTAGGAATTTATGTGTCTATCAAGTCCATATTCCTCACCTCTATGTTGAAATTTACAATAAGAAAGGTAAAATTCTAGGGGGGTTAATCTGTTGATATCTGATTGAAAAGATCATTGCTGAAAGAGATTATTGAAAGAGGGAGATTGTTGAAACAGATCATATGTTTCAATCATTATTTTTTAACTAATGTCAAACTTGTTATTTGTTGGTAAGACAATTTCTTATAAGATCCAAGTAGTATCACTTAGTTGATTGATGAAAAGCATTAAATCAATAAGATGTAACAATAGCACCCAGATGAAAGGTTGAGTTATGGTTACGTAATGAAGTATAGTGAAATGATGTATTGATAATCTACTTGAAGTTACAAAGATTGGCCATACTTAGAAACTTTAGAAGAACAAATAATACTAAGACTATCTACAAAGCTTGACCAAGTTGATAGTAGGTGTTAAGCAAAGATAAATTATGTCAAGCAGAAAATTAGTTGGTGCCGAGTAAAAAAAATTCCAGTGTGTGTCAAGTAACATAGCTAGTGTAGAGCAAAATACAATAGGTGTTGAGCATCAATAAAATGTAGTTGATGCCAAGTAATTTTATAGTTGATGTTGATTGATGTAGTATGTGTTGAGCATCAGAAGATCAATAATGTCGAGCTATTGCATTATGACACAGATCATAGATTTGCCAAATATAAGCTAACAAGTTTATTTTCTTGAAGTTTGTGAACTAGGTGGAAGATAAGACTGATGATTTGGTGGTACAAAATTTGAGGGAAACCATTTTTGGGTGAATTCAAATGGATTTTAGGAGAAGTTTCGAGAAAAGACAAGATATGGGGTAGATACATTACACCCTACCTAAGCCATCTAAACCCTAATTGGATGATTGAAAATGGAAAATTATTATAATTTCCTATTTAAGGAATGTCTATTCATGAAACAAAGAGAGTTAGAGAGGTCTGAATCAAGATATTAGTGAAGGTCAAGAGGACCTAAGGAAGAACAGAGATAGAGAGTCAAGAACTCTGCTTCATCTAGTGACCAAAGAAGTAACTGCATTGGCATACCAAGCAAGAAGGCTAAAGGAGAACAAATGCTTGAAAGGTGACCAAGATATTAGAGCTACAAAGAATGAAATACAAGAAAATTGAGGACTAAACTATGATCTGAAATCAGCAAGACAAGTTGTAAGTTGTGTTAGATCAAATACTCTACTGTACTCTCGAACAATTGTATCAGGTAGGGTAAAATCCTTTGGACTAAGGTTGACTTAATAGTCATTAGAAAATCCTTTAATAGGGTGGCATTCAAAGTGAATGGCCTAAAGTCTTTTAATCAGGCTCACTTCTAATAGGGTGATTGAAATCGCTTAACCTGGTCACATTTAATAGTGTGCATTGTAACCTTTAATAGGGTTGGCCTTTCACAGGGCACCACTTCAGAAGAGTGAACAAGGAGTAGCATGTTACTGGTGGTTTTTTTGAAATTGGGTTTCCATGTTAAATTACTATGTCAAGTGTGTGGATCAATTTTATGCTTCATTTTTTACTATTGCATGTTGATTTAACAGTAACTTGTAAGTGTTGGTAATAAGCTTGGATGCATATATTGATATGAATATTTAATGAGTTCATTAATCTAAGTGAAAAGTTTTATTCGTACATTTGGACCTTGAATAACTAATTCAACCCCCCCACCTCTTAGTTATTCTAAAAAATTCTAACAAGTGGTATCAGAGCCATCTGTTGACTAAACTAGTTTGAAGGTTCTAGAAGCACAAAGATCAAGATGTCCAAGAGAGAAGTACCCAAGCTTAATAGAGATAGCTTCCCTGCATGGAAAAGTTTAATGAAGTTGCATCTTGGAGGAATTGGAGATCATGCATAATCCATTATTTTAGTATATTATGTTGATCTTGTTGGAGCTCCTACTGTAGAAGATATGAAGAAGAAGAACGAACATAATCAAGAAATGTTGGAGATTGTCTCTGCTCTTAGCTATGCAGAATTTGATGATGTCAAAGGATGTGATACTGCAAAGAAGATGTGGGATTCCCTAACAACCATCTATGGAGGAGACAAAAATGTTCAAAAAGCCAAGTTAGAGAGCCTCAAAGGTAAATTTGATGACATGAGAATAGAAGAAGGTGAAAACATTTCTCAATATGTTACTAGGATAAAAGAAGTTAGTGCAATAAAAGGTGCTACTAGTCAAATAGATGATGATACTATATTAAGTAAAGTCTTGAGGACATTACTACATGTTTATGCTATTAGGGTTTCTACAATTCAAGAAATGAGATATATATGAGGAAATAATCTAACCCTTGAAGGTCTGGTAGGAAGACTTATTGCTTTTGAATTATCCAATTTTGACAATTACAAACCAAAAAATCTTGAATTTTCTTTTAAGGATAAGTTACTATTGAAAGATTCTAATAAGAAGAAGTGGAAGAAGAAAAGAAAGATAAAGCATGCATGCATGCATCCAGATAAAGAAGATGTTGGAAAATTGGAAGAAGTATTGGCAAAAAGATTTCACAAAGGTAAATGAAAATTCAAAGGTAAGTTACCCATCATTTGTTTCAATTGTAATGAAGTTGGTCATATTACTGCAAGATGTACACAGAAGAAAAACTACAGAGAAGGAAACAAGTACAAAAATAGAAGAGAAAATGATAATTGAGATTACAAAGACAAGGGCAAAAAGTGTTACATTATTGAAGAAGATGAATCTAATGAACATGATGATGAAGTGGCATATGTTGCAATGAAGGATGAATCTGATGAGGATGAGGCAACTACACTTGTTACTTGTGTAAATTAAAATGACAAGTGGATCATTGATAGTGGATGCTCATATCTCATGATAGTAGATAAAAAGTAAGTTCCTTACCTTAAATCATTATGATGGAAATAGTGTTAGATTTGGTAATGATGCTCCATGTTTGATAAAAGGAAAAGGTTCCATTAAACTCACAAAAAATATCTCTTGTGATAATGCTTACTATGTTGAAGGATTGAATTATAATTTGTTGAGTGTATCACAAATAAGCAATGTAATATGCAAATTTAAATTTGGAAACAAGACTACTATGATATATGAAAAAAATGGAAAACTGATAGGAAAAGGAGATCAAAATAGAAGTAATCTATTTTACCTGGATATAGAGGATGCTACTTATCTTATGGTGAAATTTGATGATGAACGGTTATGGAATAAAAGGTTGTGTCATGTTAACTTTTATAGCTTGATTAATATCAGCAATTTGAAGAAAGTTAGAGGTTTTCCTAATTTGAAAAAACTTGATAATGTGGTAGGCAAACAATGTCAGCTAGGCAAAATGATTAAGTCAAGTTTCAAAAGAAAAACTTACACCTCTAAAGAGATACTAGAGATAGTTCATACTAACTTGTGTGGACCTATCAAAGTGCAAGGTTATAGGGGAGAAAAATATATAATGCTTCTTGTAGATGATTACTCTAGGATGATGATAGTCATGTTTCTAAAGCAAAAGTCTAGTGGTTTTCAAATGTTTAAGTGGTTTTTGGAAAGAGTTAAAAAAGAAATAGGTAAGAGTCTAAAATGTTTGAGATCAAACAAAGGAGGAGAATTCACATCAAAAGAATTCAAAGTGTTATGCAATGATAGAGGAATCAAAAGATAAACATCAGCACCCAAGACCCCTCCATAAAATGGGATTGCTAAAAGAAGAAATAAGTCAATAATGGACTGTGCCAAGACACTTATGATGGAAAAGAATGTTGCTCTAAAATACTAGAGAGAAACTGTAAGTACAGCTATCTATACTCTAAACTAACTACAAATCAAGAAAGGTGCTAATTCAACACCTTTTGAACTATGGTATGGATATTCACCCAATGTAAAATATTTTAAGGTATTTGGGAGAAAATGTTTTATTCTTAAAGATGTAAGGAAGGGTACATTTGATGCAAAGAGTAATGAAGGTATATTCCTTGGCTACTCCACAAGAAGTAAAACATAGAAGTGTTTGAGTGCTAACACTAACAAAATTGTGGAAAGTGCAAATGTAAATTTTGATGAATACACAGAAGCTCATGATGTTAAACCAATCAAAGAACCAAAGGAATACAAATCATTTGTATACTTCTATGAAGGAATTCCTACTAAAGAAGACGTTGCCAATCAAGTTTGAAATCAACAACAAATTTTAGTAACTGTCGAGTCACAGCCAGTGAATGTCAAATTGAATTCAAGAATTGAGTTGCATTCAGATGCCAAGTTACAAAATGAAGAAACTGCACATTATGATTCTGAAGTTAGTATGCATAAAAGAGAAGTTAATATACCTAATAGAAATATACATAGTGACTCTAAAGCTAAAAGAAAAAATGAAGAAATAGGAGCTAATCCAAGACTTTCCAAATATGTTAGAAGACATCATCCTATTGATCAAATCATTGGAAACAAAGATGTTAAACCAATGACAAGGAATTGACTGAGGAATGAGTCATGTTTTCTAAGCAAGAAAGAACCCAAGATAGTAAAAGATGCTCTAGAAGATGATGATTGGTACAAAGTTATGGAAGAAGAGATCGATCAGATAGAGAAAAACAAAACTTGGATTTTAGTTCCAAGGCTAGATGACAAAAATGTGATTGGTACCAAGTGGGTGTTTAGAAACAAGCTAAATGAAATTGGTAAAATCACAAGGAACAAAGCCAAACTAGTTTGCAAAGGATATGCACAAGAGGAAGGAATAGACTATGGGGAGACATTTGCCCCTATTGCAAGAATGGAAGGAGTAAGAACTCTACTTGCATATGCTGCCTCCAAAGGATTCATAGTTTATTAGGTGGATGTTAAGTCTACATTTCTAAATGTCATACTAGAAGAAGAAGTTTGCATAGAACAACTAGAAGGATTTGTTGATGACAGCAACAAGGATAAGGTATGTAAACTACACAAATCTCTCTATGATTTAAAACAAGCACCAAGAGCATGGTATGAAAGACTTCATAAGTATCTTGTGAAGATTGGATTTGAAATAACTAATGACAACAGTAATTTATACATAAAAATAGAAAAAGGTAAAGACCTTTTATTATCTAAAATATTTGTTGATGATATAATATTTGGAGGACAAGATGTTTTATGCAAGGATTTTGCTAATCAGATGAAAAATGAATTTGAAATGTCAATGTTTAGTGAGATCGAATTCTTTGTGGGATTGCAAGTTTATCAACTTAAGTATGGCATATTTGTTACCCAGTCAAAGTACATCAAGGAGATATTGAAAACATTTGGACTAGAAGAGTCAAAACTAGTAAGCACACCCATGATAATAGGACACAAATTATCAAAGAATGATGATTCTACTAAAGTGAATCAAACACTATACAGGTCAATGATTGGTAAATTACAATATGTTGTATATAGTAGACCTGATATTGCATTATGTGTTGGAATAGTTGTAAGATTCTCTACAAATCCTAGAGAAAATCATTTAATGGAAGTGAAAAGAATAATGAGATACTTGAAAGGGACAAAAGAGTTTGGCCTATAATACAAAAGGAATGAAAAGTTTGATTTAAGAGCCTACATTGATGCTGATTGGGGAGGTAATATAGATGATAGAAATAGCACTAGTGGAGGAGCACTTTTCTTAGGCAAGAGACTAGTTACCTAGGCTAGTAAGAAGCAAAGTTATATCTCACAATCCATAGTTGAAGCTGAATATGTTGTTATTGCTATAAACTGCACAAACATTGTATGGATGAACCATCTATTCAAAGGAATGAAGGAAGAAATAATAGAAGCTATGATACTTTATTGTGATAATACCAGTGTTATAAACATATCAAAGAATCCAGTGATGCATGCCAAAATAAAGCACATTGCAATCAAGAATCATTATGTAAGAGAGCTAGTTGAAGACAAAGAGGTGAAGATGGAGTATGTTAATACAAAGGAACAAATTGCTGACATCTTCACAAAACCATTACCTAAGGATGCATATGAATATCTAAGAGGTAAGTTAGGGGTGATACCCCTATCAAAGGTTGTTTAAATAACAACAAGACTACCTTGCGTCAAATAGGTTAATTGACAAATGTTACAAATCAATGTAGAAGATCTTACTTTAAGTATTACCTAAAGTAATTAAAGTATTTAAATCCCAAAACAATCACAAGCAAGGTGACAGAGGGAGAAACTAAAGATACTACAAATTCTATATCTGCATGTTAAGATGTTGAGATGATGTGTCTTTGGAATTGTTGTCAAAGAGGGAGAAATAGCAAAAACTAATCAAACCTAAGAAGGATTAAAACCCTAGAGGGAGAAATAGATCAGAAACCTGAGAGGGAGAAAAGTAGAAAAGAAATAGATCAAAAACCTAAGAGGGAGAAAAACATAAAAGAAATAGATCAAAAACCTAAGAGGGAGAAAAGTAGAAAAGAAATAGATCAAAAATCTAAGAGGGAGAAAAGCAGAAAAGAAATAAATTAGAAACCTAAGAGGGAGAAAAATATAAAAGAAATAGATTAGAAACCTAAGAGGAAGAAAAGTTTAAAGAAGCTAACAAGGACAAATAGCAGAAAGAATAGCAGAATAGTAAACAATAATCAAGATAACAGATCAAAGAGGGAGAAAAGACAGAGGAAGAAAATTACTACTATTGTTGATAAGATCATGAAAAATACTTCCTAATCTACCTTGCAAAGAGGGAGAAATTAGAAGTTGGAAGGAAGTTGTTGATGAGAACGTCTTGACAAGTTTTTCTTTTTGTTATTGCATTATTGTTTTAACCTAGTTAGTTTGGTCAAACAAAATGTTTTACCATTTAGATGACTTGGCTAATTAGTTTGGTTTTCCATCAATGCTAAAGAGGGGGATTGTTGATATCTGATTGAAAATATCATTTTTGAAAGAGATTGTTGAAAGAGGGAGATTATTGAAGTAGATCATATGTTTCAATCATTATTTTGTCACTAATGTCAAACCTCCTATCTGTTGGTAAGACAATTGCTTATAAGATCCAAGTACTATCACTTAGTTAATTGATGAAGAGGATTTAATCAATAAGATGTAATAATAGCACCCAGAGGAAAGGTTGAGTTATGATCATGTAATGAAGTACAAGGATTAGTTAAGACAATGGTGAAATGATGTATTCATAATCTGCTTGAAATTACAAAGGTTGGCCACACTTAGAAACCTTAGAAGAAAAAATAAAAAGAAGATTGTCTACAAAGCTTGACCAAGTTGATAGTAGTTGCCAAGAAAAGATAAGTCATGCCAAGAAAAAAATCAATTGGTGTTGAGTAAAATAAAATTCTAGTATGTGTTGAGTAACACAATCAGTGTCGAGAAAAATACAATAGGTGTCAAACATCAATAAAACATAGTTGATGCCAAGTTTGCAGTTCATGCCAAGTGACATAGTATGTGCCAAGTATTAGAAGATCAATCATGCTAAGCTATTGCATTATGAAAAAGATCATAGATTTGCCAAATATAAGCTGACAAGTTTGTTTTCTTGAAGTCTGTGAACTAGGTGGAAGATAAGATTGATGAGTTGGTGGTACAGAATTTGAGGTAAACTATTTTTGGGCAAATTCAAATGGATTCTAGGAGAAGTTTCTAGAAAAGACAAGATATGGGGTAGATACATTGTATCCTACCTAATCCATCTAAACCCTAATTGGATGATGGAAAATGGCAACATATTCTAATTTCTTATTTAAGGAATATCTAGTCATGAAGCAAAGAATGTTAGAGAGGTCTAAAGAAAGATATTAGTGAAGGTCAAGAGGACGTAAGGAAGAACAAAGATAGAGAGTCAAGAACTCTACTTCATCTAGTGACCAAAGAAGTAATTGCATTGACATACCAAGCAAGAAGGTTGAAGGAGAAAAAATGTCTGAAGGGTGAAAAAGCTATCGGAGTTGTGAAGAATGAAGCCAAGAAAATTAAGGACTGAACTATTATCTAAAATTTTCAAGACAAGTTGTAAGTTGTGTAAGATCAAATACTCTATTGTACTCTCTAAAAATTGTATCAAATAGGGTAAAATCCTTTGGACTAAGGTTGACTTAATAGTCATTAGAAAATCCTTTAATAGGGTAGCATTCCAAGTGAATGGCCTAAAGTCTTTTAATTAGGATCACTTCTAATAGAGTGATTGAAATCTCTTAACTAGGTCACATTTAATAGTGTGTAGTGTAACCTTTAACAAGGTTGGCCTTTCACTAGGCATCACTTCAGAAGAGTGAAAAAGGAGTAGCATGTTACTGGTGGTTTTTCCCAAATTGGGTTTCCAAGTTAAATCACCATGTCAAGTGTGTGGATGAATTTTATGTTTCATGTTTTATTGTTACATGTTGATTTAATAGTAACTTGAAAGTGTTGGTAATGATCTTAGATGTGTATACTGATATGAATATTTGATGAGTTCACTAATCTAAGTGAAAAATTTTATTGTTACATCTAGACTTTGAGTAACTAATTCACCCCCCCTCTCTGTTATTCTAAAGAATTTTAACATAATCAGTGCTTCAAAATTTGACCCATAAAACATTCACCACACTTCCATCTCACATATTCAATAAGTCAAATGAAATACCATGTAAATAATGTACATATAAAGTATGTAAATAAGTAAGCATTCATGCATATATGACACTAGATATGATTACCCAAAAACCCTCCAATGAGAAGGTAAAACTAGGTTAGGGATGACACCCACAAATATTCACTGCTATAGTAGTAAAGTGTATCCAATGAAGGTTACAATGTTTGATCATGAGACATGATCTACCCTATGAAAGGTTAGCCCTATTAAAGGCTTACAAAGACTATTAGGTCTTACCCCTTTAAAGGATTTCAACACCCTATTAGAAGTGTGCCTTGTTAAAGGACTTTAACTCACAATTAAGTAAGAACCTTGTTAGATGAGTGCAATACAACCTATTAGGACTACTCTATTAAGAGATTTAACTAATTCACCTATTATAATATCTCAATATTGATCCTATGGTTAGTACTTTGTTGCTTGATGATAGATCACCTCTAAACTAATGTGTTCTTGATTCTTCTTTATCATATGTCTCTCTATTGTTTATTATTTCCTTCCTCTGTTCTCCTTTAATTGATTCTACAATGCAATTTCAATTCATAACTCAGCCACTATGAATACTCTATTTGCACATGCAAAGTTCTCTCTTCACTCCTTCAACACACTCTAAAAATTTTTGGGTTTGTCCTCCTTAAGAAGACCTAGGTGACTTAGGGTTAGGTATGAATCAATAGCTGTAATTCATCCATTTTGCTGCTTAAACCTTCCCTTTACCTAATTGGATGCATGTTTAGGGATTTCAACTTAAGATTCATCCTTATCAGAAAAGTATCATAATTGAATCTATAAGCCAACTCAAAAATGGTTTACATAGTAGTTTGTGCCAATAGAAACAACTATGACAAAACTATGTTACTTGGCATCTGAAGTCCCTGATGCTCAGCATATACTAATTTCTATACTATAACTCGACATCTAAATGACTTGACATGAACTACTTAGCTCATGAGTCACTTAGCATATATTATCTACTTGGTACTTGAGTGATTCGACATGCTCTATCTTATACATGTTGTGCTAGCATATACTACTTGTTTGGCATGAACTAAGTAAATGACTTAAGTGTATAAACACTCACTAGTCAAAACCAACCTAAGATCAACAATCTCCCCCTTTGACATTAGTTGTCAAAAAAAATTGTTCATGCATTAATACTTTTATTATTACGAGCATAACATATCTCTTATTCGGCTTCTGTACAATATTTTTAAATATCAAAATTTTGCAACAAATTATACCTCAAAATCTTATAACTCCCCCTAAGTTGTTAGATCTAGTCCTGTACTAAAAAATGTTACTCCTCTTGAGTATACGTGCCTCAACTAATACCCTTTTACTTGCTTCTTTTCCTTGTTTTGCTTTTTTTTCTCCCCCATGCTCTTCCTCTTCCTTAGCTTAGCTTTCTTTCTCACCCTTTGCTTAAGCTAACTTTCTCCCCCTTTTTGACACTAATGTTAATGGGCTATACACTAATAGTGTGTTGGTCCAAGAAATATTTATGGACCTCAAGGATAATCTTAAGAGAAGAATCCCAATTGTCACAAGCTATCTTAAAAAATTTAATTTGGATGGCTAGCTTGGTAGAAAGGTGAACTAGGCCATCTAATGTAGAAAGAATGGGGTATTTCTTCATAAGATTCTCTACATAGCCAAACTCTTTGTGAAAAATCTCCATTTGAGGATTCAATGTAGTTTGGATGGTTATTAGTTTGGCCATTATGTCGGCTTTATCTGTAGATAGTTTTGCTAATTGACTCTGGTTTTGCAATAAAGTCCTAAAATGCTTCTCACTTTGAGCTAGAGTCATGGGAAATTTAGCTCCTGATTATTTTATGTTACTCTCCAAGCTCAAGATGTGATTCCTTGTTTCTTGTGTGAAGAGTGTGGGATTGCATAGTTTGGTGTACAGAGAGAAAATGTTCTCAAGTACCTTCTTCACGCTATCTATCTTAGCTACTAATGCAACTTGTGTAAGTGCTATATCACTAGATATTTTCTCATTAACTTTACTTTGAAATTTCTTTTTAGACTATTCTAATAATTTTGCATTAGTATCAAGGTCTACATTGCTTACATTTTCCACTATATTTGTTAATTGTTTAATAAGTGGTTTTTTTGCATCTAGAGTAGGCAAACTAAATGCATCTAGGAAGATTTCTTTAATAAAAAGAAAAGCTTGCTTTTTCCTATGCTCCCTTTTGAGAAGTTCTTGATGTTTCTTTCTATCCAGGGCTTCTTGAAGTATACATGTCTGCTCAATTGTCATTGTGGCATAATCATATTTTGGCAAAACAATTTCTTCATCTAGGCTTATATCTCCATATTTTGTTACCTCTTCTACATTTTAAAAACTTGGACTTGGCACTTAGAATTGCAAAGGTGTTGCATCTATGCTCAACCTCTGAAGAGTGTGACTGGAAGGAGTGCTAGATTATGCTAAAGTTATGAATTCTTAAATTGGTGCTAGCTCCTTAAACTTTGGAGTCAACTCAGTCTCTTCAGGTTTGTCATTTTCTACCACATTACCTTGAATTGTACCTTAAACTTGTGTTGGAGGTGGAGTTGAATCTATCTGACCTATTTGACTCTGTGTTTCAGTAGTGGCTCGAGTTTCCACTTTATCCTCTCCAATTGCATCAACATTTTTTTGGTGTAACTTTTGGTACTTTATCTGAAGATTGTACATTAGTGACTTGAGGGGTAATTGTAGGTGGTTCTTGTGTTTTCACCTCCTCCATTGTAGTGTTAGTCACTAATTTTTTAATTTCATCTATACTCACCAATACATGGTTGTCACACAATTTAGCCTATAGTGTAGATTGATCAAGTATCTTTTCCAAGTCTTCCTCTATTAAGGGGTTGATGTTTTGAACAATGAGATCAAAAACATCCTTTTTAGTGATAGTTTAAATACTTACACTTTTTTTTTGTTGAGGATTGACATTTGGAAATTGTGTATCTTGTACACTTTGTTCTTATTGTTGCTCTTTCTTAGTTGTTTCCTGATCATCTATATTCATTTTAGTACCTCCCTCAACTGTGTCTTCATTATTGGCATCTTCTTCATCATCTTTAACCCCAATAGGCTCTTGTTCTCATTATTTAACTATAGGTGGTCCATATTTAATTTTCCATATTTATGCGGTCTTCTTTATAACATCTTCAATGTTGATCTACAGTATGCTAAATTCCTTATGTTTAGGAACAAATCTAATAGCATATTTCTTTTATGAATTTAGCTATCTATACCTTATTGAGTTCAAGCATAACTTGAGCAAGGGATTTTTTCCTAATTTGAATTTCTAAGTTCAAATAATAATGCCATTTTTTCTCAACTCTTTCATATAAACTTTTAGTCATGGAGTTGGCAATCTCTAGAGGGGCTTTCTTAAAATTGGCCATCATGGCATATATTGCCTCCTCCACTTGATTGTTTTCAACTTTTCCAAGATTTTCAAAATCAATGTGAGAAAATCCTAATAAATTTGCATTATTTCTAACATTCTCACATAGGTTGTCTAGATCTAAAGATGAATTATGACTTACCACTTGGAATTGGTTGTTGTCATCAGATTCAGTTCTTTCCTCATCACATTCAGCCTGAGAAATGTATTTTCTCCTTGGTCTTTTTTGTGCTCTTTTATACTCTATAGGTTTGGCTTTCTCTTTAGCCTTTTTTGCAATGACACTTGCACTAGCCCTTGTGGTAGGTGTTTTAGGTTTGGGTTTCTTAGTTTAGCAACCTTATTGGGTCTTGTCATTATTTATGCCTTAGCCTTTCTCTTTTTTTGGTCAGTAGGAATAGGTGGTTCCTTGGCTTCTTCTTCCTTGGCACTTTCTATAGTTTTTGTTTCTTCCTCTTGCTAATCTTCACCCTTTCCTTGTGTCAAAGGAAGTGGTGCTTCAATCTGAGTGTTTTCTTCCTCTTCATTCTCTTCCTGCCTAGCACCTTCACCAAATTTTGCTTTCAATTTCTTTACTAATTTCTCCTTCTTTTTTATGACAGAGGCATTTTTTAATTCCATAGTAATCTTAGATTTGTCCATCTTATAATTCCCAAATGCTTTGGCATCTTTGTCTATTTCTTTTGCAAGTAATGCTTTTATTGTTTCAAATGCCTCATCTATATTAATTTCATAGCCTAATAGTCTTAGCCATCTTACTCTTGGAGTTGCTACTTTAACAAATGTATAATCAGCATTAACTAGGAAATAAACATCATCATAATGCTTTTCCACTAATGATACTAGAATCCTCAATATTTTCTTCAAGGATTGCTTGAAGTCTTCAAAGTAATTGGTTATTACTGACTCAAAATTCTCACCTAGTTGTTCAATGAACTCTCCTATTTATATTGCCACACACCTGTTTGTCTTCCATGCCACAGTGCCAAATGTAGGAAATGTGTTATGAACATAAAAGAAGATACATATCAAAATAGATCCAAATTTACACTAAGCACTCTTTATTTTCCTTATTGCTCCTGATTTTTCAATCAATTGTTGTAGCTGCAACTTGGCAAGATCATATGTATGATCCTTCTTGACAATCTTGTAACCCATATCCACTACAATACAGCGTACATTGTTCAATTTTCTTGATTGATAAAACTTACATGCAATTACCCTTACTACAAAATCTATTAGAGGATCTATGATGGTGTCTATGGTCATTCCCCTCTTATTCCACACAGCCCTTGTGTTCTTTTCAATAACTTCTTTGGACTCACTCCTCATTGTCTTTGGTCGATCTAAGGTTGGATACCCTATTACCCTATGGATTATTCTTTTTGTGATTTTGATTGGCCCATTATCTAACCACAGTGAACTATCATGAATCCTACTCAAAACAATCCTGATCCATTTCATTTTGAAAATGTTAGGGAAATCTAGGGCATGAGTTAACTATTTCTTTTCTAAAATATTGAATTTTTCCCTTAACACACCATTTTCACATAGTTTATCATATGCTTCTCTAATTTCTATGTCACCAATACTCCCAATTTTATAATTATAGCATTTTTTGGCATCCTAAATCATTAAAACTTGTGGTGGTATCATACATAATGCAATGGAGGGATCTTGTTTGCATTCTATGTCTGGTATGGCTTTGAAAATAGGTTGTTCTACTTCATTGGTAACTAACTAAACATTGCAAACCTCTTTTCCCTCTACACCTTTTTCCTTTCAAGAACTAGACACCATTTTACAAAACTAGGGTTTACAAAATTAGAAACAACATAGCTCAACACATGATAAATACCTTGTAAAATCTGATGGAATGATGTCAAATGGCTATTCAAATCTCTTACAAATGCTTTAGATGAATTTCTAGATTGCCTTTAGCTCTTCTTCCTCTCTCTCTATTTTGAATGATGTTAAATGAGAAAAAATTGATCAAATACCCATTTGAAATATTACAAATAATGTTAAGTGCTTACATAGCTGTAAGCTTGACATCAACTAATTTCTAGCTCACTTGGCATCCACTAGTACTTTCATTCATTTGGCAACCATTATAAGCTCAGTAACAACTTTTCATGCTTGGTAGTAACATGAAAAACTTAAATATTTTTCTTTGATTCCTAATAATAGCTTGCATCTTTATTCATGCTTATGTAAACTTTTCATAATTAAATCCTTTGGAACTAATATATGATATAACTTTTGAATATCAGTCCCACATACCTCTTGATTGCTTAGTTTGATGAGGTGTGATCACCTAACCCATTGGGTGAAGTGTTCGCTTCTCTACTTAATGTGCTACAATCCTCCTTTTTCTTCCATGTCTTGTTCATTTCATTTCTGACATTTTCAATATCTGTCTTGCTTTTTCCTTTATTGAACTCGCAACTTGGTGCCTTTGACCTTGTTGGACAATATCAACTAATGTGAAAAATCTTCAAATAGCTAAAAGATGTGGTTTGACTCAAACACCTTTTGTAGTCACTTCTGAAGTATATTATTATACAATTCTCAGGAACATGTCCATACTCTTGACAATAGTGACAACTATACCTTGTATTATAATCTCGATTATAAGAGTTTCCATCGTTGTTTATCTTTTTTTGTCTATTTTATGACAACATGAGTTTTGATCTGCACTCAAAATCTCTGTCCATACTTCTACTAGTTATAAAATTATCCTTCAAATCTTTGAGTGTGCATGGTCTTAGTTTTGCATTCATGTGCTTGATAACTTTGTTTGTTACACTTCTAATAGTGACCCATGCTCTTTTTCTTAACATTCTAATTTATATTTTTTCTCCTGCATACATTTGCAGTGTGTCCTTTATTACCACAATTATGACAAGTGGGTTTAGAATTCTTACCTTTGTTACTCCTTTCTTCAGCATTTTTGGATGACTCTCCTTCTTTAATACTTGTGTATCCCAGTCTGGATGTATCATTATTGGATCTAGAGGATCTCAATAATTGCTCAAAGTATTTTATGACTTGATTAGGTTTATTAAAACATTTTAGAAATTCCTTTTCCCTTTTTAGGTAATTATTTAATTACTCATTCTGCAACTTCAATGTTGTTATCTCAATGTCCTTGACATTCAATTCATAGTTGGCATTCATCATTTGACCCAGAGTATTCAATCACATGTTAGCAATCATAGTTAGCTCTAATGATTTCTCTTCTAGTCTACTGGTCAAAACTCTTTTGTAATCTTCAATCATGGATTTTTCTTCCATAGATTTATTTTTCTATTTGGTCACCTCACATAGCAATATGGCTTGTTATTCTTGCTCTAACTTGAGATTTCTAATTTCTTCAACTTGGATTCTGTTCTTTTCCATTAGATCTACAACTGTTGCATCAAATTCATTGGAGTCTCCATTAGCAAATAGCTTAGTAGTGTCTATCTCTCTATAATGTGTGACATTCTCCTCAATAGCAATTTCCTTTCTTCTCTTTAAATATTTCTTTTAATCTTCTCTTACTTTATTCAATTGATGTAGAATGAGTTGTATTTCAATTTTTTGATTCTCAATGATCTTTTCCAACTTGTAGAATTCCATTTTGAATATCTTTCCTCAAAGCTACAAAGCTTCTCTTTCAGAGAACTAGGCTGTGATACCAATTGTTGGAATTTACAATAAGAAAGGTAAACTTCTAGGGGGGGTGAACCAGTGCTTCAAACTTTTACCCATAAAACATTCACCACACTAAAATCTCACATATTCAATAAGTAAATTAAAATACCATGTAAAGCATGTACATATAAAGTATGTAAACAAGTAAGCATTCACACATTGCCCAAAAACCCTCCAATGAGAAGGTAAAACTAGGGTGTGGATGACACCCACAAGTCTTCACTATTGTAGTAATAAAGTATATCCAATAAAGGTTACAATGTTTGAACATGAGACATGATCTACCCTATAAAAGGTCTACCCTATTAAAGGCTTACAAATATTGTTACATCTTAACCTATTAAAGGATTTCAACACCCTGTTAGAAATTGTAAGGAAACTTGGCAACAAAGAATATAACCATTTCCACATAACCCATAATAGATCTGAAATAAATACGGAATTAAAATCCACATGCAAGAGAATAGACAACATACCCACAAAATTGTGACACAAGATATACCCTGGGAAACCCTCATTCAGGGAAAAACTCAGCCTCCAAAAGCATCCATCACCATGTATTATTCAGCAAAAAATACCATTGCCATACAACCATGGAAGCCTTCATGGCCATAGCCACAACTGAGCAAACTATGTGAACAAGCATGAATCCACACATCCCATGCCATGTTTTCAACCTTCACAAATGCTCCCTTGGCTAACCTGTCAAGCCTTGTCCCGCTCGACTCTTGCCTTTTGTTTTCTCCTTGTCACTCTTTCTCTTTCTCTCTACAACAACTACCCTTGTGGTTGCTTATATAGTAGCAAGTCCCACAAAACCACCAAGTGGTATTACATAAACCATGTGCTAAAACCATGTGCTACCTAACCCACTGACCCCACATTTAATATTGGGCATTTAATTCTTTTCCCCAATATTAAATAATTACATGAAATATTTTCACAATGTTACAATACAACTCATCAAGAATATTCCATGGGAATCTTTACATGTTGCACATCCATCTAGGCACAACATTACATAATAAAATAAAATAATAAAATAGCAATATTATGCAATGTGTGCAACACCCATTATTTCAACAATCTCCCACTTGTTGTATACATTGCATAGGGTCAATCCGTAGCCACATAAATGAATAAGGGAATAATCCCTCCTAGCACATCCACCATCATGGATCAAAATACACCAAGTGCTCCATCCTGGTACCCGCAAAAAAATCAAAGTATCCAGCATTTCGAACATGAATGATCTCACCTCCTATTATGCCACTCCCCCTAGACATACATAGAAGCCATCCAAAGAGAAAGCCACCCAACCTGTCACATTAGAAGATCATAAAATCTTGTACCAACTAAAATTCCAAGCACAAATAACCTGATCCAAAGGTAATCACATGTATCCATAGTTGTCAAAATATCCATAGCTGAAATAGCACCCACAGCAAGTGCCAAACCCATCCAACTATCCATACCTCAAAGGTATAACAAGTGAATCTCATATTACCAACATATCCAATCTACAACCTGCAATCACAAGCCTCAAGAGCAATACCTGCCACATATATACCAAGAAGCTCCCACTGCAAAAGATAATGTCAAATCTATAACCAATCCACTCAACACATCTCAAAGAAGTGAATCCATGTAGTATCAAGGACATCCACAATACATAAATTGATATCCTGCAAGAACAACTCTCATAACAAGTCTCCAATGCTCTCCCAAATTCTCCACAACCAATAGAGGAAAGAGAAAGAAATAACCATGTCATCTCTCACATGACATACATGAGCACAAACTAGTGATCACAATCTCCAACCAATCTCAAATCCAATGTAGACAAAATTGAACATCCAGGAAGATAACCAAGACTAGAGAAACCATGCAAATCATAACCTGTATCATGTCCTTCTACACACACCTCTAGATGTAAACTGTGCAAGTATGATCTCCTCCATTAAACCCCAACAAGAAGCCTCAACAACACCCAAACCATACATATAACTAATCATGGATGTAAGCCTCTCACAAGAATATCAAACTCAATAAAACCATTCCTAATCCAAGGAATATGCCCAATAAAACCATCTTCTAAGTTCAACCAGCATAACAACATATGCACATGGAGATAACCAATGCTAAACCATATATCAAATGAACCCTCCAGAACTAACTCATGTACCATAGCTCAAGATCCATATCCATGAAAGACAAGCATAAATATAATGCAACTGAGAGAATCAATGGGCTATACCTCTCAAGTAGCAAACCGCCGAGTAGACCAAGAGTGGGGAATGAGAATGCTCATCAAGATACCCAAGTCTCCAACCAAGACTCATGTAAGAAAAATCTCCTCTCAAGTCCATATCAGGTGACTGCCCCTTAGACTTCCTGCTGAAACCATCAACTGTCCCAACAAATACTTCTCTAATCCAAGAGAAATCAGCATCACCACCATCTCTAAGTATCCATGAGCACCTGTAACCAATCAATCCATGCCAACTCCAAATGCAACATAGCAATATCATGAAGTATCCATCTTATGATCAGTGTACTCAATACCAAGAAACTAAACCAAGATCAATGCCAAAGTTCCAACCATGGCCTCAGGAACATAAACATGACAACATGATCTTACCATCTCAACCAAAGAGATAACATGCTCCACATGAACACACTATAACATGTCACAACTCTAAACGCGTATCAAGAGTATACCATGACATAATAATGAAACCATACTCACACCAAGGATAACATGCCAAATAAAAGCATAAACCACACCTTTGCCAAGAACCCTGTGAGTCCTCAAGATGCAACCATCTCCACACACCATGAAGAAAACCATCTCCACATACCAAGAAGAACCATCTCCACATACCATGAAGATAACCAAGAACTCCATGAGTCCTTAAGATCTAACCATCTTCACACACCATGAAGATAACAAGTGCACCATGCAAATGTCAAAGACGCTTCTGCAGCAACAGGATCTAAGACAAACCTCCAGCATCTGCAAACACTCAATAAATATATCAATGCCAACAAAACTCCCACTCAACCGTGGTACCAAGTCACCTATGGCATCATAAAATCCATCCTCTATATGAAGATCCAAACCAAACTAGGAACTAATCCTGCACTGTCACCCCATCACTGTCACAAGCTCCCACTAAACCGTGTATCTAGCTATCCATGACATATGATGAAAAAATCCATCCTCTAACCATGAGAATCAACCAAGGCATTAAATCATCAAAGAACTCAAAGTGCACATCATGAACTCCTCAAAAGAAACTAAATAACCATGATCCTCAACCAAGAAGATATACCACCATAATTGAATCAAAAATCCAAGCTAATGAACATCAAGGATGTACCTGTATAACCAATCATCTCATGCCAAAATCCATGGCACCATAATCACATCCATGAACCGAGCATCTGGCTCTCAATATGTCCAACCTGTCAGCATAAAATAGTCAACCACAATCCTCCACCATGACTGTACCTGGTAACAGCATCTCATCCCTTCTACATGAAGAAAAAATCATGTGACTTAGGGCATAGACAACCCAAATCCAAGCCACCAATCTGAATATGCATCAATAATGAAAGATCAATGGGCAAAGACAACCCATAACCAAGCTATAAATGCAACCTGTAAGTATAGACCGCTTACAACACTGCACAACTTGTAGACCCAACAAGTCATCATGCATATCCAAACCAAAAAACTGATAACCATATCATCATGAGACCAAACTTGAGTATACAATGACATCAAAACTTAAATCTCCAATGCCATAAACTCACAAGTTACCATGGTCAAAATATACCTATAAGTTATTTAGATAAATATATCAACAAATAAATCTTGCCAAACCTACACCAAATCTGAACCAATGTGTAGAGCTCTCCAAGAGCTTTCCGTTGACTACTCGAAGTCCAAAATCTGACTTCGTATGCCCAAGTTATGCCCTAATCCGTGCTCAAAATAAATAACATCTAAATTTAGGGCTCTTAAAACCTAAAAAAATCTCAAAATCACAAAACCAAACCTACACCATGTTGTAGTGCTCTAAATTAGCTTTCCAACGCCTATAACAACTCTGAAATCCGATATTCTGAGAGAAAGTTATGGCCATTTTACTAAGACAGTCTTTTTACCATTTTCAATACGATTTTTCATTTTTAATTTTTTCAGTGATGAAAATTCCGACGGGATTAAATTTGACGGCCATCATGGACTGAAACATAAAAACTCTTTCATTTCCTTTGAACATGGCCAAACTAGGGCATATTATATATCAACTTTTATGGAACTGTCGACCCAGATCCAATGGTGAGGTCTGTTTTTACCTAGGAGGTCATTTCTGCAAGCTACCCCCCAAAACCCTTATTTAAATGAAACATCCAAAAAATCTTTTTGTCCAAAAAATTTCACATGCCCAAATATTTTAACATCCCATCATAACAGCAAATCCAAAACCCTCAGATCTACAATAAATCATTCATATATCTTGCCCTTTCTTTTATCCTCTCATGCATTCCCATGGATTCAATCTAGGGTTACAATAATAAAACCATAGCTCTGATACCACTTGTAAGGAAACTTGGCAACAAAGAATATAACCATTTCCACATAACCCATAATAGATCTGAAATAAATATGGAATTAAAATCCACATGCAAGAGAATAGACAACATACCCACAAAATTGTGACACAAGATATACCCTGGGAAACCCTCATTGAGGGAAAAACCCAGCCTCCAAAAGCATCCATCACCATGTATTATTCAGCAAAAAATACCATTGCCATACAACCATGGAAGCCTTCATGGCCATAGGCACAACTGAGCAAACTATGTGAACAAGCATGAATCCACACATCCCATGTCATGTTTTCAACCTTCACAAATGCTCCCTTGGCTAACCTGTCAAGCCTTGTCCTGCTTGACTCTTGCCTTTTGTTTTCTCCTTGTCACTCTTTCTCTTTCTCTCTACAACAACTACCCTTGTGGCTGCTTATATAGTAGCAAGTCCCACAAAACCACCAAGTGGTATTACATAAACCATGTGCTAAAACCATGTGCTACCTAACCCACTGACCCCACATTTAATATTGGGCATTTAATTCTTTTCCCCAATATTAAATAATTACATGAAATATTTTCACAATGTTACAATACAACTCATCAAGAATATTCCATGGGAATCTTTACATGTTGCACATCCATCTAGGCACAACATTACATAATAAAATAAAATAATAAAATAACAATATTATGCAATGTGTGCAACACTCATTATTTCAACAGAAATGTGCCTTGTTAAAGGACTTTAACTCATAATTAAGCATCTTGTTAGAGGATTTAAATACAACCTGTTAGGACTACTCTGTTAAGATATTTAATTGATTCACTTGTTAGAATGTCTTAGCATTGATCCTATGGTTAGCACTTTGTTGTTTGATGATAGATCAGATCTAAACCGATGTATTCTTGATCCTTCTTGATTAGATGTCTCTCTGTTGTTTACTATTTCTTTCCTCTATTCTTCTCTAATTGATTTTGCAATGCAATTTCAATTCAAAACTCCTTAGCCACCATGATACTATGTTTTTATATACAAACTTCTCTCTTCACTCCTTCAACACACTCTAGAGAGTTTAGGGTTTTTTCTCCTTAAGAAGACCTAGGTGACTTAGGGTTAGGTCTGAATCAATGACTGTGATTCATCCATTTTTTCACTTAAACCTTCCCTTTACCTAATTGGATGCATGTACTTCATAGGGATCCAAACTTAATATTTTTCCTTATCACCAAAATATCAAAATTCAATCTGTAAGTTGGCTCAAAAATGGTTTGCATAGTAGTTTGTGCCAATACAAACAACTATGACAAAACTATGTTACTTGGCATCTAAAGTCTTTGATGCTTGGCATATACTAATTTCTATACTATGACTTAGCATCTAAATGACTCAGCATGCACTATTTACTTGGCTCCTAAATCACTAGGCATATATTGTCTGCTTGGCACTTGAGTGACTTGGCACATGAGTGACTCAGCATGCTCTATTTTATACATTTTGTGCTCAACATATACTACTTGTTTGACATGAAATAAGTAAATGACTTAAGTGTATAGAAACTCATTAGTCAAAACCAATCTAAGATCAACACTTTATATATTGGTAAGTCTATTGAGGTTCCTCATATATTTTTCCATCTTTTAATACTTCGTCAACAAGTATTTGTTGTGGCTCTTCTTCCTATTCAGTTTGCACCTATTCTTCATTACCTGGAGGGGGAGGAGTAACTAAACCTTTATCCAAGCAAGATGAAGCTTGACTTGGTGATGGTGGAGCACTTAAAGGTCCTTGCTGCTGAGGTAGCAATTTACTCCAATCCTCTTGTGGAGGTTGATTTTTTAGGGTATCCCTTATCTTGTTGCCTACCAGCTCAATTCTTTTAGGCATGAAATCAAAATCTAACTTCTAAAATACATCAGCCCCTTGGTCTTCTTGCTCATGAATCTATTGTTGTAATTCATCCTTTGAAGTTGTAGCCTAAATAGGCTATGTAGGAATGGATGGTGGTGTTATAGTGGAGCTTCTTCTCTGCTCTACCTATGTAGCCCTAGCAAAATGAGTCCTTTGACTAAAGGGAAGTTTATCTTCTTCATCTTCATCATCTTCTTCTTCCTTTTCTACAATAACTTCTAGGCATGATGGAAAAGGAATAACCTTTCTTACCACCTTTTGTCTCCTTTTAGGTAAAGGTTTCATTTTTCTTTTCTTATGAGTTGATGGAGATGCTTCTTCCTCTTGTGCAAGTGGAGACACTTTCTATGCTTTTGTTGTTGCTCCTTGCCCTTGTTATGGTAGTGGCACTAGTCGATTATCCTGAGTCTAGATGACTTCTACATTTTATACCCTTTCTACATTCTCTTCCCCTTGATGTTTTGGTGCTTGATTTGCCTCTTCTCCTAGCTCAGCTTGTTGAGGGGAAGCTCTTTTCCTTTTATTTTTACCCTTTTGTGCCCTGAAGTATCCAACTTCTCTATCAAGTTGATGCACTATTTCTGACCTTACTAGAGACTGAGCTATGAATGTTGGCACTATTACCTTCACTCCTCTACCTTTTACTAGGTGGGTTGTAGCTTGGAAAACTAAAGTTTATGGAACTAGATCTATTTTGAATGGTCTCTTGATCCAATCCTTGGTTAATTAGATTACATGCCTCACCCTATGATTAATATTTATGTTTTCTTCTCTTTCAATCTTTGCATTCATGATAGGTCAATCAGATATTTTACCTTTTTTATACAAGGGATCTAAGACCCTTTTAGTGTCCTATTGCATGATCTTTAATGGGACCTTCATTTTCAAAGCACTTCCTACCAAATAGAGTCATCCTAAAATAATCCATTATTCAGATTTTGTAGTCATCCACTACATTCATCTAATGATCCTTTGTGGCATCTTCATGTTGCAGTTGTTTCACTACCAAGTACTAAAATTTGCTAATGTTATCAAAATAGGGACAAGGAGAGTTATAATCCTCCAAGGGATATTGATCCCACTAAGACTCAAAAGTCACAATATCCTACTTTTAGTTAACACTAAATGGACCTATAGTGATGGGTCATAGCTAGGTCTTCTTATGTTGCTTCCTTACTCTCTCATATGAAAATGAGAGTTGTCATGTAATATCTAGCAATATAAGTCTATCACATAGATACTGAGGGAGATTCTTTGGATTAACAGTCATACCCACTACCCTTAAATAGATGAATACTTTAAATTGGATGTAATAAGCACCGATTTCTATAATCTTTGTCACTACCTCTTTTGACATCCTTTTTGCATAATCTCCTTCAATGAATTAGATGATTGCAAAAATTAAGGCATCATTCGCTATTTTGTATACCTTACTGTGCTCTAAAATATTTTTCCCTACCAACTAGGGGTATACCACATAAGGCCATGCATTTGCATCTTGCAAGTTTTCCCTTTTGAACAATCTCAGATAATATATTGCTCTTGTAGCTAATAGGTACACCAAATAGGATGTCATATGAAACCTTTGGTTGTTCTTAACTATCACCAATTTCTCATCTAAATTCTCACTAGGAATTAAAGCCCAATCAAATGGCATCTTTGTTGTTTTGATGGTCTCAATAAAGTGTACCATCCATATATTCAAGTCTCTGGCTACTAGTAATCCCATAACTCTACTCAGGAGCACTATAGAATGTCTGATATCATCTTTCATATAGCCCCTCATCATATCTACTTTCCCTTTTTTTCCCAAGAGGAGTCTTATCAATGACATATGAAGATTGGATAATTTCTTATGCTTCCTCTCCATGCTCTCTATACCACCTTTCTACTTGATGATATGTTAACCTAATATACTAATATACTCTTGGAAGATGGAATACCTTCTCTATATTCTTAGGCCTCAGATCTAGAACAATCTCTCTAGTTATTTTTTTTATAACCCTTACCTCTAAAACATAGTTTTTTGCTAATGCCATAATCAACTTCGAAGACTGTACTAAAACTGGGTGTGACGATGCATTTACTAGTCCTTATTTGATAAGTGCAAATATCATAGGGGGGCTTTCATTTGGCTTGTTTCATAGCACCATGAATGTGTTCCAATCAATATGACCTAGCGCAGTGTCTCAAATTTCTAAATATTCATCTTGGAAGTGTGACTTTGATGTAACACCTTGGAATTTGAAGACCACTAGTTTCAGAGTCATCTTTGCAATGAGGGATAATGAGGAGGAAGCCATTTAGTCTACCCAAAAAAAGAATTCATCATTCTAGAAGGTTGAAAAAAATTAATTAAAACAAACCCTAATTCTAACAAAAATATAACCTAAAAACCCTAAATCTCAAAAATTGAGACAAAACACTTGACAACCCTTCAAAGCACCTCTAATGAACAAAAAAATGGTGCATGTTACACACCTTAAGGGTGCACTAGGTGTGCCTTTCCTAAACAAAACTCTCAATACTAAATTTGTACACCTAGCATACCTTATGGTGTACACTACGTATGCACCCTTATGATACCAAAGTAGGACAAGTATAAAATAAAAGGGTGCACATGTAACATACCTTTTGGGGTGTGCTATGTGCACACCCTTACTACACTTAGGGAAATGTTGAGAGTATTGAAAGGTGTGCATCTGTGCACCTTGGATAGGTGTGCATATGTGCACCTTTCACTTCATGAATAGTGTTTGTTAGTTTTTTAAAGTTTTTTTTAAGTTTTTTATTATGTCTTAGGAGGAAAAGGTGTGCACCTTGCACCTTAGATAGGTGTTCAAGGTGGGAACCTTCTAACATTATTATTTTTTGTGTTGTGTGTATAGGTTTCTAAAGATAGCACACCTCTGGAGGTACAGTTGTGCGCTTACTGGAGGACAAAATGAGAAAATAATGAGGTAGGAGGGAGGGACCCCAAGCTTTTATAGGCCTAGGGTAGAGCACACCTTTATAGGTGCACACATGTGCATGTGTGCAGGTGCATGCATACAAAGGGAAGTGCTCCTACACTAGCACCCTTAGCTCACTAATGCACATTGAAGGGTGTACTAGGTGTACTAGGTGTGCTAGTGCACACCTTTGTATTACAAACTCATTTTCTCTTAAATTCTCTAGTTTCTAGCAACTAGGTTTTTTGACAAAGAGCCAAACTAAGCAAAACACCAAGTAAAAAAATCCTAAAAAAGAATCACACACTAGACTAGGGATCTGAAAAGCTAAAAAAAACTAGGGGGTCCCCATTTCTAGGTGAAATGGGGCGTGCATTGTGAAACCACAACAATGCAAAGTCTTAGTAAAACATTGTGACCTGTATGCCAACTAAAAAATGAACCAATGAATGGATTGAATTCTTCCTTTTAGCTCCCTCATTTGAGTAATATTATGGGGTTGAGGCATTTCCATGATTGCTTTAACTTTTTCTGAGTCCACATTAATTCCTTTTGTAGAGACAATATAGCCAAGTAACTTTTGAAAAGTTACACCAAATGCACATTTCTTGGGGTTTAATCTGAGAATAAACTTCTCCAATCTAAAATTGGTCCCAAATATTGAAGATGAGTGTTGTGTTGTGTATTTTATACTAAGGTTTCATCGACATAGTCCTCCATTGTCTTATGCATCATATCATGGAATATTGTTCTAATTTCCCTTTGATATGTAGCACCAACATTTTTCAGACCAAGTGGCATCACATTCCAACAAAAGGTACCCCTTGCACAAGTGAAAATAGTCTTCTCCTAGTCCTCATGTGCAATTTTAATTTGATTATAACAAGAAAAATTGTCCATGAGTGAGTAAATTTCATATCTTGTTGTCATATCCACTATCATATCAATGTTGGGGAATGAAAAATCATCCTTTAGACATGCTAAGTTTAGATATTGAAAATCTTTATGAACTTAGATACTTTTATCGTGCTTGGAGACTTGAACAATGTTTGAGATCCATTCAGCATAATCGATAGCATAGATGAAACTAGCTTTTAGAAGCTTTTTTAGTTTAGCTTTAACAAGTAATGTTACATGAGGATGCATTTTCCTAAGCTTTTGGTTGGCTATTTTTATTCTTGGTGCAATAGAAAATGATGCATTATGAGGTCAAGATCTAAGCTTGGCATGTCTTAGTAGGTCCATGCAAAATTAATCTTTTTTTCTTAATAAAATGCAATAAATTCCTCTTTTTCTTTTGCAGATAAATATTGTGCAATGTGTATCATATGTGGTTGTTCCTTTGTTCCCAAATTTATTGGTCATGTTGGCTCTATTAACATTGATGATGTCTCCTAAAAATGACTAGGAAGTGCATCAAATATCTCATCCTTTGATGCCTCATAGAGGTTTTCACCTTTGGATACATCTTTGATTTTTACTATTTTGGGTTTTGATACTGCCACAATGGGGTTTTCACCATCGAACCTTCTATTTCTTTTTATTTCAATTGTGTGACTAAGATATTTGATGTTAGCATTAGACATATTGATACTCTAGTCACTGGTGGAGGATGTTACTAGTTCGACAATGTTTAAATAGAATGCAAGAGCATAGTCATTCTGGAATATAGGGACTTCACTATATGTATTGGAATTCCAATCTATGAGCTTGGGATAGGTGAGTGAGATAGATGTAGTGGGTTTGATGGCATTCATGGTATAGTCATCAAATGCTTGGATGAGTAATTTGAGACGTAAAGCAATTCCATCCAAAGGTGTATTTGAATTCCTTTGAGTTCTAACAACATTAATCGAGGATTCATTGATACTAGTAGGATGAGACTCATTTAACTAACCCCTAGATTGTTTACCTATTTCAAGCTGATTTTCATATGAATGAACTTCATCTACATCCTTGTCTAAAGTTTCTTCTAAGAGAGAATCAAATTTTTACTCCCAAAAATCTGTGCTACATGGAGTCAAACTATAGAATTCCCTTGTAGTAATGGGAACCCATTCTCCACTTTCATTATCATCTTGATTTTTACAAAACCATTCAAAAACTATAGTATGACTAGGCTCTCCTTGTTCCTATTAAACATGGGGAGGATTAGTAGTGTTTCCAAAAGAATCATCGTCAACATCCATAGTGCTAACACATGGTATGAAGTGATTTGATTTTACAAAGAATTTAGATAGATCAAAAGGAATTGGATAAGGATAAGTATTCTTATCATTAAAGTTGTCCTCATGATTATCTTACTTAGTTTGTGACTCATGTTTAGATGAAATTTTAGATTCTAGTATGAATTTATTATTCCCTACATGAATGAGAACCTTCTTGAAACCTAGACTGGTTGTATCCCAAGACCTTCTAGATATTTATTTGATAGAATTAATCAAGCCATTGTTGTTACATCTAATTGGAACATTTCCTTTGTAACCAAAGCATTTCATGAGCTTAATAACTAGACCATACTTTTTGGAAGTAATCTCACAAGACTGTTCTATGAGATCATCTAGAACTTCCTCTCTATATATCCATGCAATGATGATTATGTCTTCATCTTCCTCTTCTAGAGGTATAGTATCTTTGACAAAGGTACCATTGAAGTTAGTCTAAGGTGAGAGCACAATAGGTCTCTTTGATTCATATGGTCTCCCATAATTAGGAGGAGACTTAGAAAGAGGTGTCAAAGAAAGAATAGGTTCAATGTGATACTCACTCATCCCAGTTCTATCAACTTGAATGATTTCTCCATTTATTTCATCTTATCAGCATGATGATCCATAGATTCTCTATTAGTAGGTACAAAGCTATCACTAGATTTTAGCTTGTTATAGGTGTAACTAGTATTAGCAGGTATAGTAATTTCAGAGCCTTGGAATGGAAACTTGATGCATTGATGGTCCATTGAAGGCACAACTTGCATTTAATGTATCCATGGTCTCCCTAATAGGATATTGTATGCTAATAAAATGTCAAGGACTTGAAAAGTAACATTCTCCTTTTACTGGACCAACTCGAAGAGGAAAGACAACAAGACCTAAGGATTTACACTTGGCTTCATCATATACCTTGATGGTTATTTTATGATGAGGATCAATAGACTCTTCAAAATAGGCCAATTTTTTGAGAAAAGTAGAAAAGTAGATGTTTAGATCACCTCCATTATCAATGAGCATGTGATGGACACATTTTTATGTATCATAACTTCAATGTGAAATGGTTGGTTGTGAAGGTGACTCAATGAATTATTGTCCTCTTTAGAAAAGGATAAATAATGAGGTGAGGTCATGTAACCCACCATAGATTCAAATCTATTAAGATCGAGATCTTGAGGTATGCTTGCCTCATTGAGGGCTTTATTGAGAATCTTCCTATGAGCAAGAGAGATTTTAAGTAATTCAAAGATTACTTTTTGAGCATTCATCCATTTCAATTGGTCAAGGATACTATAGTTGGTAACCATGCTGGATGTTGCAATTTTCATACCTTTTCTAGATGGACCAGCAATAGGTTTGTCTTTATATTGATCTACCTCGGGAGTAGAAGGCACAGGGCTTTTAAGTATTATCTTGGCACAAGAATGTGTAACAACATTGGCACAAGATTGTGACTATTCTTTATTAGTTGCAAGAGATGTAGCACCTCTTAAGAAAAATGGTGTCTTTAATTTCATATTCTCATGTTCTTCTTTAATCATTATAACATCACAATGTTCAAAGTCCAGAGGTTCAATCATGATGATCACATTATTGTCATGAATGTATGTATAATTGACCTTGTTATTGGTTTTTTGTTTAGATTTTTATCCTTTCTCATAATGTGGAAATGGCTCCTTAAAAATGTTGTGGTCTAAATTCTTATTATGTCCATCCACAGCGCTTTCACCATTATCAATTAAGTCTTGAACTTTATGACATAGGTAGATGTAATTGTTTGTTTTGTGACCCTTTTTCTGATGGTATTCACAAAATGCATTCTCATTCCACCATGTGGGTAATGGTTTTGGATCATAAGGATGAAATTTAACCAATGGGGTAATGATCTTGTTTTGAAGCAATGTCTTATAGACCACATCTAGAGGTTCACCAAGAGGTGTGTACTCTCATTTTTATCATGTAACCCAAGATGAGTTCTTTTTTTTGTTCACAAATGTCTTTTTATCAAGAGTATATTTGTAAACATTTTTAGACACATTGATACTTTTTGTGAGATTAAAATTTATTTTAGAAGATTTTTGAGTAATGTTATCAACTACTCCATCATGTACTACCTCTCAATTCTTGATCACATACTTGGATTTTTCCTTACTAGAAGTAGATCCTTTCTTAATGTCCTTTTGAAGGGTCATTTCACCAATTTTGACCATAAACTCTTCTATTTAGATAGCTTGTGTAATCATATCTTCAAATGTGTGTGGACCTTGAAGTTTTATTTTATATCCAAAGTTGAGAAAAAGATTATCCATGAAGATATTGAGTTTTTCTATTTCAAGATTTTTTTGTGAATACTTGGTATACAATTGTCATCACCTTTGAAAAAACATGAGAAAAGGTTCTCCAACCTTTTGTTTGATATTACATAGATCACATATGTTGATTGGATGTTGTATATTGTGTGAGTATTATTGAATGAACATACAAGCAATCTTGTCAAATGTTTTAATACCAGTACTGATGCATGATGCTCCAAAAAAAAAAATGGAGGAGAGAGAAAGTGACAAAAATAGAAAGAAAATAATAATAAAATTGAAAAATAGAAAAAAAGGAGAAAAGAGGAATTTCTATTTTCAAGATGCATAGGTGGCGTAAATAGAAAAATAGGAAAATAGTTCTCATTCCATTTATCAAAGTGTGTAGGTGACATCTTAGAAGTTTGTGGAAAGTTCCTTAAATCATGCATTTAATATTTTTTGTGATCCATAAAGCAAATTTAATTTTCTAATTGGGCCACATGGTGATGCTTAGTTGTATTTAGGTGGAAATTCTAGAATGTTGTGGATAAATCATGCATTGGGTGGTAAGCACCTATTTAAGGAAGGCTTATGTTCATTTGTAATCAAGCTCTTCGAATGTAATCTCTTGTAAGAAATCTTGAGAAGTAGAAGTTTGGGAAGTAGAAGCTCTTTGAGTATAACCTCTTGAAGAATAGGCTTTTCTTGTAGAAGCTCTTAGTGAGAAAATACTTCTTATATTATAATAATTTGGAATCCTTTCATTTGGAGAATATTGTAATGAATTTCAAGTATTAATGAATGCTTTATGAAGCATTTTTGTCATCTCTTGTCTCCATCTTGTTGCATTTTTTGTTGTGATTTGGTATGGGTGGTGTGGCCCTACATCAAGTACGTAACCTTGAAAACAATTCCATAGCTTGACCACCTACACTCCATGGGAATAAATGCATAAGATACATTTGATTGTGCATGAACTCCATAGAAAAAGCACTAAATTCCCTCAAATGATCATGGTGATCAAATTTTTTGAAGTATTTTTCATATTTTGGTAGCTCAACTCCTCTTTGAAATGGAGGCATGCCCAAACTTTTGTTGAAAGGAAATAGAAAAATGGTGTCTAAAGTGTATGTTTTTTATGGTTTATCCTTGTCATGCATAATTTGGGCCAATTTCTCTTGCAAGGCTTGAAGTTATTTTTGTAACTTGGATGTTTCATTTTCTTCTTCTTGTGTGACAATTGTTCCAACATTAAAATGTTGAGGTAGATTTTCTCCTTCTTGAGCAAGTTTAAGAAAGTATTTCTCTTTCTTATCATGGAGTAAGATCTCCATCATTTTCTGAAATTTTTTATCATTATGACATTTTTATATGTCTTTGGGGGGTATCTCTTTAGTATCCCCATACTCATTCATGTAGTTGTAAGGCTCTTTTAATCTTTCATTTCTTTGGTAGTCTTGTCTCCTACTATTGTCTCAAGTTTCTTGATCTTGATCAACCATTTTAGGAGTGTATAAGGTTTTAGTATATGTCAGTTGAAAAGGTATTTTGAACAAGAATTCAGCTATTTCATTAAAAGATGTAAGTGTTTTGTCAATTTTAGGATGTTCTTGTTATAACGGATTCCTAGTTTGCTAAAAATTTATGGAAAACACTCTTTGAGGACTCAGTGGACCAATAGGTGAAAGAGACCATGAGGATCCTTCACTAGCTTTAGACTATGGGCAAACTTGGGAGCAACCTTTGCCACAATTCCAACCTCTAGCTCTACCACATTGTGGTCTATAGGGAGAAAACAAGTTTCCACTCCTTGTGGCAATAGTCATAGACAATGACTTAAAACAAAGTTAAACAAAGATCACACTAGAACATTGCCTTAAAGATGATTAAGTGTGTTGTATATCTAGGTACGGATAGTCTAAGAATGGCTAGAACAACCAAGAGTTGTGACTATCATGATGTAAGGTATAACAAATAAAAGAGAATAAAAATAGGACAACCAAGTAAGGAGACTTGTTCATGTGTAAATCATAGGTGATTAACTAAGAAAGAAATCATAGTTTGATGTATTATAGACAAAGAAATGACTAAATGTTTTCAAACACAGATAAGATTTCGATCATGTTTTGACAAGGAGTGCAAAATAGCTCACTATTTTTGGATAAATTTGGACAAACTCACATGGGAAATAACTTCTAGGCAAGGAAATACAAACAACTTGGTGAGAAGTCACCTCTAGTAGAGAAATTTTAACATTTTTAGGACAAACTCTTTCACAAAGATTCACACAGAGCTACATGAGGAAGTACAATAAACTAAGCGAGAATTCAAAACAACAATTTTGTAAAAAAAAATTGCACGAGAATATGGACAAAGCCACAAGAGGAAAAGACAATTTTATAGCAAAGATAGGTTTTGACTCCCAATTTTAGTGTTTTAGTAAAATTTTGTGTGAGGAAATACAGATAACCATGTGAGGAAATGTAGAGAACCAAGCAAGAAAACATAGATAGACAATTGCAAAGGTGTTTTCCTGTGCGAATTTTTGTAGAGGTGCAAGTGAGAAATGGAAAAAAATTGACAGGTTTCGACTATACTTGAAGAGATTTTTGATGATTTTGGTAGTTTTTGAATAGAGGACTGATAATATTTGAAATTTTTAGGCAAATATGGACATCATTTTTGATTTTTTGGACATCATGTTGATTTGAAAGTAAACAATTATTTTTCAAACAAGGGATGCAAGCAGTAGTCATAAACAATCAAACCAAGGAAAAAGCAACTTGGAAGGATGAGGGAGTCTTGAACTTTTGTTGTTCAGGTGACTTGGATAGTTTATAGACTCAAAAAAGATAGTTTTTATCTGTATAACCAAAAATAGTAGATGAAGTAAAACCTTTTTCTCACAACTTATGTGCATGTGTTCACCTCACATAGTCATATCACCCTCCTAGAGGGTACCCATGTTTTTGGTGTATTCCAAGGACTCAATAACATGTACACTCAATGAAAACCCTTGTGATAGGGGTCAAGGGTGTATGCCACCTTCCAACATCTAGGTACATGCCTATAGTGAGTATCTACATGAGAGATTCTTCCCCTTCCTTGCACAAAGATTATGCCCCCTTTCGGAGGTGAACCGGGTAGCAACTATCTAAAAGCTTTTACTTGGCTTTCATTCACATTAATCCCTGGTGGCTTCTTAAATGAAATTGAGGTAAGTAACCTACACCAACACCTATTTGTGCACAAACTTGACTAGCAAGCCTGGGGGTGGCACCACTTAGTGCAACAAATAGAGCCTCTTCTTGATATAATATCAAAATGGAGAAGATGAAATTAACATGGCTTTGGAGTCTTTCACTCTATAAGGCTTCTTTATTATAGTGAGTCAGAATCATCAGTGAAAGGTTTGTGCTCACTTGGGTCATTCCTAGAGGTTGGATCACTCTGGTTGGCCCTCTAAAGGTTGACTATCTTCCAAAGGCATCTAGATTTTTGATTTACTCTTGGGCATCACTTCCAAGTAGTAAATAGCATACTCCCATATTGCTTTGTCTAGAGCCCTACAAAGTTTGCAAGCCATATTAAACTATGTGTGTAAGAAAGCATTAAAAAAACACAATTTTTGAGTGAGTTTGAATATATTCTTTGACATGTAGATCTTTGACCAACGTCCTACAATCAAACCATCAGTATTGTTTGTATGTTCATGATAAGGTATCTTCAAAAAATGATTTGTACACTACTATTAGGTTTTTTCAAAAATTAGAAATCAAAAAAAAATCTTCAGAAACAAGTGTTAGATCAATCAACATTATAAAAAACAACATTTTAAATTTGTAATTTACTTTTACTGATGTTGAGTTTTGCATGACCTTCTACACAATCTCGCACAAGAATGTATTGTGCACCACATGAGAAATGGAATTCTCACATGCAAGGATATAGTTTTTCACATGAGAAAGTACAAAACTATAGGCAAGGATTCTATTTCTTCATGTGAGAAACCGCTGAATCGTATGAACAAACTGTCAAAAAAATCAAAAAATCAAAAAAGATCAAAAGTTGAGGCCAAAAAATTGATTTTTCCACCCCACAATGGGTGCCAAAAATGTATGTCCTAATTGTGCCTCTAAATTCACACACAATTCAACATAATCTTTACATGTCAGAAACATGATCCAACAAATCGATCTATTTCCTTCTAATTAGATGGATGCTAGTCACTCTTAGAATTGAGAGATTAATGACTAGACCAACCTAGTACAAAGGATTTAATCTATATGAATGCAAGATGAAGCTAAATGATGAGCATATTAATCTAAGAGTAAGATAAAATAAATTAATCTAAATGAATGCATTATAACCTATATGATAAAGCATGTGAAAGCAATAAAGTTGTGAGTGCAAATGCTTGAGTGAACAAATTGGCATTAATTTGATACTATTCATGTGTGTCCCCCAAATGAGGAGTTGAAGGTTTCTTAAATAGAATCCTAAAATTTTAAGTCCTCGTATTTTCATTAAATTAAATTTTCCCCTTTAGCTAATACTTATATGAGGAATTAAATGTATTTATTTTAATTAATATACCCTCATTCTAATTATTGAATTTAATTATTCAATTATGAGGTCATATTTAACCCTTTTAAATCAAATATTAGAAATTATTAGAAATTAAATAAGAGTATGTGATTATTGAAGACTAAGGGTTTACTACATTTTCTACTTAGGCTAAGTAAACACAATCAGAATAAAAAAATTTCTAGTACAATAGGACTTTATTGATCAAGAAATTGATGTTTTCAGACTAATACACCAAAATTGGTTCAGAATGACAAGGTGCCAATTTTGGGGAATTACATTTCCCCTCTTTGATTCATGTGTGAGTGGTGCATTGATTAAAAGAATACTCAAGAGTTGAACTTGAACTAAGTTTGATTGTAAAAAGACTAATAGATGAGATAAGATTTATTTTGAACTTGGTTCAATGAAAATTTATCATCAAGACTTAAGTTGTTATAGAATAGAAATTGAATACATGTCCTTTGAGAGAAGAATCATCCCTAGAATGAGGCTTGATTCTCAATAATCTAGATAGAACACCTAGATACCTATCCATAAAAGATGTGAAAATACGTCATGAGTCATAGGATTATCCCCATAATGAGGATTAACCCTCATAATTCTAGGTTAGAATGCCTAGATAGCTATCCATTGAGACATGAAAAGAACTTTGAAAGATAACAAGAACTACCATGATTCATAAGATCATCCCTAGAATGAGGCTTAACCCATAGGATTCTAGGTTAGAATGCATAGATATATGTCCATTGAGACATGACAAAAACTTTTAAAGAGGAAAAGAATTGGCATGATTCATGGGATCAACCCTAGAATGAGGCTTAACCCTCAAGAGTCTAGGTTAGAATGCTTAGATACCTATCCATTAAGACATGACAAAAACTTTTAGATATTTTAGGATTATCTCTAGAATGAAGCTTAATTCTCTAGAATCTAGATAGAACACCTCAATATTAGTCCATAAAAGAGATGATAAGACATCATAATTCAAAGGATTACCCCTGGAATAGGGCTTAATCCTCAAGATAAATATTGTCATGAGTTTGATGGAGGTAAATGATAGAAAGTCATCTAGTTGATATATAGATAAGATAATAGAATATTGATGTGAGCTACAAGGAATATATATGACCCTATATTTTTTAGATTAGTTATGAGTAGATTGTGAGATACTCGGATTGAAATGAGATATGATTAATTGGATATGCTTTTAGTGATTAGATGCCCCTAGTAATGAGGACTTTGAGTTTCAACCAAAATCATTTGAGAGTGATTTGATTGATGTAAGAAATACATTCATCTTGTCCCCTCAGGACTAAAATTGAAACATGGCACACAAGATAGCTTATGCAAAGCAATTATATTGAAGTCAAAGATTTAATCAAGGATTAAAAAGAATGAAGAATAATATATTAGAACAAATGTGGAACAATTAGAAAAATAATTTGAGTCTATTTGGTGATATTTTAGGTCTTGTTTGACCTTGGTTGACCTAAGTTGACCTTTGTTGAAAACATTTCAAAAAAAATTGAAAATGAGGTTTTGGGTACTTTGCCCCTCACTTTCCATATGTAATCAAAATAGAAACTGAAACCATGTTGAAATGCAAATCTAAACTAAATGCAATCCTCCAACCTAGTCACTAAATTTTATGGTATAGTTTTCATCACTGAGCATTTTTGGTAAGTCTACAAGATATCATACAACCCTTACTGGCAATATGACCATGAGAATATGAATATGGCATCTTTCAAAGTACTATCAAGAGTAGATAAAAATCATGTTTTATAATGATCGTCCCTTATAAATATTTAATTAATGTCAAATTTTCCAAGGTTCATCATGAATATGTAATGATGTTGAGCTACTAATTAATCTATGTGCGAGATATGGTTGGAATACGTAGACTATGTATTTATTACATTTGAATTCAAACTAGCATTCTCAATTGCTTTCCTCATCATTGTCTCAAAAATCCTTTAAAATGTTTAATATATCTTAGTAATTATCCTATCATGAACTAAAATTACTCTATTCTTTCCCTATGAGGGATTTGGTGGAACTTGGAAGGGTAGACCATTATTATAATATATTAATTCTTACCTCTCAAGGCCCATAGTGGAAATTGAATCAGCAATTGCATTCCCTTCCCTAAAGGCATGTTGTATGATGAAATACATGTTGGATGTTGAAATAATCTAAACCCCTCAGCATAGGCTTGATGTCATTGAGGATATTTTACACTCTTTATCTTTCCTTTATACCACCCTTAGCAACTTCAATAATTAACTTATAACCCCTTTTATATTTTGGCCACTTTATTCTAATAAAAAGAGTAATTAAGTTTGAGTCCTCATAGAAGGGTCAAAGCTTCATCTTGAATATTGGATGTAGATCCTAAGTTTCCAATGTAAGAAAGAACCAAAGCACCTTTGTAGTCTCTAATAAGGCCTCCCCTCATAACCAAACCTAATCTAGCCATCCCTTCGAAGTCCAATTTCATCCAAGAATAGTGTGGAGTAGTCCAAGTAGTATTCTTCCTAGCTTCCATCTTAGAGTTGTCATATTTATAAAAGGTGTTTGAAATTTTCCAAAATTCGGCCATATTAAAATCCTCAATAAGAGGGGGATTCAATAGAGTTTTCTAGTTGTTGATTAAGATATTCTAAGAAGAATCTTGACCAAGATTGTCTGCATTGTGTTAAATAAATTCTTACTATTTCTATTACCTAATAAGGGGGTGTTTTGAAGAACATTTTCAATTATATATAAATGGTTGGATATCCTTCTTGAAAATACATGTGATAATAAATCTACCAATTATTTTATACCAAATAGTGAAGGAAAAAGGGTAGTGCATTAAGAGATCACTAATGCTTTACTTGTTCTACTTACATAAGGCACAATGGTTGACCAATTGAAAGCCCCTTTGCAAAATACTATCTATATGTTTTAACAAGTACAGTTTCAAGTTATAATAGTTAATTTTTTCCCTATAAATATAATATTTGAGCACATAGATTGTAACTTTTTTAACCTTCACCTAACCACACTTTCATAACCTAACCCATTCTTCTAACCTAGGTCAATCCACTTACCCACTAATTAATCCTAATTTCCATCTAATAATATCCTTAATCATTTGTACAATCATAATCAAGGGATTAGCAAACCCTAGTCACATGTGACATGTGACTCTTATACACTTACACGTTTGTCCCCCTTAGCATGTGAACCAAAGGCATTTCACACATGTGAGAAACCTTGCACCTCCAACCCTCTTACACATGTCATTGACCCATCACATCAAAGATTTCTCACATGTGTTTGAGCATATTTTCCCCTTTGAATGGTCAAAACTCTAATACATATGGATTCCACTTGGCCTCTACCTCATGGACACCTCATTGATTTTGAAAGATCCTATCCCTTCATCTTACATTCAATGTCAATCATCTATTTCCTCCCATTTCCTATAAAAGAAGAACCATCTCCTCATTTCCACAAGCACTCATTAGCCCATTGTTATGCTATAGGATTTGTGAGCAACCACATTCCAACAATAACAACATCATCTACACATGTTATTTTGGAGGTTTTCATTTACATAAGTTATGTTATATATACTTTAGAGTTATTTCCCATTTCATTTCATCACACTTATTTGCATGAAAATATAGGAATAGGCTTTAGTTTCTTATTGCTTATTGCTTATTGCTTATTGCTTAGTTACATTTTAGCAATACAACACCCTCACTTATACCCAACTACGCCAAAGGTTGGCCTAGCCCAATAAAAATTAAAATAAACCCTTACATTAAATACCCATGCAAGTCACAAGTCGGCTACAACACTCATTAAATACCTACAACCCAAATTAAATGCTAAAAGGTCAACTCACATATAACTCGGGAAACACAAAAAACCAAGTCATGATCAAGGGTTATAAATCACCACCATGCATCAGAAAATCCTCAAGTATAATTGAGCCCCTAATTGATTGAGCTTCTTGGGCAACACAGCAACCGAACCAGCCAATCTCCCTAGTATATGTCAAGTTCCTCCTTCAAAAATTGATTTCCTCTAGCAACCAAACTCCTTTTAAGACTATGAAACTTAGGCAATACTGCAACCAAGCCTCACCATGCTCTAAGTGTGTGCAAATTTCTTGTAAGCATCTTTGAGCACCTTTGACAAATGAGTGCCCCAAGAAATGTTGAGCTTCATTCATCCACTGAGTCCTCAACCAAGAATTGCTAAGAGATGATCGAGTAACCTATACCAAGAACCTCTTCTTCAATCGAGTAATAGTCAAAGCACTGTCTAAAGAAACTATTGACCCTCATCCCATTAACTCCAAAGCAGCCACTAAGAAAACCCAGGATGCTCTTGCATCACATTACAAGAAATTCAAAAAAAGAATTGTTCCTAGATGAATGATAAAATCCTATTACTCTCATCTTTCTTCACTCAACATGAGTGATTGCCTATCTTTACTTGGCATTACATTTTTGTCAAGCTCTATATTCTTGTTGGTGTGCATGCTTTTTTATATTGAGGGGTATTATGTTTTATCATGAAAAAGAGATGGTAACATTCATAGCTATATGTTTCATCATAATCTATCACCAATAGAACTTTTGTGCCAACCAATTTTTATCAATGACCTCATCAATTTTATTCTAACATGCCATAAATGGGGCATGAGTCCCATCACAATATTTACAAAAATCATCTCAACTGAGTTTATTTCTTGTGCAACCTCACCTAACTCAAAATAAGTAGGATCAGTACTAACTACATAATTGTAGGTCTAGCTTGGAGAAAAGTCTTGCAATATATCACAAAAGAGAAGTATTTATGACTATACCATAGTAGAAACTTAAATATTTATGTTTCAAACTCTCACAAACTTAGGTTTCAATCTAAAAAAATTTATATTATTTAGCTTAATACTAATTTTCTTGTAATTCCCTTTAAATCTACCCTCCAATGTATCAATTTCTACTAGCCACTAGACCTCAACAATTTCTTTCTTTCTTTTATTATGTTCAACTAGCTCTTTTGGAAGTTCATATAAACTCTTGCAAATAAAGAATTATATGAGATAATATGAATCAATGAACCTCCAAGCAAAATCTATAGAGAATTTTAACTCCATATTTTCCACATAGATATGTGTTATAAATAAGCCTTCTTAGCACAAAATTATAAACTTTCTTGTATATCTGGTTTAGGGGACCATTCTTAATTTTATGCTTGGAACCAGTAACAATGGAAGAAAATGATTTGGTGGGACTAAGTAGTGCTTGCACATGGTAAAGTTCATTCTGTAAAAATTTTGACAATGATATCCTATAAGCAATTTGACAATGAAAGGAAGATTTCATCACCAGTTGTAATATTTTATTTAAAACCAAAAAATTGTGAACATTGGTTTTGATATGATCAAGTAGTCATTTGTGAGTGTTTATGTTAGAGATGAAATATCTTTGGGTTTGCTATCATTGCTTTATGAAAAACCTACTAAGTGGTAGAAGGTTGAATTTGGAAAAAGGGACCTTGATTTTCCTTAAAAAAGTAATAAGCATCCATCAACCTGAAAGAACTTGAGAACACCTTGTTATATTATATCAATAAATATCCCTATTTTTTTAATTATACACATGAAAATTTCATTTTACAAGGGCTTTCTACAACAAAGATGGCGAATCAATGCCTATTTGATTCCATAACTACAAAAAATTCATTATAACAGTTCATAAAAAAGTTACAGAAAAAAGGATGCATAATACAAGACTACACAACTTTTCCTTGAGTGTCATATGAGACATCCATCACTTGTTTATAGAACAAAATTAATGTGGATATCCTTTATTAGGGAAGCTACCATTTGTTTAATGAGCACCTGGCCACCAAAACACTCTCCATCCCTTTGTTCTTCAATAAGGCTTCATAGCTTAAGGGGCATAGAGTTATCAACTATAAATTCCCTAGGCTTAGGATAATCCTCATATATATCCTTATCAACTTGAGGAGATTTAGTTGAGTAATTGAATCTTGATGATCAAGTCTTCCTACAAGTAATGGAGTCAATTCATTAACAGAAAGTGTTGTATTTATGCAAATAGATTTTTTTATTATCTTAAGGAATGGATCAAGTATATGCGAAAATTATTGTTCACTACAATGCTCAAATAAAGTGACAACTTCTATATGATTCCTTCTTGATCAAATCTTTCTCAACTTTCTCATGATCATTATCATGAGCTAGACAAAATGTAAGTGAGTCTAGCACTATTACAGCCTAAACCTCATCATCCAATAAGCTCAAATAAACATCCAACCCATTGTGCATTTGTATTTTCTCCCTGGTATACTGAGAAGCATGATCCATATCATAGAGTGAATGAAAATTAGTCTTCTTTTAAGTGAGATTCTATAATAATGAAGTGCATTAAATGTGGAATGATGGCATTTTCTTTTTATTATTCTTGTCTTCTCTTTTTTATCTTAAAAACACTATGTAATGCATTGAGTGCTTCACTGTATATTTGAGAAACAAGATGTCCATCAGGATACTCAAGGTGAGGGATAAGATGCTCCATTTCATCTTCACATTGTAGATAGTCTAAATAAGTTAGATTAGTTGATAACTAATAGATGCATTAAAAATATTTACAAGAATAAGACATTCAAACTTATTAAGCATCTGGAAAAGGAAAACTAGCAAAATTGAGATGCACATACTAAACTTGACTAGTGTATCTTCTCAAGAAAGCTCCAATGATAGGTCTTTTACTTTCACCAAGTATTCTCTTGCAACTTGGACATCAAGTATCGGTACCATGTGGGAAAGTATGCTTGAAGATTTAGAACTCCGAACTCAAAAAGAACACATGATTTTGTATGTGAAGCAAGCCCAAACATGGATGCAATTCCATCCCCAACATCAATATGATTTCCACAAATTGGTGGACCATTCTTTTTGTTTGATTTTGGTGAAAATTTTGTACTTGAATCAATAGTTCCATTATTTCTACCATTCTCTGCAAATGCAAACAGTTGATAATGTAGCTCACCATTTCTCTTTCTTTCTACTGATGCATGTTGTAAAAAAGGAAGGACTATCTTTGAAATCCTCCTAAGAGACAATAATATATTCAAGCTGGCCTGAGACTTGCCTAGAGGGTGGTTTCTTTTCTAATAGGCTTATCAATCATTGCACTGACTCATGTTGAGATGATGAAACTTGTTTAGTTCCAAATAGCCCATTCAAAGATTAGGGAGTCTATTTCTATGATTGCTATGTGCTAAATATTCATATTAATAGTATTTTCAAGTGCTATCTTATTGTGTTAAGATCCAAGAAAGAAAGCTCCTAAAGTCCTAAATCAAACTGGTCATAATCTTCAGACAAACCCAATAGTGGATCTTTTCCCATCAAAGACAATCTAGTCTAATCCAAAGTTCCATTCTTTGAATCATCTAGTAAAATAGTCAATGGTGGCTGATTATTAATGTTGACATTATTGTTTTTTAACTAAAGCATCGATATGGAGGTGTATTTTACTATGTTCCCTTAATATTAACATAGTGGTGTATGAGCTTATTTGTTTTTGCATCTATGTACATATATATACATATATTTAAAATCATATTCTTATATGGATGAACCCAAAAATAATTTGAACCCAACCCCCAAAAAATGCAAGGTGGTTTAGTTTTGCAAAAAGTTGTCAAAGTTGTCAAATGCAACTTTTACAAAATGCTTGAGTAAGTTTTTGCAACTTTTCACATTAAAATAATAACTTAAAAACCTTAATCACATTAAAATACTAAGTCCAAATTATGGTAGAGGAAAAATATTAGGAAAGATGATTCGAGAAGGAATGTATAAATTGGTTGGCCTAATCTTGTGAGCATGATTTGTGTATGTATTTGCAAATATTGTATAATCTTATAATATTTTATTATTTTTTATTATATACAAGATACTACTAATGCTTGTATATTTACATTTTATATATTTATAGCCTGATATTTGCCTGTGAAGAAAGACCACACCTAGCAATATGAACCTAGAACAAAATTACGAGACAATTACTAGATTATGGTCTCAATTTTGAAGAAAAGTTGATAAATGTAATTTTCCTTGTAAAAAGTGTAAGGGATTAAAGAATCAAATAATTATATTCACAATAGCCCATAGTCATTGTAGGCAACATGGTCACATTTAAGGGAGGCATGATTTTCGTTGATTGGTGAATGTGGATTTCCAACTAGAGGAACATGTAAGTGTGAATATCCAAGCCAATGATAATGCTCCAATGGAAGAAGATGATCCTATGAAAAAGAAAAAAATTGAAGATGGTGGTATTGGTGTAGCTAATAATGTGCTAGAGGACATGATTGAACAAGATGGTGTTAGCATTGCTGATCAAGATGATCATGATGATGGTACTATAGTGTTCTTGGTGAACTTGAAGATTATGAATGGTTTATCCAATGTAGCAATGTCACATATACTAAGGTATGTCATTTTTTTCATCTTAAATGTTAGCATACCATTATACCATTACTATTCATTATATTAACAAATCATATTTGTTATTCTATGGAGAAAAATAGAAAATTGGGGATGGCATTTAAATTGGATATATCCAAAGCTTATGACAAGGTCAATTGGGACTTCCTTCAAGATGTGCTAGAAAGAATGGGATTTAACAATAAGATTATAAACTTGATCATGATGATGGTTGGTTTAGTGCAATATGTTGTTCTACTTAATGGTTCCCCCTGGGGTAACTTTGCTATGGAGAAAGGTCTAAGACAGGGTGATCCACTTTCCCCCTACCTCTTTATAATGGTCACTAAAGTCTTGGGGATGTCATTCTATAAACTAGTCAGTACGGGTTGTATCAAACAGGTTAAACCTACTACTACTACTGAAACTGAGGTCATTCAGCAATTTGTTGATGACACTTTCCTATTTGGAGAATCTTTAGTTAGGGAGGCAGAAGCTTGGAAGATGATTTTACATAATTATGAAGAAATTTCAAGGCAGAGAGTGAATTAGCACAAGAATAAGATCTATTTCTTTAATACTAAAGCCTCACTACAAAGGAGGATAAGGAACATTTTGGAATGCCAATGTGCTAGCCTCCCAGATACTTATCTCGGATTACCACTTACTACTAAGGAAGTGAGTAATGATTTCTGGATTACGATAGTGGAGAGAATTCAGAGGAAGCTTGTAGGGTGGAAAGGGAGGATATTAAGTAATGCTGGAAAATTACAATTTCTCTCTACTACTCTTCAGGGTATCCCTATTTACTTCTTATCCATTTTCAAAATCAATCAAACCATGGCGAAGAAAATTGAGAGAATACAAAGGAATTTCCTTTGGTCAGGGATAGAGGAGAAAAATAAATTGAATTTAGTAAATTAGGAGGAGGTGTGCAAGCCAAAGATTAAGGGGGTGTTAGGTGTAAGAAGGCTTTGGAACCTTAACAAATCTCTCCTTATGAAAATTGGATTGAGAGTGGCTGAAGAGAATACAGATTGGGGCAATATCATGAAAGCTAAGTATTTGTCTAATACCTCCTTTGAGTGGAATCTATTTAGTAACGACCTCCCAAGAGGTGCAAAAATATGGTAGAATGTTGTTAGGAATAGGGTTTTATTAAGAGAAATTTTAAGGTGGATTGTGGGGAATGGTTTCAATAACAGATTTTGGGAAGATAGGTGGATGGATGGGAAACTGCTAGTCTTCAGTAAATTCAGAAGATTGATGGAATTACTTAAAGAAGATGTGGGGGGAAAAGTCAAAGATTATATTAATCAAGGGAGGAGGTGGAAAAAGCTTTATAAGGAAGACTACTTCCAGGAGGATATTCTTCTCATCAAGGAGCTGGAAGAGTTGATAAAGGAACAGAGACTCCCCTTACTACCTCAGGAGGACACTATGTCTTAGGACTTAACTCCAACTGGTAACTTCTCGGTCAAATCTGCATACACACTCATGTTTATTAAGGTCCCATACCCAACATTGTGGTAGAAGGTATGGATTATTGACCTTATTCCTAAAATTAATGTCTTTTGGTGGACGGTTTAGCATGGTAAAATCTTGACTTTGGACAACTTGAAAAGAAGGGTTTTTTATATTACAAATCATTGCTATCTTTGTAAAGAAAAGGAAGAAATTATCTCCCACCTTTTCTTAGAATGCCAGTATGCTTTAGGGATTTGGGCTAAGGTCTGCGAAAGATTTGGCTTGGAATGGGTTATGAAAGATAATCTAGAATAGTTTGTGGAGAATTGGTGCTACCCCTTTTATCACCCTGGATTAGTTTTTCTATGTAAAATTGTTCCTCCATATGTTTGCTGGCACATGTGGAAAGAAAGAAATAATAGATTATTTAGGGAGGAGAGTAAACCAAAGGAAGTGGTTTTTGGAATTATGGAAAAATTGTTGAAGGAAAATTTAAGAGCGGCTAAACGTAAAATGCCAAAGGATGAACCAGTTAGACATGAAGGCCTAGTTGCTGAAAAATGGGGTTGTCATGAGGATTTCTACCTATTTGATAACTCAAAGATGATGATGAGATAGCAGACGAGATGGAGATCCCCCACCCTAATGCAGTGTAAATTAAACTTTGATGGTGCTACTAGTGGAGGATTAGGAGCGGCGAGAGGTGTGCTGTAGGATAGGAATGGTGATGTGCTGCTAGTATATATTGGAAAGGTGGGAATTGGAAGCAATAACTTGGCTGAGGCCATGGCATTGTTATGGAGACTTCAACTAGCTAGGGAAATGCAAATTAAGGAGCTAAAAATTGAGGGGGACTCAAATTAATCATTGACTTGGTTAAGGGAGTGGCTAGACTAGGCTAGAATATTTGAAATGCCATTATGGATATCAAGCAAGTCTTGAATGGAATGGAAAGTGTCCACTTGTAGCACATTTATAGGGAAGGCAATAAGGTGGTAGATGCGGTGGCAGCCATGGGGTTCAATGCAATGGCACTCACATGTTTTAGGAATTGGGTTGATCTCAACAAAGATATTAAGTCGTTGATAATCAAAGAAAGAGGCGGGAATAGTATATGATTTTGACTATAAATTCTAAAAGTAGGGCCAAATTTAGCAACATGGTAATTATGTTTGCTAAATTTAACAATGGATTTTTGGAAATAATGGAAAGATGTGGCTGTACAAATGGTAATAAGAGTGATTAGGAATCAAGAAAAATGTCATTTCATAATTATGGTAACCCATGGTGACTTTTAAATTACTTCCCAATTGGAAGTATGAAAGATATTATTAATCAAGTTGTTAGAAAATGTTGAGAGGTGAAAATTATGATTTTATACATTCATGAATCCCATCATAATCTCACATGGGATTTGGGAGCACATCAAGCACAAGTCTGCCAATTATATTTTGTTGTTAAAGGGTTTAAGGCAGAGAGTAGTTGCAGAAAAATTACAATTGAGAAAGTTCATATGCATATTACTAAAGAAGGGGAACCAGAAACTAGTGAAATTAAGATGGCAGGGGACTTGAATAGGCTAGAACCCATGAAAATTGAGAATTTTAGAGATAGGATGCCCACCTAGTTTCTTTCGAATGAAGGGAGTTTTTTTCCCTAATGCAGTCGATGGCGGGGTATGACGAGAACTATGCACTCCAGTTTGTTAATGTTTGGAATGATAGAAAGGTCACCATTAATGGAATCATATTCCAAGTCACTAAGGAAGTAATTGCCATGGCGACTAGCCTCTCAATGAAGGGGAAAAAATGGAGAAAGGTAACCAAAGTCATCGATGGGGCAATATGAATAGCTTCTTTGTGGATGATGAGGAGCCAATTCATTACAAAGGAGGGTTTAAAAGAGACAAGGTGCCCGCCCCATGGGATGATGTGTGCCTGGTCCTTATGAGGTATTTGATGCTAGAGGGTAGCTTCAATGTTTGCTATTACTATCATTTCCCTTTGTTAAATCATTTTAGGAATAGGGATTTCATTTCTATCCCTTTTACCTCCTGCATTCTCTTAAGGATATGGTAGCTGATGTTAGGGGAAAAAGGAGAAATGTTTAAATTTTACCATAATTCATCAAGGTTTAATTTTCCACCTCTATCAGTTTCACCTTGTCCTATGCCCCCCAAGGGTAATGGTGGTTGATAACTAGCGCCATCACTAGAATCCACCCCCAAGCTCCAATATGGGCACCAAAATTCACACCCCCCAACCCTCCCCTAGTAGGGAAATCAAGAAAAAGAAAAAACCTAATATAACAATGGAACAAAAAGGAAACAAGAAGTTAAAAATTTAAAAATTATTTGAGGTTGATGGAGAGGTTTCAGAGGATGAGACAGGGTGTAAGGCTAGGAGGAGATCTGGTAGGCTTGCACAATCTTAGGCTAGGTGCAAACAGAAATCCATCAAAGTCCCGATTGAGGAGGTTGAGGAAGATAGTTCAAAAAATAATAATGAAGGGAGGGAGGAGGAAGATATTTCCAACTCCAAGAAGGAGGATCTAAAGGATGAGGGGGAGAAAAGTTTTAACTCAGGGGACAACTCGGTGGTAATGCCCAGACCTAGGCGTCTATTGGTAATGCTATGAATATGGAGATCACTCATGTGACTGCTAGCTTCTGCCTTAAACCCATTACCTTTTGTGAAGAGAGAAATAGAATGAACACCTCCCCCATAACTATTTTCTCCCCCATTAAAGATAATTATAAGGTTTCCTCTAACCCAATGGTTATGTAGGAGTATTTCCAAGAGTAGAATGCTAAGGTGGAAGTTGTAAAGGTGGAAGTGAAAACTAAAGAAGGGACTGAGAGGTTGCATGAATGATATACCAAACTAGAAAGGAGGATTAAAACTTTAGAGGAAGGGTTTTTTACCTTCTCCAAATTCAGCCTCAAAGTTACACATGCTACTGCCACCACCCTCCAGTTGGTGGCACAGGAAAAGGAGGACATGGGTATGGACATGGAAGACCACAAGTTGCTCTTCAAGTTCCTTGTGGATGATTGGGAACAAATCCTATTGGATGCAAAGGGGAAGGGGAAAAAAGAAAATTAAGTTGTTTAAGTTTTGTGGGATCCTTGGTCCAAGACTTTTTATGTTTTACTGTTGGCTAAGGTTTTGTTGGTTTATAGCTATTATTAGGACTCAAGTTGGCTGATGTTGTCAATTTTGGTTATGATAAACTTTCATAGTTTTCTAGTTTTCTTTGGTTGGTGTTAGCTTAGTTGTTCTATTTCTCTATTGGTTCTTGCAAACTACTGGTTCTTGATGTTTAGTTAGTCTTTTTCTGCTGGTGGTTCTACTGGTAATGCGTTGGTTACCAACTTTTTGCTTGTATGTGCCGACCCCCTTGTTTTGGTTGCTTTTAATTTTGAAAACAAATCATTTTTTTTTTTGTAGGTTGACAAGTGAGTTTTTGTTACCACTATCAAACATTATGCCTCATTCATACCAAGAATTATCTACTATTATGAATCAAATTGGAATGAAGTATTAGAAAATACATGTATGTCCCAATGATCACATTCAATATCGTAAACAACATGAATTTGCAACAAAATGCCCTGATTTTCATGTTAGTATATATCATTCAAATCAAATAACAAAAAATATGCATCACAAGGTTCTTTGGTACATTTTCATTATTCCACATCTTGAACAATTATTTAGATGCACTAGCTTGGTATAATTAATGGATTACCATGTACGCAATAGAAGTCAAGATGAAATTATATGAATTCTTATGGATGGTTCTACATTTAAGAACATACAAGATAGGTGGCTATTATTTAAATAATAACCTTGTGATTTGAAGCTTTCATTGGTAGCAGATGGTGTCAATCCATTTAGAGCTATGAGATTTATTTACTCAGTGTGGCTTGATTTTGTTATTAACAATAACACTCCTCCTTGGATGTCCATAAAGAGGGAGCACATAATTTTTTCAATGATTGTACTAGGTATTATTCATTTAATATTTATCTAAATTAATTTATAAAAACTACATCAAAATGGTCATAATAATTATGTAATGTTTCTATTCATTCAACTAGGTAAGTACCAAGTTAAAGATATGAACATGTATATTGAGCCCCTTATTGATGAGTTTTCGAAGTTATGGAATGGGGTCACTATGTATGACATCTCTAGACCAATAGGACAAAGAAAATTTCAATTTCATGCTTTTCTTGTATGGACAATACATGATGCCCCTAGGCTAACTCATTTTTGTGTATGCTATATTGTTAAGGTCACATATTTTTGGTATGTTATAGTGGTTACACATTATTGTTGTATATTTAAGTTATGCATGATAATAGTACATGATCTTTTAGGTATTTAGACAAATAAAATTTGCATGTCCACTTTTTGGTCTGAAGATGAAATCTTATCATTTAAGAAGTTTAAGAAAGGAGGTGTTCAATGAGTTTAGGCACTTTCTCCACAATAATCATAAATATTGAATTACTGAAAAATATCTTTTTAATGGGAAAGAAGAGAAAACATCAAGGCCATGAAGAATGAGACCTCATCTATGGAAGTTGGAATGTAATAGACTAAATCACCAAGGTAATGTCATTCCATCTGATGGATTTTTCTTGAAATTTATATTTTGATATTATCTTTTATATAGTAATGATGTAATTGATGCTCATGAAGTTCATCAAGACATCAATGCCCAACTTCACAGAGGAATAAAAAGTTATCCTAGTCAATGTAGTAGGTTGGCATATTACAAGGATTTCTCGATCATGCATTTGTTTGATGTTATGCATATTCAAAAGAATGTAACAGAGACACTATACAAAATATTGGATGGAAGGCATGACAAATAAAAAAATGCCAAAAGTTGTAATGACATTCATGAATCTAATCATGCACTAAAAAAATTTATTGAATCAAATATCAATGGAGACTACATAAATATGAGTGTCCTTCCTTGGTTATTAATGGAGCAGCAAAGTGATGCATTATAAGAACCCATAAAAATAAAAATAAAAAATTTCCACAGGATTTACTACAAATATAAGTAGTCTTGTATCAAAGAAAGCTGATTTTGGTCCAAAGTTGAAAACACATGATTGGCATACCTTCATCAAGGTAAGTCATGTTCTCTATTTACAATATATTTATAAAATTGCATGTACTTTTTATAGTATTATTTTATAATATATTGAAAAGAACATTTTTTAATAATTGCAGAATTTCCTACCTCTATCCCTCCCACTCTAGTTTGACAATAGTGTTAAACAAGTTATATATGATCTTAGAAAATACATGAGGTTAGAAATTTTATTTCTTAGATTTTTTGTACAAATATTATATTTAGTACTTTCTTTAATTTTTATGTAATTTATTGTATTTTTTTTTAAATCTCATTTATATGTTCTTGTGTGTTGAATCTCTTTTAGGTGGTTATCATCTAAAGAAATTGATAAAAAAAGATATAAAATATTGGAAGAGAAAAATTATCCAGCTTATGTGTGAAATGAAAAAGTGTCTTCCTTAAATTTTTTTCAATGCTTAAGAACATTACCTCATACATCAAGTTGAGGAGATTGAATTGTGTGGGCCTATACAAACTAGGTCAATTTGGATGGTTAATATGCACTTGAAATTTATGAAGGGCTTGGTTCGACAAAGAGAATATCCTCAAGGTTCTATGGTGGAGGGATATATGGTGTATTAGAACATAGTGTACATTACTGAAGATCTTCCCAAATTTGTAGCAAATATCCATGTAGATCGCATTTGAGATCCCAACTCTATTAACAAATTCTAAGAGGAGTACTTTATGGGGAAAGGTAGGTTGAGGAAAGTGAGAGGTAATTATAAGATGTTATTGTAGTTTATTAATTCTTATAAGTCTTCAATATAAATTGTTTCTAAGTGGTTTATTTATTTTCTTTACAGTTGTTCATGAATGGGATATACTACATTTGTATATTGCAAACAATTTTGATTGGATGATGGTATGAATTTGACAATCTCAAAAAAATAACATGGGATGGTATTGCAACATTGGTTAAATAATCTCATCATAATAGAGATCCCAATGTTACATCAATGGTACTTGATCTAGCATATGGTTTAAGAGGTAGAAAAGTACATATAAGATTACTAATCATGACCTATAAGTTTAATATCAACTCATAGATCGATGCAAATAATCTTGGCATGTTTGAATCATTGTAGATCAAACACAACAAACCTATATACTACCATGGTTGTAAATTTTGCATTAAAAAGTTAGATGAAATAAAGAAAACTTGTGACTCTAGGATAAGTGTAGTCTTCAAGATCACTAATATTTCATCTAGAAATGACATACATCCTCAACAATCTGAAAATCAATACTATGGCATTTTGGATGATATACTTGAGTGTAACTTTAACTCTCAAATTATTTATATTTTTCATCAAATAGTATAGGCTATAGTTGAATCAAAATGATCCTCATGGGACTATTATTGAACATGATAGTGGATTTACAATGATTAATACAAGGTCATTTGAGCCAATCAAAGATAAGCCATATGTTCTTCCAAGATAATGTACACAAGTGTTTTACTTTGGCGCTCCATATAAATTAGGTTGGTCATTTGTCATTAGACATGATGCAAGAGGAAGGTTGGTAAAGTATAATGTGATGGAAGAAGAATATATTGAAGAATAAGAAGAAAAATTAAATAGTGATCATGAATGACTATTACACAATGATGAAGAAGAAGATGATTATGATGATGATTCTAGTGATGTTAATGATGATGGTGATGATGATCATGATCATGATTGCGATGATGAAGATGGTGATGATCAAGGCAGTGATGGTCATGATAATGGTGATGAAGGTGATGAAGATGGTGGTGGTGTTGGTTGTGATGATGATGACAATGATGATGATGATGAAGGGGATAAGTACAATGATGGTGATGATGAGGATGATGATACTCACAATGATGACATGGATGAAGAGGATGATCAATGAAATGTATGTCAACATATGATCAATGTCACATATGAGGTATTAAGTTATTCATAGAAATTTGTTTGACTTATATGTTTTTATAATTAAGTTAATGTTGAACTCTAATGTCATGGACTATATACAATGATTTTGCATAGGTACTGCACATAAAGTAGAGGTAAGGAATTAAAAATTTATCAATAATTTTGATGAATTCATCATGTAATTTTTGTCTTCTACATAATTTGTAGCATACATATCATGCAGTTTTTGGTTAACTTATGATAAATGATTTACATATGCAGGAAATTTAATTCCTTTAACCAGGATCATGCATAGTGACATGGATTGACAGGTATAAGTCAATAGACCCTACTATGTCTCTCATTTGATGGATTGTAGGTATCATGAAAGAGGTGTTTGTCTGATCTATCTTCCTTGAGTGAGGAAAATGTGGGAATAGAAGACAATAGTGAGACATCTAGTAGGTCTAAAATAGGGAGATCAACTAGAGGTCAAAATATTAGAACAAAATTCAATAAAAAAAATACATTTTTTCTTTGATGAGGGGGGTCATGTTCTTATGAAAATGAGACCAAAGGTGATGGGAAGGTTCCCTTAAGGTACACACATCTTTAGAAAGAATGGGTACCCAATGAAATACCTCCAATTAATACTAATTTTTCTATTAACCAAAGGATATATCACATAACCCCATCTTCATTACATAGTTTGGCCTTATTTTCTATGGATGGTATAAAGGTCAGTTATAATAAAGTTGTTGAACTGATAGAGTATGTAGGACCTTGTTACAATTACAATAATTGGATGTGGATTATGCAATATAAACAAAGTATGCGCAGGTATGCATTGTCAGAAAATTATATACAATGCCAAGAAAATGATCAACATAAAAGGCTCACTATGTATATTTATAGAAGGCCAAAAGCAATAGGGAATATTGTAGGTTCTATAAATATTTCTTGACCTGTGTCAAGTAATAAGTAGTCAAATTGTATAGTCAAGGCACGCAAGGGAAATCATGTTTTTGTATGTGCAATAAAATCAATAAGTATGGGGGAAGAGCTTTTGATATATTACAACTTGAATCGTGTAGATACAAAAAAAAATCACTATCATGGGAGTGGTAAGTATAATATTTAAACCAATTTCCTCCAATTAATATTTACTCCAATATACAATCTACTATTTTATTAATAACTATTTTTGGTAAGTCTATTACTTTCATTTGTTGTTGATTGCTAAGAATTACCAATCTTTCGCACAAGGTGGCATGGATCCACCACAAGACACAAGCAAGGATGTTCCCCACACACCTTCTTCAGCAAAGTTAAACCTTAATTAGTGTAATTGTACAAATTATATAGAAATAAATGTCATATTATTATGTTCTTTTCTTTATGGCTTTGGAGTTATTTTGATAGAATTTTACTAATATTGATGTCACAGAAATATCTCTCCATTTGGCTTGGATGAATTTCCACACCCTATTCCAAAGCTCCCATTTTGACATGAGTAGGGAGGACATATGTAGAATGTTTAGCTTTATAAATTTCAATTGCTTTTGTTTAAAATTTTCTTTCATTTACATGTATTTCTTACAAATTTTATAGCCATTCGACTCCATGGGAAAATATCTCTTTGAGGCATTATACTACCACCATGCACCTTATTAGTGCTTCTATATTTTGGATACACATCTATAGAAAACATATGAAAAGGTGATACTTGACAAAAAGCTCCACCTTCATCATGTTTTATGGATGTTCATACCTTTGTCTAAAGCTTCACATTTCATTACTTGTAGGGAGGGCATTGTCAAAGGTTGGTAAATCTAGCTTTATACATGTCACATAAATTTCTTGAGATTTTTCAAACCTTTTTCAACAAATCCTTTTTTAATATATCCAAAAATCATTGCCATCATTGCAATTCATGAGATTACATTCCTCTTTAAAATTGTGACATGATCTTCATTTGAAAACTCATCAATTTGATTTCCTAAGTATAAAATTTGCAAGTTTCCTCATAAATTATACAAAAGATTAATTAGAATTTTAATTTTGAATAGATTAGTATACTAGTCATTTATATAAGATAGTTGTGAAATGTATGAATCAATATTTTTATGTTCTATAGAGCTTCTTTATAAAACCATTCTCTGCACATTCTCTAAGAGCTCAGTGGGTTGTTAGAATTGAATAAGAATTGACATTTCTAACTTTGAAAATTTTGTAAAATACAATTTGAATGCACTAAATTGGAATTGGAATTTAAATTAATTTGAATTTTATATTCCCATTTACTCCAAATAGTAGAACTCAATCTTTCATTTAAACATGTGGAATTGGAAAAAATTTCATTCTAAATCCAATTCCATGAAAATGAACATTAGAAAATAAAATAAAATGTATACTTTTTCAAGTCTGGCTAACTATTTTATCTATTTCATTTTTATTTTTAGACAAAATCTGAGATTACCACTTTAAAAAGGCAAGCTACATCTACATGAAAGTACAAAAGGTTGGCTAAGTGATCCAAGGTGGTAAAGGCAAGGAGGCTTGAAGCCTTGAAGATTAATAGACATCACCCATCCATATGAGGCCTAAAAATAGATCCAATAAGGTATCAACCATTTACAAGAGGCTTGGCATTGATTAAGGAAACAAAATCAAAACTTTTTGTTAGCCCCAACAAGAAATCCACTAGGTGAGCTTGTATTTTGATATTTTAGTTTGAGATTTCTTCCATGAGCATCAATGTTCTTATAAAATCCTTGGATTTTCTTATCAATCAACTGAGATTGAAACTAATTGTAGGGGTTTTGGTAGTGAAATAGCATGGTTCATCATTTTGATGACAATACAGGAATGAAAAAGTGTGCTTTCAAATAAAATTTGAGGATATTTTCTAGAGGGGCAATTATTTAAGGTCAATGGAAAGTCAAAATTCTATTTTTATGACTGATTCCAAGTATCAAAGGGGCTAAATATGTAATTTTATAGACTAAGTATGGAAACTCCCCCATTAAGTTTAATTTTGAAATAATTTCATAGCTTATTTTCATGGTCCTTAAGACCAATGAATCTTCATTGCAAACATGTACGAGTGATTCTAAACCAAATGGGATTAAGGAGTTATTGATTTTAAAACCAATCGGGTATACCTTAGAAGCTTCCATTAGAGTGGTGGAGTCACTAACAAGATTGCTTTTAGTAGAGCCCAAATTCATTCATACTTCCTTGCATCCATAGAAGTAGATGTAGAAGAAGTTCAATTCATGTCAAGAATTTAAAAGTTGAAAAATCAAAAACTACACTTTGATTGCACATTGTGAGGCCAAATTTATAGAAGAAAGTTTATATCCATTGAATAAAAAGCATAAGTCCCCTTAGTGATCTCATCAAATTATATTATTTCACTGAGAAAATATCCAAAGTTGAAGGAACCTTGAAGCTATTTCATGATCTTACTTTGTAAGCTTAGCATAAGAAGTGACCTTATTCAAGAGAGAGTCAAATATTTGGTGCTTCATCTCAAAATATCAAGTATTGAATTATGTATGTTATGTAGTGGAAAAAAACTCACATGAACAAGGCATAGCATCAAAAGAATCATATTTATCCATACTCGCTCAATAGCCTCCCATATGTGAAAATCATGCTTATAAAGTTCTAATCAAAGAAAGCAATAAAAAATTTAGATTGGTTATTACATCAAATCTTCATTGAGACAAAAATTGGACCATTATGGATATTAGAGGAAGTGATACCAAATTATAGATCAATTTCGTATCTAGTCATCCATTATGAGCATTCAGCATCAACTTTCAGATCGATATAATAGGGATCATAATTAATTTACATTTGAGTCTCTTTAGTTCTTTGTAGGTGTATAGTAATTGTTGTAGATCAATATCTACTATATCATGGAACATATTTCATGAGACATTTGGAATATAAGTTTATATGTTTATGTAAATGATATTAGTTGATCAGAGACCATCAATGACATATAATGATTTTACAATTATCATTTTGAGGTCCATATCAGAATTATTACTTGGCAATATAACCATTGTAAATTAGCAATAGGATTGTGTGTCAAACACTCATTTTTGAAAAACTAAAGCATTGAATATAATTTTATTAAGTATAGTTATAAAAAAGTCTCTTGCAACTAAAAATAGTCAAAATATTCAGAGATTGTGTGAGGGAACATTACAAACACCAAGTAAATTACATTTCTAAGTGCAGTCCAAACCCTACAAAGGTTTTTAAGGGTAAATTGTGTAAAATTTAGAAAGGGGACATTAGAATTTACAAAGTCCATTAGTAATCTAGAAAGGGATCATTAGAGTTTATATAGAGCTTTGTGGTTCATGTAAGCAATTGTGATACTTGTAGTCTTCATTAGCATGATCAGATTTGCAAAGAAAATGGTGTCAAAATAATATGAAGTATCTTAAGGTGAGTAAATTTCATGTTGTCTTAATGTGGGTTATTTGTAACCCTTTGAGAAACTTGAAGGCATCTAAGGCTATATTGGCATTGTAGGAAGGTGTTGTGGAATTTTTCAATGTCTTATATAGTTGTGATTTTAATGGGATTTAACATTGTTTAATGTTAAGGTTGATGAAATCAAAGATATTATTTGAATACAATTACTATGTGACAACAATTCATTTATTCATGTGCTAATCTACTACTTCACAAAATATTATTGGCTATACTATTTTTTGTTAGTATTTTAATGGAGATAAAACTCTCACATTCCAAAGTCTAAAGTGTGTTGAAAGTTGCTAGGTATTGAGTGCCAAGCTCTAGGGTGTTGAGTGTTTGAGGGTAGAGTGTGGAGTGTGAGATGTGTAATAGTACTAACAAGACATGTGGTATGTGGAGTGTATGTAGGTGGCCAACATATTCCAATGCTAATTGTATATGTGAAAATGTGGCCTATGCAAACACACACACTTCAACATGGTCCTTATTTGCGGATTCATCCCAAAATGAACATTGGATTGTTCATTCAAAAATAAATGTATATGTGAAAATTTGGCCTATGCTAACACACACACTTCAACATGGTCCTTATTTGCGGATTCATCCCGAAATGAACATTGGATTGTTCATCAGAAAATTAGTCAGTAAGGCAACCTGTTGCCTTCTATCTAAAGGGATTTTGCCTGTTTAATATCCTCAGATTTGAGGTGTAGGCAACCAGACCCTCTAAGAACGAAGGATTTAAGAAATAAAATTAATCTATATGATTGGGAAGATTAATCTAGAATGAGAAATACATTCTAATCTAGGAACAATTGAAACAAAACTAGATTAACCTATACATAATTAAGCTAAATGAATTTAAACTAAGAATGCAAGATGTATGCAAAAATGTGAGCAAATGTGAGTATGAATTTCAACAGAAATTCAATGCAAATTTCAATTCATCCTCCCAAAATGAAGAGATGAAGGTCTCTTAAATAGATTTTCCTAAAATTCATCAACGGTCAAGACTAAAGGTGAGATTGAGTCATAAAGGAAGATTCCCAAATTAAATGGAATTAACTAACTCAAATCTAAGTGTAAGAGTCAGTCAACTCAGATAGACTTTAGTGTAAAAGCAAGTGATCTAGGTCACTTCTAATTTGATCACTAGTGAACAGGGAAATCATTGTCTTATCATAGAAGAGAACAAGCTTTGGAGAACCACCAAGCTACTTGTCTTCTTCAGAATGTCATCTTTCAGAAGTGTCTAGGTTTCTAATTCACTCTTGGTCATGACCTCCAAGAAGTGAAGAGCATATTTCCATATTCTTCCATCTTGCACCCTAGGAAGTTCACAAGCCCCTAATTAAACTAGTTTTGAAAGTAGGAAAAGAAGACACACGTTGTTTTGTGGGTTTGAAATATTGTCTTTGACAAGCGTATCTTCTTAGCTGTGTTTTCTGGGTAGATTGTGTTACAATTTTTTTGCATCAATGTTTTGGATCACACTCTGTGATCCATCATTAGGATGAGAGAGTTCTCTCATCCTGATGATGGATCACAAAGTGTGATATGAAACATTGATGCAAAAAAATTGTAACACAATCTACCCAAAAAACATAGCTAACAATTCTAATGGATTGTGGAAAACTACTATCTACAAGCGTATCTTTGACAAGCATCCTGCAAGCAAATAGTTAGTCTATTTTTGAGTGGGTTTTAAAAGGAGTCTTTGGCTAATGTCCTGTAAACAACGGTTAAGCTACAAGAAATCTAGAGAAATAGATCAAGACAAGCACATTAGTGAAATCAAACAATCTAAAGATCGAAAAATAATGCTTAAAATTGAAACTGTTGTCACAAGATTTTGCGTGAAATCTCTTTCATAGTCGCACAAAATTGTTTCAGGCTTGTGCAAAATTTCTTTACAGCTTGCGCGAAGAAACAAGTGTCGCACGAAGTTTCACATGCTCAGGCACTTTCTCATGCGATATGCAGAGAATCTTAGCACAAAGATTCTTAATTCTCGCACGAAAATGAACCGTCTTGCTCGAAGATTCTCGAATCTATACGGAACAGTACAGACAGAGAACACGAAAATGATTCTAAAAATGTAGAAAGAGGCCAAAAAAGTTGATTTTCTCGGCCCCATGGTGGGCGCCAAAAATATATGTGTGAAAATTTGGCCTATGCTAACACACACACTTCAACATGGTTCTTATTTGCGGATTCATCCTAGAATGAACATTGGATTGTTCATCCAAAAATCAGCTGGCAAGGCGACCTGTTGCCTTCTATCTAAAGGGATTTTTCCTGTTTAATATCCTCAAATTTGAGGTGTGGGCAACTAGACCCTCTAAGAATGAAAGATTTAAGAAATTAAATTAATCTATATGATTGTGCAGATTAATCTAGAATGAGAAATGCATTCTAATCTAGGAACAATTGAAACAAAACTAGATTAACCTATGCATAATTAAGCTAAATGAATTTAAACTAAGAATGCAAGATGTATGCAAAAATGTGAGAAAATGTGATCAAATGTGAGTATGAATTTCACCAGCAATTCGATGCAAATTCCAATTCATCCTCCCAAAATGAAGAGATGAGGGTCTCTTAAATAGATTTTCCTGGAATCCATCAATGGTTGAGATCAATTTCAATCAACGGTCAGGATTAAAGGTGAGATTCAGTCATAAAGGAAGATTCTCAAATTAAAGGGAGTTAACTAACTCAGATCTAAGTGTAAGAGTCAGTCAACTCAAATAGACTTTAGTGTAAAAGCAAGTGATCTGGGTCACTTCTAATTTGATCAGTAGTGAACTGGGAATTTCCCTTTTTTGAACTAAAGAGAGATTTTGGAGAGATATTTAATTTAATAAAATGAGATATGCTCTCATAAATATATTTTCTTATTAATTAAATAATTCTATTTAATTAATTAGAGACACTTTTCTTATTTAATTAAATAACTTCATTCAATTAATTAGGAATGGCTTCCCATTTAATTAAATAATTTTTCTTAATTAATTAGAAGTAGCTTCTCCATTTAATTAAATAATTTTGTTTAATTAATTAAAAATAGGGGTATTTATTAAATTAAATAAATTTAATTTCATAGTACATTAGCCTTAGGAGATAATTTAATTTAATTAAAGTATAAATACTTTAAATTAAATTAAATTGTAATCAGTAGGTTTAATGTGACTAATATGAATCAACACTTTAGGAATTAAATAAAGAGTATGATGAATGCAGATTAAGGTTTTCTGCATTTGACAATTAAGTAGCGAGTAGCAGAATAAGAATTGCCTAATGACATAGGACTTTAGAATCGATCAGAAATAGACTAGAATTGGTGATCGTGGCAATAAGCCAATTTTGGGGTATTACACTAATTAGTATGGTGACAATATGGACTAGAATGGGAGTAGTGTATTGTTGAGTACTGTGGAAGTGTATGTATTGTTGAGGTTTCTCATTCAAAACATTAGATTACATTTGTGCATGAAGGCAATAAAAAAGATTGGAAAATAAATCAATGATGGTATTGAGCTTCCACTAGATTTCATATTAAAAGCATGCTTGTCAAAGGTAGATCAACCACCTTCCCTCCAATGTTTACAAAATAAACCCTTGCTCTAATTATGGCCAATTTAAGAGAACCAAGGTTATTGAGATGAAATGAAAAGAAAATCAAGTTAGTAGTTACAACATGTCTAAGTGAGATTTTGAGTCTTATCTTTTCCTCAAGTACCATATGATGATTACACCAAGATTGAGATATTGCACTTGATTATTGATTACTTTAAGAGCCTTTGATGATATCAATAATGATTATTGATAACATTAAGAGCCTTTGGTGTAATCCTAAATAGAAAGTAAAACTAGGGTGGGGATGATACCCACAAGCTTTAGTACTATAGTATAAAGTTAACCTATTAAGGCTTACAATTGACCACTTCTAGTGATCTACCCTATTAGGACCAATAAGGATTGTAAGGTCCACATTGTTAAAGGATTTACAAACATATAATAAAATATGCACTATATTAAGAGATTCAACAAAAGACTGTTAAGTCCACCTAGTCAAAGGATTTAACTAATACACCTGTTAGAATGAATCAATGGTTGATCTCTGATTTGTAACTCTAATTTGCTTAATGAGATTATTTGTATTGCAATGATCACCTGGCTATGATAGATAAATCTTTGTTGTCCCTTATACTACTTGTAGCCTTCTTCAATTTGTATTCATGCACATCATATATTTCTTCACATACTTCTCTATATATGATATAATGCATTACATATAAACCAATCCAATCCATTACCTTTTGGAGCCAAGTACAATACTAAATTCATCATAATTCACAAAGTTGGCCCAACTAATGTAATTTGGTTTCTAAACACAAAATCAGTGAATTTTTGATACATGGAAAATACTGTCAATGCTCAAAAAACTCTACCACTCCATTGAAGTCAAAGCTCAAACCATACTGATCACTTTTGAGTAGCTTGAACTTGGTCAGCACTATGTGGCTTAGTGAATACTGATAAACTAGGTAGTTGTTGAACCACTTGGTTAACACTACATGACTCACTCAACACTAGATTTACTAAGTTAACACTATGAGCTTGGTAGACATTGTAGAGCTTGGTTAACACTATAAACCTTGGTTAACACTAGAGTCTTCATCATATCCACTAGATAGCTTGATAGACACTGCTTTGCTTGGGCTATACTACAAACTATCTCTGATGCTTGGTAGATATTGTATAGGTTGGCATAAACTAGAAACTATATATTTAGCTTGGTAGAAATTGAGACACTTGGTTAACACTGTTGGGTGAATGATAATCTTGGTAGCATTTGTACAGCTCGGTAGAAATGTAACCATTTGACTAAGTGTTGATTCACTGATAGACAAATTGACCTTAATGTTAACAATCTCCCCCTTTGGCATTAGTAACAAAAAACACTTATCAAATCAAAAATCTAAATACTCAAAATTTCAAGTCAAAAACTTTCTTTACCACCATTATATATCTTCAACTCAATTTTGACTTCCTATAGCTATAGCTTGGTAAAATACTCTATTTTTATGATTTTTCAAAATTGCTTTTGTAAAGATATTTTATGCTTCATGAATCAGTTACATATTACAAGTAACTCTAAGATTTAACATGGAAACCCAATTTGGAAAAAACCACCAATTGCAACTAGTTACTATTTTTCACTCTTCTAAAGTGAGCCATGTTAGGAGCCAACCCTATGAAAGGTTACAAAAAATATTGTTAGGTGTGACCCTATTAGAAGATTTGATCACCCTATTAGGAGTGGCCTTATTAGAGGTCTTTAGACACTTTAAATAGAAATGGCACCCTGTTAGAGGATTTATAAATAGTTGCTAAGCCAACTCTGTAAAGAGATTTAGATCACTTCTACAATGGTTAGAGAGTAACAATGAAATGACCTGATTTCTAATGTAACTAAATTGTTGGTTACAGATCTCATTTCTCACTTGTATACTTGATCCTTCCTAATTGAATATATCTTTGCATCTCAACAAGGATATTCTACTTATCCTTCTAATTCACTTCCTCTAAGCATCTTCAAATCTTCTATTATGTTCCACACATTTAGTTCTCATCTTGACCTTATATTTCTATCTTACACACTGTCAAGTCGGCTAGAATATAACTTAGAATGCTTAATATTCATCTCCTTAGTTTAAATAGAACCAACAATCAAATCAATTGAACTTAATATGCCAAAACAATAAAATCCTTCATTACCTAATTCTACTCAATAGATATACACTCATAAATAATTTTCCTGTGTTAACCAACTGAACTCGGTTAACACTACATATTGATAAAGTTCCTTTGGTAATCAAGTGAGCTTGGTTAAAATTGGTTCCATCCAATCAAGGTATATTTTAGTGGCTAATATTTGCAAATTAGCTAATTTTAGAATTTTTTGGCTAGTAATTTGGCTAATAACTTAAGATTTTATACAACCTAAATTGCCATAGTTTTATAAAATTTAGTTATAGAATATTTAAAATCATGCAATAATTTATTTTATTAAAAAAATTAAATTCAAATATTCACCACAATATTCGTTACATGATTATATTTGAGCCACCTAAATATAATATATTATTGGAGAAATTAAATTGAACTAACCAATAATTATCATAATTATTAATTACTTTAGGGATATATCACTAATATTTAGTTTTCACTATTGATTTAAAGTATATGTAATGATCCTCATAATATTTCATGAGGTAAAAAAATGTTCAATTTTAATTTGTAATATTCCATGATGATGAGATTCATAAATATTTTAAACAAAAAAATATATGATTCAAAACTAATCACCAATATTAATCATGTTTAGAAGAAAATGTAATGCCCCGCCAAGGGATCCAAAGCATCAACCTATAATTTCACTAAGATTGGTAGCATTTTATTTTTTTTAACATGAAAGTAAATACCACATATAACTTATGCATAATAACGGAAGCAATAGCAATGTCCATCTGAAATTAAACATAACATACATAACAGATTACATTCTTTAAGATCCCTTAACGTTGAATTACATCTAAACAACTAACATTAATGAATCCATCTAATACAACATCCACATGAAATAATAATGATAAGTCCAATGTTCATACATTACATTTCAAATGCTCAACCATCCACTGTACATGTCAAAGGGTATGAAAAAGCTCAAAAGAATATACATATGTGAAATAAGATACATCATCCTATTCTAATCCATGATACATCAAAGTAAATATAATCACATGATACACATGATACATCATCATAGAAGATATACATCCATCATAAAGATCAAACATAATAAACTAAGTGCACGGTTCCTCTCAACCGTAAATAGCATCATTAGACCATCGTGGATCCTAGCCATCCCTTCGTGCATAACATTCCAAATCACCGAAGAGATCATCGATATTAACATAGTAGGAATGTCACTCCTAACATATACTATATCATATGCAGAAAGTAATCTAACATGCAAATAAAAGCATAAGATAACATCATCTAACATATGCTAATCATCAATGAAAGGTTACATATCCACCATCATGAAGGACGCATCAGCCACGATGTCTTAATGAATCTCAAATGATAAGAGTGGAAAAACACTACAACCCGACTATGTGGTACCTAAGTGGTCCACTCCCACTGTGCTGAGGAGATAATCTCAAGTCCCAAATAGGCTATCAAAAATAGATAGCATAAATCTCTGCAAGTCCAAGAATCCTAAAAGTATACTAACTCAAAGGTTCCAGACACAAAATCTGACATCTAATCCCAAAGGCAAACAATGACATGTAGGAACTTACTATGTAAGTGAGAAAGTGTCATCGCATTTATCACGTACAAGTTACCCTGGCAGTTAGCTAAACTCCACGGGTCCATATTGATCTCATGTGGCCACTAGTATCCTCTCATACTGACAAGGCATACTATGGAATGCAAGGTCGCAACCATGCATTCTCACTACTCCCATCCTAGTCTATACAAGCACTCAAGGCATGGGCGAGAACCAAAACACTTATATTTTTAGGTTCATTTAGTTAGTATTAGGTGTGAATGTTATCACTTATTAATCCAACTTACAATGAGTTACCCTGGCAGCCTCTTAGGGCCTCGGCCCCCATTGCAAGCCACTTCCCGACACTACATGCAGATATCCTACCCTAAGCTCATGGAATCATAAATCTCAAAATCACAAAAGATAATCCATAATAAAAATCATCAAATCTCCATGAGCAAGCATCCATAGAAAATCATGATCACAACAGCTCTCTATTGGCAACTGAAGTATCACTAATAATCAAAAAGTATCCATTAGTTCTCAATAACCAAAATATATCTCAATCATACTAATTGAAGACTCCAAAATGGTTGAGTCAAGCATGTCACAACATGACATCATCAAGAATAAATCCACATTTCAGTCCCATCATGGCGACTAAAAAATAACTAAGGATAACTGATCGATAACCAAAAATGGTTAAGTCAAGTGTCTCATACATAAGAATCTCAACTATAACAATCAATAATTACAACCAATACATGGAGCATTCCATCACATAACCATGGTTGGGTTTATAAAGATCGAGATTAAACATCGTCATGACATCACAATCACATAACCCCCAAGCCTCTGGTAGACGTCCTATAACTGGTCAACACTAGTCAACCCAAAAACCCAAAACAATAGCATAAAGAATACACAATGCAAACACATGTGTTGGTTTTGCTAAATTTACAAACTTGAATTTAAATGTAGAGGTCTCAGTTTATGTTTTCCAATTTAAATATCAAGTGGAGAAATTTCACGTTTTACTTAACCCATGTATTGTATTGACAGATAAAAGTTTCTCCCCAAAAACTGTTAGACTCAATTTTCTAAATGTTCTAAATGTCTTTTGTATACACATTTTGCTGATAATGACCCCAATCATTTTCAAAATAATAATTGAAATTCTTTTCATATTCCTCTTTCCAAATTAAAAGATTAAATTGATCCTATATTGCTCAACATTATAAAATAATGTATTACTAAAGAATTACTCTCTAAATTCCAATCATCTATCAATATATTAATTATTTATTATTAATAATGTATACATATATATATATATATATGTATATACATATATATATATATGTATATACATATATATGTATATATATATGTATATATATATATGTATATATATATATATGTATATACATATATATGTATATACATATATATGTATATACATATATATGTATATACATATATGTATATACATATATATGTATATATATATGTATATACATATATATGTATATATATATGTATATACATATATATGTATATACATATATGTATATGTATATACATATATATATATACATATATGTATATACATATATATATACATATATGTATATACATATATATGTATATACATATATATATACATATATATGTATATACATATATGTATATATATATATGTATATACATATATATATATATATATGTATATACATATACATATATAATTATTGATTTACAAAATGAATTATATAAAAAATTGAATTAATAAAACATATGATAATCGCATATTACACATGGCGAGTTTAATAACCGTCAGTCACAACATATATATATGACCTACAGATCGCAGGTACTCTGCAGTACCGCAGTCTGCATAGGCATTGCCGTCAGCGGGGGTGGGGAAATAAGTCCCTCCCACCCATTCCAAAATTTACTTATTATTTTTTTTTTTGTGTGTTTTTTTAAAAAATGCTTCCCTTCAATGTAAATTGCGATGCATTTTTTTTTTAACATTCGCTCGCTGCCAAATATATGTCATTCGACTTTTAATTAAATATATATGTATATATACATATGTATGTATATATATATATATATATAAGTATATATGTATATATATATATAAGTATATATGTATATATATATATATATATATATATATATGTATATATATAAGTATACATGTATATATATGTGTGTGTGTGTGTGTGTGTATATAGAGTTTAATCAAATATCACAGCATATAGACACATATATATACATAATTGTATTTATTTATATATATATATATATATATATATGTATGTATTCAGATTTAAAAATATAAACATATATATACACAATATATAAATTCCAATTCTCAAAATTTTTCTATAAACTTTTGATCTCAAAATTTACTCAATAGTTTATCTAATGGCTTGGCTACAATTTAATCCCTAGCCCCATGTTCTTTTCTATGCATATAAGATTCTCAAATAAATTTAACTACCCATATTGAGAATGCATACAATAAAAATAAGAAAATCCTCAGAAGACATATGGAAGACACGAAGAAGACAGGGAATGCAAGATGTGAAAATAGCATAAGTAAAATCACAAAAATCTACCTGGATTTTGATGCTAATTCGCTCTTCCTTAGAAAACCCGCAGAGCAAGCTCCTCCCTCCTTTAGAGTTCTCGAGTCCTCCAATGCTCCAATTGCTCTCCAACGCTATGTTTAAGCTTCTAGGAATGCCTGAATATAAAGAGCTCTCAGGAAACCTCTAGAATGCTTCTAGAAATAGCTAGAAGGTGTCACCAACTAAGCATGGGTCTTTTCCAACCTTCTAGATGAGTCATAGGGTTGTAGACACCATGTGCTTAATTGATGCACTAACCCTTGTGTTGTTGACATATAAGAAATGAAAAGGTGCGTTAATTCCCATGCAAGCTTATAACTCCAATTTACTTTTTTTATATAATTTCTATTTAAATATTTATAACTTTCATTTTAATTTTTTATAACTTTTATTATTATTATTATTTATTACTTTATTATTATTTTATAATTATTATTAATTTTAATTTCTAATTTTCTTTTATTTAATTCCTTTTTCCTCAATTAATTCTCATTTAATTAATTATAAACAAAATATCAAATATCATGATATTTTATATTAATTTTCTCAAATAATTAATTAATTAAATCTATTTATTAAGACTTAATTAATAGAAAATTCACCATAGACCTCCAAGATAAAATATGAAAACCCATCATAGAGAAATTCACGCAAAATCAATCTAAAGGGTTAAAAATCATGAATTATGTCATCTGACACATTCGGTAGGTAAAATATCCAGATACTTGTCCTACCTCACTAGGACAATTGGCTTAAGGGTTTGGGATTTGGACTTGAGAATTTATCTCCCTTCTCTTATCATTGAGATAGTATAATAGGGTACACTCATCCTAGCAATTCAGAGAAGTCGATACCCGGTACCTGCAACCTGCAGAAAAATCATGCATGTACATACAATATATATAATGCTAAGCTAAACAAACAATGGCAGGAAGTGGTGCATCGTGTAGATCTTGACTAAGTAGGTGACTACGACTCCCTTCCTTAACCATATCATAAACCGCATACAATAAGAAAACATGCACACCATACACATGCAAGTATGGGGTAAGTATCCATAATAAAATACATGAGATAATAAACCATCTAACTAATCATCAACAATAACTAAAAGCAATATAATGATCATCATGCATACATGAAATGTAAAGTCTAAATGATCTCATCATATAACCACTAAATCCATAACATAATGTCTGATAGTCTCAAAACAATACTACTAATCCATCAACATAAAACTAGTCCAACATAGTCTGATAATAATAGCAACAATGTTCAAAAGAGATGTGAACGAGGGTAGGCACTACATCCACCCCCCCTTGGGTTAGGCTTACTCCTAGAAGCCTACAAACAAGTAGGGATATAACTCTCATAATCTAGTTGCATCCTCCCATGTAGCTGAAGAATCATCAATAGGGTCCCATTGGACCCTAGGCTTGATGGTTCGACCCCTGAGGGTCAACTCCCGCTGCTCCAGAATATGAACCGGTTCCGAAGCCAGCTACCCGTCCTCTACCTGCAATGCATTCCAATCAAGAACATGTACAATATTAGAAATATATTTCTGAAGCACTGAAACATGGAAAGCATCATGAATGCGAGCTAGGCTGGGCGGTAGAGCAAGGCGGTAAGAAACCGAGCCAATCCTCTCTAGAATCTCGAATGGTCCCACAAAGCGAGGTGCTAACTTAGAACCCTTTCCGTATCAGATTGGACTCTTTCGCTAACACACTCTCAAGAAAACCTTATCACCCACATCAAATTGCTTATCAGTCCTATGAGCATCGGCATACTTCTTCTGCCTATCTTGTGCCATAGTCAAGTGCTCCCGAATACGCACTACCTATTGCTCCATATCATGAAGCATCTCAAGATCCAATAGGATGTGATCCTCAAGGCTATCCCAACTCAATGGTGTATGACAAGGACATCCATATAATGCCTGAAATGGTGCCATGCCAATAGAACTATGATACCCGGTGTTGTAAGAAAACTCCACTAGGTAGAGATAATCCTCCCAATGTGTTTGCCTATCCATCACATACATCTGTAACATATCCTCCACAACTTGATTCACCCTCTCTATCTAACCATCAGTCTCTAGATGATATGCCAAACTGAAGTTTAATTGCGCTCCAAGCTCATGCTGTAGTGATGTCCAGAATGCGGATGTGAATACAAGATCCCTGTCAGTAATGATCTTTCTAGGAATACCATGTAATCTCACAATGTAACACATGAAGGCATTAGCTACAGAAGCTCTTGTGTAGGAAGACCTGATCGGTGATAAAATGTGCCACCTTAGTCAACCGATCAACGGTGACCATGATATCATCATGACGATGAATAGACATAGGTAATCCTACAATGAAATCCATGGAGATGATATCCCACTTCTAAGAAGGAATGAGATTTGGCTGCAAAAGTCTAGCTAGGTGCTGATGTTCTGCCTTAACTCTCTGACACTCAAGACACCTGGCCACAAAATCAGCAATATCTCGCTTCATCCCAAACCAAAAGAACAAATGTCTCAAATCAGCATGCATCTTCTTGACACCTGGATGTGTTGAGTAAGGTGTACGATGGGATTTTGCTAGAATCAAGGTGCGAAGCTCATCCAATAATGGCACATAAATCCTCCCCAAATGTCTTAAAAGACCATCTAATTCTCGAACGTAACCTGCAAACTTACCTTCCAAAGGTCTTCCTGAATCAATCTCTCTGCACACTTCCTAATACCAAGAATCCATAGGAAGTGCCTGAAGAATCTGACTCCTCAAGTCCACACTAAGAGTCATTGATGATACCACATGTCTCCTACGACTCAAGGCATCCACCACCACATTCTCCTTACCTTGAATGTACTTAACCTCAAAATCATACTTGCATAGAAATTCCATCCATTGTCTCTGACGAGCATTCAAATTAGACTGAGTGAAAATGTACTGAAGACTATGATGATCGCTATGTAGCTCGAATCTATGCCCCAACAAGAAATGTCTCCACCTTGTCAAAGCATGAACTACTACTGCTAACTCAAGATCATGTGTAGGATAATTTAACTCATGATCCTTGAGCTTGCATGATTCATACGCAATCACTCATCCATTCTGCATCAACACTGCCCCAATCCCTTCAAGAGAAGCATCTTTACACACCATGAAATCACCTTCTGGATCAAGTATGGCTAAAATCGGTGCACTGGTCAAAAGCTCCTTGAGCATCTAAAAAGCTTCCTCACATTTCTCTATCCATATGAACTTTTTTCCTTTGCTCTAAAGAGAAGTGATAGGATGTGCTATCCTAGAAAAGTTCTGGACAAATCTGCGATAATAACCAGCTAAACCCATGAAACTATGAATCTCTAACACATTAGTCAGTGTAGGCCAATCTGTTATCGCCTAAATATTTGTAGGATCTACTAAAATACCATCACCTGAAATGAAATGCCCTAAATACTGAATCTCCAATTTGAAGAATTCACACTTAGCTGCATTGGCATAAAGCTAATTATCTCTCAAACACTACAATACGAACTGCAGGTGTTCCTCATGCTCCTTCTGAGTCTTAGAATATATCAATATGTCATCAAGAAACACAAGTACGAACCTATCCAGATAAGATCGAAACACACCATTCATCAAACTCATGAAAACTGATGGAGCATTAGTCAACCCTAAAGGTACCACTGTGAACTCATAATGCCCATAGCGCATTCAAAAAGTGGTCTTGTGAATATCTGCTTCCTTGATACGAAGCTAGTGGTATCCTGACTTAAGGTCAATCTTGGAGAATATTGTAGCTCCCTTGATCTGATCAAATAAGTCGTCAATCCTAGGCAAAGGATACCTATTCTTAATAGTCACCTTATTCAACTGTCTGTAATCAATACAAAGGTGCAAAGAACCATCTTTCTTCTTCACAAAGAGCACTGGAGCTCCCCATGGTGATACGCTAGGTTGAATGCTCCCTTTGGCCAGAAGTTCCTCTAGTTGAAGACGTAACTCACCCAATTCCTATGTAGTCATGCGATAAGGAGCTTTAGAGATAGGCTCCGCTCCAGGAATCAGATCAATGCTAAAGTCAATGTCCCTCTTTGGAGGCATGCCCGGAATCTCACTTGGAAAAAACATCAGCATACTCCTGTAACATCGGGTGATCTAAAGTCTTCCTTATAGGATCTTCCTCATCAAGATCATTTACCATAATAGCAAATATCTGACATCCCTTGCGAAAACTTTGCTTCAATTGCATAGCAGAAATCATCCACAGAGATATAGGCCTTGGTATCCCAACTATCTTCACATCATTCCCTTGGTCATCTTGGCACATAATAATCTTCTTCCTACAATCTATACTGGCTCTATGAGATCCAAGCCAATCCATGCCTAAAACCACATCATAGGAACCAAGGGGTATGACTCAAAGATCCATTGTAGTATCAAAGCTTCCTAAGCTAAGCCCACACTTATGAACTACAGAATATGTGGAGACCTTAATGCATGAGGCTAGTTCCACTTGCCAACCATGATCTTGCTTTACCGTATCCAGCTTACACTTAGAAACTATAGATGGTGAAATAAATGAATCTGTAGCTCCTGAATCAAACAATACTGAAAGAGATGTACCTTGAATAGCACCTGTGGTCTCAACCATTGTTCCCTAATGATCTGCCTAATGGTGATCAACTGCTGCAAAAACTCTATGGGCTCTACCTGCATCACCCACTGTAGGCTCTGAAACTATAGGCCTAGGTCCTGAAAACTGAGGTGCTCACTGTAGACACTGAGCTGCATAATGTCCAATCTAACCACATGAAAAACATTCTGTATTCCTGCCAGATCCTCTACCCATAGGTGGTACATTTGATTGCTGACGACTGTTCCTGCTAGCAAAAGACTGGCTACTCTGAGCTGGCTAATTGGGCTGATTTTTTTATTGCATTGAGCATTGCGGTTGTTCTTGGAATTAGAACCTTTGCCACCACCTTGAGTCTGAGAATTTGACCCCTTCTGTTGCTATGTCTACTAAGATTGTTGCTGATATTGTTTCCCCTTAGAAAAAGAAGGCTTCTTGTTACCACCTGAATTGTAATTGCCATGAGATCCTAAAGCTGCAAGCGCTCCTACAAAACCTCCTTGACCAAGGTTGACACTTCGCTCAACAAGGATAGCTCAACATACTGCATCCTTGAGGTTTTTTGGCTCAAATACCTTGACACCTCCAATTATACGGTTGTTCAAACCCCTAATAAAGTGTTGTGTCAACTGAGTTGTATTTTCACTGAATCCTAAAAAAGACACGAGCTCATAAAAATTATGCTCATACTCGGTCACTGAAATAGTGTACTGTCTGAGATTATGAAATTCATCTACCCTTTGTTGTTTCCATTCCTCTAGTAGGAATAGTTCATGAAAACTCTTTAAGAATAGTTCCCACGTGACACTGCTTATATCAATTCCCAGCTTCTCCTCAATTGTCCACCAAGTGGCCCCAAAATTTTCTAAATTTGTGATTGCAAATCTTGCCTTAACATTGTTGTAGAAATCTTGCATGGCAAAAATCCTGTCAAGGGAAATAAGCCACTGCTCGGCCACATAACCAGAACCTTGCCCATTGAAAGGCTTGACCTTGGATCTTGAAAGATCCTTCATCTGAGTGGACACAATGGATCTCTGACGATCCTTCTAAGGACTCCTAGACCTGAGTCTATGCTCTTGTTTAGTCTGATGCACTTTGGGCTATTCTTGAACAGGACGTAGATGTTCTAGAATAGTCTGCATCATCTATCTCAAACCAACCTCTTCAGACTCAACTTGGTCCTATCTATGGCTCTCTTCCTACTGCCTACTAGTGTGCTCTTCCCTGCTATCTACATAAGCCGATCCCTCATGGGCAGACTCATGGACACTGATAGCTCTGCCACGACCACGGCCTCTTCCACAGCCTCTACCATGGCCTCTAATAGAAGACCTAGTCCCAAATACCATCCTACAATAGTACAAAGTACTATTACAATCAAAGGCACATGTTTGCAATAGACTAAGTTCAATTCTATGTTTAGGTTTAAGTAAGAGTTTCTAGTTTTGAAACTAAGTGTTGAAGTATGAAAAATAAACAAGTAATAGTTCAAGTTCTGTTTTGGTTCACCTAGTTTCAAGTTTGAAAAAATACACTTAATAGTTCAAAGTTTTAGTTGTTCCAAAATATACCCAGAGCTTCCAATGTAGAAACTTGGGCTTTGATACCAAATGTAATGCCCCACCAAGGGATCCAAAGAATTAACCTAGAATTTCACTAAGATTGGTAGCAAATTTTTTTTTTTTAACATGAAATTAAATACCACATATAACTTATGCATAATAACATAAGTAATAGCAATGTCCATCTAAAATTAAACATAACATACATAACAGATTACATTCTTTAAGATCCCTTAACGTTGAATTACATCTAAACAACTAACATTAATGAATCCATCTAGTACAACATCCACATGAAATAATAATGATAAGTCCAATGTTCATACATTACATTTCAAATGCTCCATCATCTACTGTACATGTCACAAGGTATGAAAAAGCTCAAAACAATATACATATGTGAAATAAGATACATCATCCTATTCTAATCCATGATACATCAAAGTAAAGATAATCATATGATACACATGATACATCATCATAGAAGATATACATCCATCATAAAGATCAAACATAATAAACTAAGTGCACGGTTCCTCCCAACCGTAAATAGCATCATTAGACCATCATGGATCCTAGCCATCCCTCCGTGCGTAACATTCCAAATCACCGAAGAGATCATCGATATTAATATAGTAGGAATGTCACTCCTAACATATATTATATCATATGCAGAAAGTAATCTAACATGCAAATAAAAGCATAAGATAACATCATCTAACATATGTTAACCATCAATGAAAGGTTACATATCCACCATCATGAAGGACACATCAGCCATGATGTCTCAATGAATCTCAAATGATAAGAGTGGAAAATAACTACCACCCGATCGCGTGGTACCTAAGTGGTCCACTCCCACCATGCTAAGGAGATAATATCAAGTCTCAAATAGGCTATCAAAAACACATAGCATAAATCTCTACAAGTTTGAGAATCCTAAAAGTATACTAACTCAAAGGTTTCAGACACAAAATCTGACATCTAATCCCAGAGGCACACAATGACATGTAGGAACCTACTATGCAAGCGAGAAAGTGTCATCGCATTTATCATGTACAAGTTACCTTGGAAGTTAGCTAAACTCCACGGGTCCATACTGATCTCATGCGGCCACTAGTATCCTCTCATACTAACAAGGCATACTATGGAATGCAAGGTTGCAACCATGCATTCTCACTACTCCCATCCTAGTCTATACAAGCACTCAAGGCATGGGCGAGAACCAAAACACTTATCTTTTTAGGTTCATTTAGTTAGTATTAGGTGTGAATGTTATCACTTATTAATCCAACTTACAATGAGTTACCCTGGCAGCCTCTTAAAGCTTCAGCCCCCATTGCAAGCCACTTCCCAACACTACATGCAGATATCCTACCCTAAGCTCATGGAATCATAAATCTCAAAATCACAAAAGATAATCCATAATAAAAATCATCAAATATGCATAAAAGCATCAAATCTCCATGAGAAAGCATCCATAGAAAATCATGATCACAACAGCTCTCTATTGGCAACTGAAGTATCACTGATAATCAAAAAGTATCCATTGGTTCTCAATAACCAAAATATATCTCAATCATACTGATCGAAGACTCCAAAATGGTTGAGTCAAGCATGTCACAACATGACATCATCAAGAATAAATCCACATTTCAGTCCCATCATGGCGACTAGAAAATAACCAAGGATAATTGATCGATGACCAAATATGGTTAAGTGTCTCATACATAAGAATCTCAACTATAACAATCAGTAATTACAACCAATACATGGAGCATTCCATCACATAACCATGGTTGGGTTTATAAAGATCGAGATTAAACATCATCATGACATCACAATCACATAACCCCCAAGCCTCTGGTAGACATCTTATAACTGGTCAACACTAGTCAACCCAAAAACCCAAAACAATAGCATAAAGAATACACAATGCAAACACATGTTTTGGTTTTGCTAAATTTACAAACTTGAATTTAAATGTAGAGGTCTCAGTTTATGTTTTCCAATTTAAATATCAAGTGGAGAAATTTCACGCTTTACTTAACCCATGTATTGTATTGACAGATAAAAGTTTCTCCCCAAAAACCGTTAGACTCAATTTTCTAAATGTTCTAAATGGCTTTTGTATACACATTTTGCTAATAATGACCCCCATCATTTTCAAAATAATAATTGAAATTCTTTTCATATTCCTCTTTCCAAATTAAAAGATTAAATTGATCCTATATTGCTCAACATTATAAAATAATTTATTATTAAAGAATTACTCTTTAAATTCCAATCATCTATCGATATATTAATTATTTATTATTAATAATGTATATACATATATATATACTTATATATATATACACACACATATATATATACATATATATATATATACATATATATATACATATATATATATACATATACATATATATACATATATATATATACATATATATATATATACATATATATATATATATGTATATATATATAAATACATATACATATATAATTATTAATTTACAAAATGAATTATATAAAAAATTGAATTAATAAAACATATGATAACCACACATTACACATGGCAAGTTTAATAACCGCCGGTCACAACATATATATATATATATGACTTGCGGATCGCAGGGTACACTGCAGACCGCAGGTACTCTGCGGTACCACAGTCTGCATAGGCATTGCCATTGGCGGGGGTGGGGAAATAAGTCCCTCCGCCCATTCCAAAATTTACTTTTTTTTTTTTTTTTATTGCATTTTTTTTAAAAATGCTTCCCTCCAATGTAAATCGCGATGCATTTTTTTTAACATTCGCTCGCTGCGAAATATATGTCATTTGACTTTTAATTAAATATATATGTATATATACATATGTATGTATGTATGTATGTATGTATGTATGTATGTATGTATGTATGTATGTATGTATGTATATATATATATATATATATATATATAAAAGTATATATGTATATATATATATATATGTGTGTGTGTGTGTATATATATAGAGAGTTTAATCAAATATCATAGCATATAGACACATATATATATAATTATATTTATATATATATATATATATGTATTCAGATTTAAAAAAATAAACATATATATATACACAATATATAAATTCCAATTCTCAGAATTTTCCTATAAACTTTTTATCTCAAAATTTACTCAATAGTTTATCTAATGGCTTGGCTACAATTTAATCCCTAGCCCCGTGTTCTTTTCTATGCATATAAGATTCTCAAATAAATTTAACTGCCCATATTGAGAATGCATACAATAAAAATAAGAAAATCCTCAGAAGACATATGGAAGACACGAAGAAGACAAGGAATGCAAGATGCGGAAATAGCATAAGTAAAATCACAAGAATCTACTTGGATTCTGATGCTAATTCACTCTTCCTCAGAAAACCCACAGAGCAAGCTCCTCCCTCCTTCAGAGTTCTCGAGTCCTCCAATGCTCCAATTGCTCTCCAACGCTATGTCTAAGCTTCTAAGAATGCTTGAATATAAAGAGCTCTCAAGAAACCTCTAGAAATAGCTAGAAGGTGTCACCAACTAAGCATGGATCTTTTCCAACCTTCTAGATGAGTCATAGGGTTGTAGACACCATGTGCTTAATTGATGCACTAACCCCCGTGTTGTTGACATATAAGAAATGAAAAGGTGCATTAATTCCCATGCAAGCTTATAACTCCAATTTACTTTTTTATATAATTTCTATTTAAATATTTATAACTTTCATTTTAATTTTTTATAACTTTTATTATTATTATTTATTTATTACTTTATTATTATTTTATAATTATTATTAATTTTAATTTCTAATTTTCTTTTATTTAATTCCTTTTTCCTCAATTAATTCTCATTTAATTAATTATAAACAAAATATTAAATATCATGATATTTTATATTAATTTTCTCAAATAATTAATTAATTAAATCTATTTATTAAGACTTAATTAATAGAAAATTCACCATAGACCTCCAAGATAAAATATGAAAACCCATCATAGAGCAATTCACACAAAATCAATCTAAAGGGTTAAAAATCACGAATTATGTCATCTGACACATTCGGTAGGTAAAATATCCAGATACTTGTCCTACCTCACTAGGACAATTGGCTTAAGGGTTTGGGATTTGGACTTGAGAATTTATCTCCCTTCTCTTATCATTGAGATAGTATAATAGGGTACACTCATCCTAGAAATTCAGGGAAGTCAATACCAAGTACCTACAACCTGTAGAAAAACCATGCATGTACATACAATATATATAATGCTAAGCTAAACAAACAATGGCAAGAAGTGGTACATCGTGTAGATCCCGACTAAGTAGGTGACTACAACTCCCTTCCTTAACCATATCAGAAACGCCATACAATACGAAAATACGCACACCATACACATGCAAGTATGGGGTAAGTATCCATAATAGAACACATAAGATAATAAACCATCTAACTAATCATCAACAATAACTGAAAGTAATATAATGATCATCATGCATACATGAAATGTAAAGTCTAAATGATCTCATCATATAACCACTAAATCCATAACATAATGTCTGATAGTCTCAAAACAATACTACTAATCCATCAACATAAAACTAGTCCAACATAGTCTGATAATAATAGCAACAATGTCTGAAAAAGATGTGAACGAGGGCAGGCACTACAGAAAATTTTGAGAAATTTGTTAATAGAAATAATTGTATTTTTTAAAAATAATGAAAGATTTGCCAATATTTTATATCCTTTTTTGGAGTTGACTTTCTTAAAGTTTACCCTATCATCCAACATTTTCTTCATTAACCAAGTGAGCTCAGTTAGTACTCAACTTCTATAAACTTTCCTTTGACACCCAAGTGAACTCGGTAGACACTTTCTTCTAAGCTTGGAAAACTCTAGAATGATCGATAGAAACAGGGAACTTTCTTCATTTCCTGAGCGAGCTCAATATACACTAACTAGAAATGATATGACATTTTATGTAACAGCAAAGACAATACATAATTAATCAATTTGTATTCAACAATCTCCCTCTTTGGCATTTATGGAAACCCAATATGTCATAATACAATAAAATTTTAGATCAAAAATAAATTAAGGAAAATATCCTTAGTTTCATTTTGATTCTCATCCTTGAGAACTCCCTGTATTAGTGTGAACTCTCTCTACCTTTAGTTTCTCCTTCTATCAACAAAACTTTGTCTTTAAAATCTTTTTGATAGCAAACTTTCCTTCTTTGATATTAGACCAAGTTCTTCCTCTTTGACATCTCTATAAATAAAATAAAAATTATGAAATATATACTCTCCCTCATTAGAAAATTTCTATGAGATATGATAGCAAATTGCTCCCTCTTGGACATCTCATGTCAAAGACAATATTTAGTGAATATCAATGTACCTCATGTACTGATGTATTTTCAATGTGCCTTTGTCAATATTACATCAACTATATGATCTTCAACATGCTCTGGTTGATGTGTCACTAAACTACATTTAGTTAGATTTGGATATGGGAATAACCCCTAACTTACCTCTTAGATACAAAAATTCATCCTTAAGTAATGGCGTAGTGAATATGTCTGCAATTTGTTCTTTAGTATTCACATATTCCAATCTTAAATCTTTGTCTTGTGCCAAGTCTCTCAAAAAATGATATTTGATAGCAATGTGTTTGGTTTTTCTACGCATCATAGGATTATTTTATATTCTAATTGCATTGGTGTTATCATAGAAGATAATTATTGGATCCTTGATCTCTACCTTCATAACTCCCAACAGTTTCTTGAACCAAACAATATTGGATAAATTAATTGACATTGCCACATATTCTTCCTCTATTATGGGCTGAGAAATATAATTTTGCTTCTTTCTTGTCCAAGACACTAGTCTTTTACCAAGAAAGAATGCTCCACCACTAGTTTTGTTTCTATCATCAACACTTTTTGCCTAATCAACATCTGTGAATACTTTTAAATCCAAATTGCCTCCTTTTTTGTACCATAATCCATAGTCTTGTGTACCTTTTAGGTACCTCATGATTCTCTTGATTGCTATCATATGATTTTCTTTGAGATTTGTTGAGAATCTTTCCACCATACCAACTACTAATGCAATATTAGGCCTTGTGTGCACTACGTATTGCAATTTTTCAATCATTGATCTATATGTGGTTTGATCTACTTCTTTGGAATCATAATTTTTGGAAAGCTTATGTCCAGTGGACATAGGTGTTCTAACTACTCTTGAATCTTCCACTCTAAGTTTTTTTAGTATCTCCTTGATATATTTGGATTGAGTAATGTAGATACCATCTTTCTTCTATTGAATCTACAATACAACAAAGAATTTTATTTCTCCAAACATGAACATCTCAAATTATTTACTCATCTCTTCTAAAAATGCCTTGCATAAGTCATCATTTCATATAAATAAAGTGTCATCCACAAATATTTCAGCCAACACAATCTTCTTGTTAGTCCTTCTTTGATGTATGGGTTGTTTTTATCATTTGTTCTTTGAAAACCAATCTTTATCAAGTAGTTATTAAGTCTTTCATACCAAGCTCTAGGAGCTTTCTTGAGACCATATAATTCTTTGTGTAATTTACAAACAATATCCCTTTTTCTAGAATCAACAAAATTTTTAGGTTGTTCTATGTAGACTTCCTCTTCAAGAATGCAAATTTTACATCTATTTGATAAAATTTAAATATTTTATGTGTTGCATATTCTAGTAAAGTTCTAATGCCTTCTAACCTTGCAATAGGAGAAAAAGTTTCACCATAGTCAATACCTTCTTCTTGAGAATAACCTTTACACACTAACCTTTCTTTGTTTCTAGAAACTTTTCCATCTTCATTTAGATTGTTTCTGAAAACCCATTTTGTGCTAATTAAATGTTTATCCTTAGGTTTAGGAACAAGAGTCCAAGTCTTATTCCTCTCTATTTCTTCTATTTCTTCATTCATTACTTCAATCCAACTTTCATTATCCAACGCATCTTTCATTAATCTAGGTTTAAATTCAGCAAGCAAACATGTACCTTTTAATGTGTTTCTTGTCAATGTTCCATCTTATTTGTTTCCAATGATCCAATCGGGTGCATGATGCCTTCTAACATATATTGCTAACACAGTTACTTTTTTTTTAGAACATGTTCCACTAACTTCTTCATGATCTACTATATCAAGTTTTGGTCTCACTATTTGTGACTCGGGTCCATCAAACTCAGTTTTCTCTAGCAATAGATTGGTAGCTTCTAACTATGACTCAGATCCTTCAGACTTTTAATTAGGTTGCACTAGTTGCAACTCGGTAGCTTTTGGAGATTTTGGAGACTTGGGAGGTGAGGCCTCATGACTTCCAAATAGATTTGGCAAGGTATTAGGTCAATAGTAAACAAACCTTTTGTAATCCTCAGGTTCTTTGTTGCTTTCCTCTTCACTCTTTTATGCAAACTCATCAATTCTCACATGTGCACTTTCTATGATTTTATGAGTGGATAATTTTAAAAAATTGTATGCTTTACTTCTACAGCAGTATCCTAGGAATATGCCTTCATCACCTTTGACATCAAATTTACCTTTCCTAGATTCTTTCAAGATATAACATTTGCTAGCAAATACTTTCAAGTAACTTACATTAGGTTCAAGGTATGCACTGCAGTATTGATTGTTTCCTTCCAATATTTGATTACAACATTCTTTTATATTAGCAAGGTTCTTAAACAATCCATGATGGATCTATTCCTTCTTTTAGCTATACCATTCTATTGTGGTGTATCACAGGCTGATACTTGTCTCTTAATTCCTCTTTTGATGTAGAATGCATTGAACTCATTGGAAATTAATTCACCACCTCTGTGTGATCTCAAGCATTTCAGATTCTTTCCAATTTCATTTTCTACTCTTGCCAAATACCACTTAAATTTTTGAAAAGCTTTAGATTTTTCTTTTAGATACATTACAGTCATCATTCTAGAATAGTCATCAACAAATCAAATAAAAAACTTGTCTCCGTTATAGCTTTCTATTCCAATAGGTCCACAAAGGTCTGTATGAACCAACTCCAATAATTCTTCTAAATGATAGTTCTTTCTTTTGAAACTAGTCTTTCCCATCTTACCAATTTGACAATTTTTGTATAGACCCATATTAGGTTTCCTCAGACTGGGCATTCCTCTTACTCTTTTCTTCTTTCTTATCTTGATTAGGCTATCAAAGTTTACATGACATAACATTTTATGCCACAACCATATTTCTTCTACTTGAGCAATGAAACATGACTTTTCAATGAGATTAGGTAGAATAGATTACCTTTTGTTTGTTTACTAAACCTAGCTAAGTTTCCTTTTTCATCTAGTAGCTTGGCCTTCCCATTCATGAACTCTACCTTGAATCCAAATTTATTCAACTATACCACACTCAGTAAATTATGTTTTAGTCCTTCGACCCAATAAGCATTATCACATCTAAGTTCATTGGTTAGTGAAATACAACCTTTTCCATTTATGCAACAAGATTCATTGTTTACAAATCTCACACTACCACTATCATAATGTTCCATATGTTCAAGTTTTGTTTTATCACCAGCCATATGATGTGAGTAGCCACTATCAATGATCCATGTATCATTTTTCCTAACATGAGATATAAGTGTCATTTTATCACCTTCATCATCAAATTCATCTTTTATAGCAATATATACCATTTCATCATCTTCACTACTATCTAAATTTTTAGTCATAAAACAAGATTTATTATCTTTGTATTTGTAGTCTTTATAGTTCTTGAAATCCTTCTTTCCTTTGTACTTGTTTTTTTCCTTTTCATCTTTTTCTTCTTTTTTTGGACATTTTGAAATAATGTGCCCAACTTCTTCACAAGAGAAAAAAATTAAAAGGATTTTACCTTTATACTTTCCTTTGCCTTTGGGATACCTTTTTGAAAGAAATACTTCAATGGCTTCAAGATCACTGTCAAAACTGTCTTCCTCTTCACTTTTAGATTGTTTAGCTTTTGACCTTTTGGCTTTCTTCATGAGTGATGCCTTTCCTTCAAATGTAGACTCAAGATTGCTAGAACTAGGAGTATAATTATCATAGTTATCTAGTTCAAATGTTGTCAATATTCCCCCTAGAGCATCCAAAGTTATCTTGTTATTTGGATCACATCACATTTCTTGAATAGAAGACACTCTAATTGCATAGATAGGGAGAAGGGTTCTCAGTATCTTGCTTACCACAGTTACATCTTCAATTTTTCCTCCAGAGGCTTTGATAGCACTAACAATGGCTTTGATTCTTTCAACATATTTTGCAATGTTTTCATCCTCTCTCATTTTCATCTGATCAAACTAGCCTCTTAAGATTTCTACCTTTGCTCTTTTTACATTATCATCACCTCCATAGATATCCTTCAATTTGGTCCACATTTCATGAGTAGTAGCACATCCTTTGACTTCATCAAATTTAGCATAGTTTAGGGTTGATGTATGTCAATCATCATGATATTATGATTTTTCTTTTCTAAAATTTGTTCTACAGTCATTGTACTAGTATGAATTGTGTAACTAGTATTTTAAGTATTTCAAACCTAAATCACTAATGGTTGCTAGATGCAATTTCATAAGGTCTTTCCATACTGCAAATTTTTCTCTGTTCAACTTGGGAATATCTCTTTTGTAAGACATCTTGATCTTTAGATTAGGTCCTTAAAACCTTTTCTGCAAGCACCACAAGCTCTGATACCAATTGTTGGAAATATAAGAGGAGTAATTAAGAGGGGAGGGTTGAATTAGTTACTTACAAAAATAAATCCTAGATCCCTTGATGTCAATACAAATCAAACATAAACTCTAATTAAACTATCTGTTGTTACTCAACAAACACACATGCACTTGGTTTACACTAGCAAATGTTATAACTTAGAAATCTTAAGAGATTATCTATGATTAATCTTACTTAGTTACATACACATGAAAAAATATCACAAATGACACCAATATTTAACATGGAAACCCAATTTGGAAAAAATCGTCAATTGCAACTAGTTCCTAATTTTCACTCTTCTGAAGTGAGGCCTATTAGGAGCCAACCCTAATAAAGGTTATAAAAAAAATTGTTAGATGTGACCCTGTTAGAGGATTTGATCACCCTATTAGGAGTGGCCTTGTTAGAGGTCTTTAGATACTTCAAATAGAAATGCTACCTTGTTAGAGGATTTACAAATAGTTGTTAAGCCAACTCTATAAAGAGATTTAGATCACTACTATAATGGTTAGAGAGTAACAATGAAATGACCTAATTTCTAATGCAACTGATTTGCTAGTTATAGATCTCAATCCTGGCTTGTATACTTGATCCTTCCTGATCAAATGTATCTTTGCAACTCAATAATGATATTGTACTTATCCTTCTAATATGTTTCCTCTAAACATTTTCAAATCTTCTATTATGTTCCACACATTTAATTCTCATGTTGACCTTATATTTATATCTTACACATTTTCAAGTTAGCTATAATACAACTTAGAATGTTTAATATTTGTCCCCTCGGTCAGCTAGAACCAAAAATCAAATGAATTGAGCTTAATATGCCAAACCAAGAAAATTCTTCATTAGTTGACCCTGCTTAGTAGACACTAACTCAAAAATTATTTTCCTGTGTTAACCAAGTGAACTTGTTTAACACTGTATATTGATGACTAAGTTCAGTTAACATTGGTTCCATCCAACATTTCCTTCAATAATCGAGTGAGCTTGATTAACACTCAACTTTTGTAAACTTTCCTTTTATGCCTGAGTGAACTCAGTAGACACTATCTTCTAAGCCTGGAAAACTCTAGAATGCTCAATAGAAATATGGAAGTGTCTTCATCACCCTAGTGAGCTTGGTATACACTAACTAACAATGATATGACATTTTGTGTAACATCAAAGACAATATATAATTAATCAATTGTATTCAACAAAGATTTGTTAGATATCTAATCTTTGTGAAATGTGTAGAACTATAACTTGGATCAAGTGATAACTAGTGTGCACTTTCCTTCATATCCTCATCTACTTAGAAAATTTATCCTTGATCTCCTTTGTGAACATAGATATGTCACTCAGTTTAAAAAATAATGAAACAACATTATTTATAGATGTCCTTAGTGGTCTTCATTGAACTCTCCCATCTAGGTTTAACTACTTTTAAAGATGATCTATTTGGCTTCATCTTCACCTAACTTTAGCTTCTCTTTGGATTTGGTTTCTCTTGTAAATATGACAAGGGAGGACTTAACAAGTCTGGTTATAATGACCTTCCCCTTCTTCTTTGGAGGCTCTTCTCAGATTTAGTTTCCTCTACTTCATCCTCTTCATCTTCATCTTCTACATCATCTCCTTTACCCTCGGTAATCATAAGAGGAAATCTTTATCCCTTGGCATTCTTGCTTATTTTCTCTATCCTCTTCCTTTCTCTACTTACTACTTGAGGTAGCTTTATCTCAAGCTCAATTCTTGCCTTGGCTTCATCATAGGTTCCAAAATAGGTGGCTTTAGGATCCACAAGCTGATTTAGTAGAGCTTCAATGATATCCTTAGTATCGTCAATGTTAACCTCATATTTTAGAGGCTTAACCTATTCCACTCTAGGTCTAACTACCTAAATGTAAACTTTTTCATAGTCAACATGAAACAAATATATTATTGAGTCTTCTACAAGCTTCTTGGGTTTCCCAAATCTATTTTCCATCTTTTCCTTGAATGACTCAAAGTAAGTATCCATGATGCTACCAAAATTTTCACCCATTTCTACTATAAAGTTATTGATTTGGTACAATATCGAGACATCCTTTCTCCATACTACTAATCCTTTGTAAGGGAAAACTTATGAAAAAAGAAAAATAGACAATTCAAAAGAGAACTAAGCTTACACAATTTGTTCTTTGACACTCTGATGCTTTCCATATTCTTGTTGAATTGTATTAGCAACACCTCAATAAGGTTGAAAGACTAGTTATTCTTCACCATCTTGTATGCCAAATCAATAATCTCACATTACACATTGTTCAACCAACTTGAGTTGTATATCTTGTGAGAAATCACATGGATCCCAAACTTCAACTCCATATTTGTAATTCCACTTATCTTCATGCCGTTTTTGTCCCATTTGGAAAGAGTTTTCTTTATTAATTCTACTTAACCTAGAGTTTCAGTGGTCTTAGCTTTATTCAATATTGGCAATCTAGTAAATTTTTGTATGATCTTTGTTGTCAAGATAGGGTGATCTAACCACAACTATCCATTATGAATTTAGCTTAGAATAGATCTAATCCACTTGACTTGGCACTTGAAAGTCCCTTGGCATATGTAGAATATGTGTTAAGCCTTTTATTTCTAAATGATTATACTCTAGTTTGAGAACACCATCCACACATAACTCATTGAATGCTCCATTCATTTCTAGGATTCCAAGTTCTTGAATAGAACAATGACAGAACAAACTAATATCATGGACAAGAAGTACCTTGGGAAAAAATTTTGATTGCACTCCAATGGGGTCTAATGTCTCTACAATTTCTAGACTCAACTTGAATGTGAGAGCCTTGCAATCCACTCTATGAACCAACATTTTAGATCCTTTCTTAACTTTGTTGCTCAAAGATGATATTTCTTGGTAGGGTTTTGAAATATGGGAGAATCTTCAACAATAATTGCGCAAATCATTCAGAAACTCTAAATTCCCTCTTCACTCTATGCTCTAAAAATTTGCAATGAAAAAATGCAGTTGATTTCTTCCTTTTAACAAATTTCCTCTTTTCAATTGTCATTAATTCTTTGTATGTATACTCGCTCGGTGGTAGGCCATCCTCCACTTAGTTGGGTCTTTAATGCTTGGAAGACAACTTTAGCTCAATAAGTTCTCCTAACTTGGTAGGAACTACCAACTTAGAGAACTTTAAATTTGGTAACATTACCACCATTCAATCTGACCTTGGTACTCAGTAAAGTCACCAACTCAGTGTTTACATAATGAAACAATATGTAACCTGACCATACTTGGTAAGGTCTTGAATTTCCATCTTCACTCAATGATCATTGTGCATCTTTTTGCATGCTAGCTAGAACTGATGTTGGATGGCTTCTTCTAAATCATAGTTATAGTGATATCTATAGGGAACTAAGTTGAAATGTTTGGTCCACCCAAATCACTGACTTGGATGTCAATAATTTCATGATTTTGGTTTGTGTTCTATGGATATTTTATTACCCATCGCTACGTCATTTTTTTTCTAATGTTGTCATCTTTGGCATTCTTTTCATCTTTAATTCTTCTTGTGTTCATATAGTTATTGGCAAGATGTCTGTGTTCTATACAAATAAAACATCTCTTTGTATTATCTCTTTTCCTCATGTGATTTTTCACACAATTTTTTCCAATGTTTCCAAACTCACCACAATAGTGATATCTACACCATGTGTTGTAATCCTATCCAGATATTGCTTTCACAATTTTTTCTACTAGGTTCCACTTCTTAGTTTTGCACTCTGAAGATTTGTGTCCTTATTTCTTGTAATTGTGACACTTTCCTTCAAACTTAGGTTTCTTTGTGCATCCACTTTCTCTATGTCTATGCTTCTTTCACTTGTAACACTTTCCATTGAACCATTGCTCCAATATTTTTTTGATGTATGACCTATCTTACCACAATGATTGCAAGTAGGTCTTTTTTTCTTTTGAGCTCTTTGCTGAGATGATTCACCTTCTTCTGTATTTCCTAATCTAGTTTTTCCTTGTGTCTATACTAATTTTTATCATTCAATTTATTCATTCTTTCCTTATATTTCATCATTCTCTCATTGGTTTGCTTTTCAATTCTAAGATAATTCAACAATCTTTCATTCTCTATCCTTATATTGATAAGCTCTTGATTTGCATCATTGAGTTGATCAATAAAGTCTACTTGCTAAAGGGATAGTTTTTGAATTTCAATGTCCTTTTCTTCTATTATTTCTTTGGCTTTATCTTTTTCTTCCATGACTTCACATAGTCTTACTGATTGTATTTCATGTTCTCTTTTCATCTTTTTAACTTCTTCTTGAAGATTGAAATTCTTTTCTAACAGGTCTTTGATTGTTGCACCAGCTTCATCTGAATTTCTTTCTAGACATAAGTCTTCAATCCTTTCTTCAATGTAGAGATTGTTATCCATTTATACTACAAGATCTTTTTCTTCTTTTTAATGATTGAGAGAGTTTCTCCTTTGGTTTCTTAAGTTGTCCAATGGCCAATTCTAGATTCAACTTTTCATTCTCAATAGTGTTATCTAGCTTGTATACCTTCATTGCCTCTGATCTTATCTCAAGGTGTCAAACTTTTGATGTAAGAACCAAACACTCTAATACCAATTGTTGGAAATATAAGGTAGTCTAGGTTACTAAGAGGGGAGGGGTGAATCAAGAACCAATAAAATTTAATCTTAGTTCACCAATTAATCCTTCATATCTAATTACATGCATGAAAGAATGAAAGCAATAAAACATTCATAACACTTTGACACAAGATATGGTGACCCAGAAGCCTTCCAAATAGAAAATAAAATTGGGGTGGGGATGATACCCACAAGCTTTATTATGCAGTATAAAGTTAACTTATTAAGGCTTACAATTGACCACTTTTGGTGATTTACCATGTTAGGAGAAATAAGAACTATGAGGTCTACCTTGTTAAAGGATTTAAAAACATACAATGAAGTATGCACTCTATTAGGAGATTTAGCAAAAGACTATTAAGTCCACCCAATTAAATGATTTAACTAATACACCTATTAGAATGAATCAGTGGTTGATCTTTGATCTGCAACTTTGAATTTGCTTAATGAGATTCCTTTTATTGCAATGATTACCTAGCTATGATAGATAAATCTTTGTTGTCTATTATACTTCTTATATCCTTCTTCAATTCACACTCATGCACAACATATATTTCTTCATATATTTCTTTAGATATGACATAATGCACTACATATATACCAATCCAATTTAACCCACCTCCGCCCTCGCTGCTAGTTTAAGTAGTGGTCCTGGTCCCTAACATCTACTGCTCGATCTCCTATGGACTGACTCCATAGAATTTTAGGGGTGCTACATATATACCAATCCAATTTAAAACCTTCTAGAGTTGGCTACAATATCAAATTCATCATAATTCACAAAGTTAGCACAATTGCTATAACTTGGGTTCTAAAGACAAACTAAGTGATGTTCTGATACATGAAAATCATTGCTAATGCTCAGCAAACTCTGCCACTTGATTGAAGTCAAAGCTTGGTCCATACTAATCACTTTTGAGTAGATCAAATTAGTCAGCATTGTGTGACTTGGTGAATACTAAGAAACTTGGTAGGTGTTGAATCACTCAGTTGACATTGCATGACTTAGTCAACACTAGATTCACTAAGTTAACACTATGATCTCAGTAGACACTATAGATCTTGGTTAACACTACAAAGCTTGGTTAACACTAGAGTCTTCATCACATCCATTGGATATCTTGGTAGACACTACTATGTTCAAGCTATACCACAAATTATCTCTAATGCTCGGTAGATACTGTATAGCTTGGCATGAACTGCAAAATATCTATTTAGCTCAGTAGTAACTGAAACACTTGGTTAACACTATTGGATGAATGATAAGCTCAGTAGAAATTGTAGAGCTTGGTAGAAATATAACCATTTTACTAAGTGTTGAGTCATTGATAGACAAATTGACCTTAATATCAATGGGTGATTAGTCTAGATATTTATCTTTAGTTGTTATTTTTTTTAAACATTATATATTCGTCAAAATTTTGACCAAAATTTGTTGAAACCTAACTAATATTGGTCAAGCTTTGACCAACTGAGGTCAAAATTTCAACCAACTCACCAACAAGGGTAGTTTCATGGGTTTGGATTCCTTGTAAGATGGGCTAGGCATTTTGACCAACATTGGTTAAGTTTTTGATGACCACAGTGGCAAAATGTAAATGCTGATTTCTAAACCTTAACCAAGGCTGGTCAAACTTTAAACCACACTTCATCATAATTTTTACCAAATGACTGACTAGGATATCATCATGGGTTTGGCATCCTAGTCAGATGGGCCACACTTTTCAACCAGCAATGGTCAAATTTTTGACAACCATAAAGGCTAAAGGTAGAAGCTAATTTCAACCAAGACTTGTGTGGAAAGTTTGACCTAAACAAGGATTCATCAAAATTTTGATGGGAAAAATACCAACAAGGCCATTTGTGGATCATTCGACCAATTTGGGTAGAAAATTTGACCAATATTTGTCAAAAATGTAGGGCAATTCTAATTAGTGTTTCCCTTTATCACCTCATCCTGGTGACTTCTCTTATTATGGAAGGACTACTGTTTGAGCCTCTATTTATGCCTATGGTGAGGATCTAGTCTCTACTCTGGGAGGAATTTTTTCTCCTTCCTTGGCAATTTGTCCTTGTTTTGATACCTCATCTGCGTGTAACTAGACATTCTCATCTCCCTCCATGGTTTGTATCTTTCGTTCTATTACTAGAGGAGGTATCATGATTGCTTCTTGTTCTTTCTAAGGAGGAGGTAAATATTTAAGGTTTAGTAATAGTGGATGAGGTATACTGAGTGGCCCTTTAGGTAAGGGAGGCAATTGGTTCTAATCCTCCCTCGTTAATTGTGTAACATACCAGGCCCTATGATGGATAACATCATTTTCCACTTGAATGATCCCCACATTCATAATGGATCTGTCATAGATGTTGTCCCTATTGTATAATGGTTACATAACATTAGGAATATCCTTGTTCCATGCCTTTAGGGGTACCTCCAAATTAAGTGCCATTTTTTCTAGTTGTAGACTCATGCTATAGTAGTCCCTAATTTGGACATCATAATCATCTACACAGTTCATCCAATGATCTTTAATTACCACATTTGGTACAAAAAAATTCCCTAGAAGATGTTGTACCATCCCAATATTGTTAAAGTAGGGGTGAGCTATCAAATAATCTGCTAAGAGGTATGGATCCCATTTAGAATCAAAAATTTCTATGTCATGTTTATGCTTAACCTCAAAGGCTTTGATCGTGATCAGTCAAACCAATGTCTTCTTGTGATATTTCTACACTCTGTCATAAGTTGAGGCCAATTGTTTTTCTATCTCCAATAGTAACAACTTATTTGAAGGATAACGAGGGAGATATTTTGAGCACAAAAGGGTACCAATTGATAGCCCTCATTTTTTCCATACTAAAAAAATTATTTTTCATCGTGAAAATGATTTGAAATTGTGTTGCATTGTTAGGGGTTTGTGTCTCATTTATTTTCAGTTTTCAAAAGAACCCTAGCCAAATTGTTTTACCTCAAATAGTGAAAATATTTCCCTAGGGGATCATTTTGGTAACCTTAAGGTTGTGTTTTTATCTTTCCATTAAAAACTTTACATAAGTCTGCAACCTTTTTGCCCTTATCCTAAGTATTTATCAAGCAGGAGATTGTATATCTTTCAAAGCATAGAGCTCTGATCTTATGATCATGGCTTTGGTGTCTAATCATGGGCTCACATTTTCTTTCCCCTAATGTTATGACATAAGGATTAGCTATGGATTGTAGAGTGGTGTTTTAAAGTTCCCCAATCTTAAGATATGCTATGGTCATGGTATCATAAATGAAAAAGAAAAGGTTCTCAACCTTACAATTTCCCTTTATGTCATGTCATCCTAAGTTCTGATGGAAAGTTTTAAATCATGGTGCCTGATGTTATGACAAATAGGTAATTGGAGGATCATAGAAGTAGAAAGGAGGGATCACAACCATGCAATTTTTAATCTCAGAATGGTTTTGACAAGTGAGTGTTTATACACTTAAGTTATTTACTTAGTTCATGCCAAAAAAAGTAACATATGTTGAGCACAACATATAAGTAAGAGCATGCTGAGTAAAAAGCGAGTGTTAAATCGCTCATATTTTGAGTCACTCAAGTGCCAAGTAGACAATATGTGCCAAGTGATTCAGGATATAAGCATGCAGTGCATGTTGAGTTATTCAGATGCTAAGTGATAGTATTGAAGTCATAGATTATGTCAAGCGCCAAGGACTTCAAATTTTGAGTAACACAATTTTGTGATAGTTGTTTGTATTGGCACAAACTACTATGTAAACCATTTTTGGGCTGACTTAAGGATTAATTTTTGGGCTGATCTTTTGTTGATAAGGATAAATCTTGAGTGGGAATCCCTATGTATTACATGAATCCAATCAATTAAAGGGAAGGTTTAAGTGGCAATATGGATGAATCACAGCCATTGATTCATACCTAACCCTAAGCCACCTAGGTCTTCTTAAGGATTACAAACCCTAAACTTGTTGAATAAAAGGAATGAATGAATGATCTAGGAGAGAGAAGGAAAGTTTGCATGTGCAAGTAGGACATTCATGGTGACCAAGTTATTATGATCTTAATTGCATTGTAGAATTAGTTAAAGGAGAACAAGGGAAGGAAATAGTGAATAGGAGAGAGATATCTAATCAAAAAGGATCAAGTACACATCACTATAGAGGTGATCTGACATCAAAAAACAAAGTGCTAATCATAGGATCATTGTTGAGACATTCTAATAGGTGAACTCAGTCAAATCTCTTAACAAAGTAGTCCTAACACGTTGTATTGAAATCCTCTAACAAGGTGCTTACTTAATTGTGAGTTGAAGTCCTTTAACTAGGCACACTTCTAATAGGGTGTTGAAATCCTTTAACAGGGCAAGACCTAGTAGTCTTTGTAAGCTTTTAACAAGGCAAACTTTTCACAAGGTAGATCATAATTCATGATCAAACATTGTTACCTTCATTAGATACACTTTATTACTATAGTAGTGAAGATTTGTGGGCGTCATCCCCACCCTAGTTTTACATTCTCATTGGAGGATTTTTGGGTAATCATATCTTGTGTCATATATGTGTGAATACTTAGTTGTTTACATACTTTTGATGTATATGCTTTACATGGTATTTTAGTTTACTTATTAAATATGTGAAATGGATGTGTGGTGAATGTTTTTATGGGTTAAAGTTTAAAACACTGATTCACTCCCCCTTTTCAAGGTTTACCTTTCCTATTGTAATTTGAACAATTGGTAATAGAGCTTTGTTCTCTAAAAGTAAGGCTTTGTAGTTTTGAAGAAAGATCTTGAAAATGAAATTCTACATGTTGGGAAAAGTTATTGAGAACCAAGATATTGAAATATAGCTCATTCTACATTAGTTGAATGAAGCAAAAGAAGATATCAAGAAATCATTGAGAAGAAGGAAGGAAATTTCTATTGAGGAGAATGACAGACAATACCAAGAGATGGACATTACTTAGCTATTTACAAATGGAAACTCCAATGAATTTAATGTAATAGAAAGGAATAGACTGATAGCTAAAGAGATCAGAAATCTTAAGAGAGAGCAAGAATCTCAAGCCATGTTACTATGTGAGGTGACCACACAGAAAAAGAAAGCTATGGAATACAAAGTCATGATTGAAGATGACAAAAGAGTTTTGACTAGCAGACTGGAAGAGAAATCATCAAAAGTAAACAAGATTGCTCACATGCAATTGGAAACAATGAATTAATTCATGATTGCTAATCATGAAATAAATAGAAAAGACATTGAGATAACAACACTGAAGTTTCAAAATGAATAGTTGAACAATGATCTAAAAAGGGAAAAGGAGTTTGCTAAAAGTTTCAATAAACCCAGTGAAGTTATCAAGTACTTTGAACAATTGATGAGATCCCCTAGATCTAACAATGATACATCTGGACTGGGATACACTAGTACTGAAGAAGGAGAATCATCCAAAAGTGCTAAAGAAAAAAGTAACAAAGGTAAGAACTCCGAACCTACTTGTCATAATTGTGGAAAGATAGGACATACTACTAATGTATGTAAGAGCAAGACTGTAAATCAAAATGTTAAGCAAAAAAACATGGGTCACTGCCACAAAGTGCAACAAACAAGGTCATCAAGCACATGAATGTAGAACCAAGACCATGCACCCTAAAAGATTTGAAGGATACTATTATAAATATTAGAAGTATGGACATAGAGCTTTTAAGTGCAAATCCAAACCCAAGTGTTCATCAAACAAGTAGACAAAGGTAAAGAACAATGGAAACTCTTATATTTGGGACTATAATACAAGGTATAGTTGTCACTACTATCAAGAGTATCAACATGTTCCTAAGAACTATATTAGAACACATTTCAGAAGTGATTACAAAAGTAGTTGAGTCAAAACACATGTTTTAGTTGTTTGAAGACTAGTCACATAAGTTGATATTGTCTAACAAGGTTGAAGGCACCAAGTTGTGAGTTCAACAAAGAAAAAGGCAAGGCAGATATTGAAAATTTTAGAGATGAGATGAACAAGACATGGAAGAGAAAGGAAGATTGTAGCACATCAAGTGTAGATGGGATCACTTCACCTAATGGGTTAGGTGATCACACCTCATCAAACTAAGAAATCAAGACATATGTAGGACTAATATTTAAAAGATATACCGTACATCAGTTATGAGGATTTAGTTTTGAAAAGATTACATATGCATGAATAAAGATGCAAAGTGTTTGTTAGTGTAAATAATTAATTATTATTACACTTTACTTAAGTTTTCTTTAGTTAATGCAGTATTTTATTATTTATTAGGTTAGACACCTAGGAATATACGTACTCATATGAGTTGTCTTGTTGAAAAAATAGGAGTTATCATCTCTAATTTAGCACATGGTCTCTAAAAAATAGGACTTTGCATATTTATCTGAGTTGTCATGTAGACAACACAGTTGTTCGCACTCTAATTGAGCACATGGTGTCTACAACATCTTTTTGTGTGACACACATATGTTAAGCTTATCCTCTCATCATCACACAAATTTTTGTGATCAATGGATGATAATTCACTCTTAGTGGACATGTGCTTAGTTGTGAGATTTATCACTTTGTTGACTTCTAGTCAGTCTAGAGGCCTTTATATTTAGGCACTCCTAGTGTGTGTGTACATCAATTCAATTTCATATTGTTATTCTAATCATACTTTATTGGTCCATATTGTGTTAGTGCTGCAGCTTCTTGATCTTTGGTGATTTTTCCCCAAGGAAAATTCTTACATGGTATCAAAGTTGAGGGAGCTTCTCTTCACATAGCCATTGGAGACCATTCTTGCTTCACCTCTCAGAGGACCTCAATTTAGATCCAAAGTATTGCAGTCATTGGGAGCATCTAGAGCCAATGTGGACCTCACCATTACATTTGGAGTGTTGATTCAATGAATTTTGACTATAATTTTTCCTAACCTAGTCCATAGTCAAATTTGAAGTAATTTTTTTTTGCAAACCGGCACCCAAATGCCCGATTTGCGAATTTGGTATGATCATTTTTAGATCTGTATATTTATTTTTGGATCTATATTTTCTCTACAAATTATTTGCAATTATTTTTTTTTTGGATTATTTTTCAAAAAAAAATTGGCCTATCAAACCTATAGAGGAGAATTTTTTCGAGGAACTAGGTGGTCAAATCCTAGCCCCCGTGGTGGAATATTCACATTTCTGATGACATATTCCTTACAAATCTGTCAGCAATTACATCCTCAATAGAAATTGATGGCCTTTCACATTTCATAGTGAACTTAACAATAGTCGGCCTCTTTGTCCATTTGCTTGACTATCTACAAGTTTGTTCTTTTAAATACCCCGCTTCTCTTTCACATTGGGCATACTCTATAGGAATCCACCAACTGTTAATTTCTAAATTCCTCACTGGTGATTATACTTCTCAACATCGACTAGTTCGACCTCCACACTGATCAAAGGTTTCCCATCACAATAATTCACCAACTTCTTCTAGCCCCTTCTTCTAACGCCACCACGTGGAATCTACAAAATCCTCTCCACATGGCAATCATATACAACAAGTGCCATGTTAGGTGCCAACCCAGTAGACTACCACATCAATGTTGACTCTACCTACCATGTAATTAGAAGTATAGTCACTTGCCACATTGGATCACAAATCAATACCCACATTAGCAACCACGTGGCACTGTCATGTCATCTACCAACCCAGTTGTTCGTACGTACAGCCTGCCACATCACCTAGGACCCCTATTTTTGTTGATGTCATCTAATCATTAACCTAAATTTAACAGTCATTTGACCATCATCAATAGGCTAGATTGCACTACCATGATGTTGTTTGGATGTCAAATTTAACATAGTATTTTTCTAATTAGACCGCTCACCATATAGTTTTGATTTGACAGTCTGACTTTGGAAGGTCATATTTTAGTCATCTAGACTTCAAATCAAGTGCAAATTTTATTAATTTTGGCTAAAATTTCTTAAATTTTTTAGTGGTAGTATTATTTTCTAGTTTTGGTGCATGGATTCATCAAAAATTTTAATTTTTGGTGATTGTACCTATCTAATCCTACATTTTGCAGCTTCAAATGCTCTGTACGGGCTCATCTGTACACATTTTTAGGTTCCATTTTTTTTGAAAGTACATAATTTTTTGTCTACTTTCTATATCTACAATTAGATTATTGGCTTATATGGATAAAAATACCACTTTCAGAAATAGGTCCCTTTTTTACATTGTATTGCTTTGATAAATCTTCAAAATTGTTGTACATCTAAGCTACAGTGCTTAGTAACAAATTTGAACTCCAAAAGGAGGTTGTAAATAGTAGAATCAAAATCCCACTTTTTTCCATTTTGACAAGTGTCCTATTGTAAATTCACTACATATAAAGTGCCAAAGCATCACTTTTGGGTTTGTTCTTTGATTGAATGAATAGGAGGGGTGTCTCTTGTGTTCCTATGTCTCTCTTTCTCTCTTGTACTCTTTTAATTTTTTGCATCATGGGTTCTCATAAAACTCCACTTTTAACTTCACACAATTATAATACATGGAAAGATATTGTATGGAGTAGACTAATGGAAAATAGTTTAAATCTATATGTTGATGGGACAATTGTAAAACCCACTGATGTTGATGCACAAGTTGATTTGCAAGTTAAAGATAACTAGGATTTATGAATTATTTGGATTTGTGTTCATAGAGATCTCTTCTTCCACATTTCTAGCTTTAAGGATGCCAAGGGTTCTTGGGAGAAACTTGAAGGGTTGTATGGTAAGGTGGATGAGGAAAAGGGATTCCAAATTGAGGATGATCTACTTCTATTGGATCCTAAGAATTTTGACAGAATTCAAGACTATGTCAACAAAGCCAATGAATTGAGAGCACTACCTAAAGATTGTGGTAATCCCATGAAGGATGATAGATTGATTCATCACATCTTGAAAAGGTTACCCTTAGAGTATGCATCTTTTGTTTCAAGTTACAACACTCACAGTTTGAGCATGGGAAGTGCCTTCACTAAGCATAAATTTGATGCATTTGTAGAAATATTAATGTTGCAACAATCCAAGTTGATAGATATGGGAATTCTCAAGTCATCCAATTCTACAGCATTGGTGTCTAGTAATGAGAACCAATCAAATCAAGGAGGGAAAAGTTTCGCCAACAGCAAGAAAAAGCAGTGGAAGCCCAAATCACAATCAGAGACACAACAATCTTCCTCCTCACAACAAGGCAATTCCTCTTCCAACAAGAAGGGAAACAACAATAAGAAGGATAGACTATTTTGTGCATATTGCAAGAAACCAAATCATGATGAGCATCATTGCAAGACTAAAAGAATAGATGAATTGGAAATCTTATTTAGGAAGAACAAAATCAATGTTCCAAATGCTTCCAAGGATTCAAATCCATCCACTTCATAGGGAATAGGGCAAGCATTTATGGCAAGTTCAAGTTCTTCAAGGGAATGGATTCTTCACTCGGATGCTTCATATCATATGGGTTCTTCAAAAGGACACTTTTCTTCATTGAAGCAATCTAAGGTACCTCACATCTTTGTAGGGAATGATACACAAGTGGAAGTTTAAGGGAAAGGGCAAGTTGAGATGGAAAATGGAGAGTTCAAAGATGTTCTTTATGTTCCTAACCTTAGCACTAATCTCCTTTTAATTTACTAAATCACTCACTATGGAGGTGGCAATAAAGTTGAGTTCCTTCCTAATTTAGTAATGGTGCAAAATCTTAAGGATGATTCATTGGTTGCAGCAAGTAAAGTCAATCATGACACAAGGCTTTATTCTTTCTCCCACTTTGTGCCTAAGTCTCCTTCACATGCCTTGTTGACACATTCACAATCACAAAGTAAATTATGGCATGAGTGGTATGGACATCTCGCTTCCACTATCTTCATCAACTTAGCTCCAAAAATATGATCAAAGGTCTCCCTACAATCAACTTTTCTATAGGTGAATGTTCAACTTGTTCAATGGATATGCATCTAGAAGAGAAGTTTGACAAAGGGAATTCTTGGAGAGCATTAATTGTTCTTGGTACACATGGTTCTAGTAGGCCCCTTTTCAGTAACATCAGTTAGCAAGGGTCACTATGTCCTCACTTTTATTGATGACTTTTCATGCTACACATTGGTCTACTTTCTTAATCACAAGAATGAAGTGTTTGATAAGTTTATAGCCTTCAAGAGTCATGTTGAGAAGAAATCAAGCCATCAAGGTTTTTCATATGGAAAATGAAAATAGATATGTGAACTTGAGACTTAGAGACTTTTGTGAACTTGAGGGTATTGATCTTCAAAATCCTATAGCATTTAGTCCACAAAAGACAAGTGTTGCAAAAATGAGGATTAGAACTCTTAAGTTGATGGCAAGTTGCATGATTCAAGCTAAGTCTCTTGATCCATCACTTGAAGTTGAAGCTATAAGTAGTGCCAATCACATCTTTGATAGGTCTCCTCATAATTTCTTAGATGGAATGACTCCTTTTGAGGCATGGTATGGAAGAAAACTAATTTTGAAACACTTCAAATTTTTTGGTTGTCCCACATGGGTCCACATATCTTCAAGGGAATGTAAGGCACCACCACCAAGACCTTATGCTTTTATTGGATATGATGAAAGTGTTAAGGCATATAGAGTTATGGATCCTGAGATTCATGAGATATTCATAGAGAGGAATGTTCACTTTGAGGAAAGTTCACCTAGCTTATCCTCTAATCCTCTCCATACTTCATACATTGTGGAAACTGATAGTGACAATAGTCATATCTATTCAATAGGTTCAAATATGAGGAATCCTATTCACAAATGTAGAACAAGGTCATAGCATTAGCACATACCACATGCATGCATTGCTATAGTGGCAGGTCCATGTAATTCAGTACAATTGGGTACACCTTGTCTTCTAGTTCTACCATCAGTGGATGACTATATAATAGATATTTAAAGCTTGTTTGTAAAATAATACATAGCATATTTGGGAGACATTATTGATGATATACATCTTCTCTTTGATGAGGAAGATCCTTCTTCAGTTGTTGTGAGGAAAAACTCTAACCCTCTTGTCCATTCTCTACATGATCATTCTTACCAAGTTGATATGATTGTGGATCCTTATACAAAAAATTTAGGAGGTCTCTTTATTATTCAAGGAGACATTTGGTTCTTTGGGACATGTTCTAAATCAATCCTTGCTATATTTGAACTTGTTCTTTTCAATAGTGTTGGAAGGGGCGACTATCAATATCAACACAAGGATAGTTGAGTAGGTTTTAGAAACACCATTCATCTTTGGGATTATTTATACACATTTAGGTAGCATTTCATATGTTCCCATGACATTGTTTCTTCCTAAGGGGAGGAACATTATTTAGCAGTCATGGATTAGCTTCTACATTCATCTTGGAGCAGCTATCACTGACTAGCATTCTACATTTGAAGGAGGGCGGGGGGGGGACTACCTTGTCTCCTTTCTTCTTCTTCTTCTTCTTCTTCTCTCTTATGGGTGGGGGGCACTTTTTCCTCTTATGGGGTTTTGTCCTTCTCATACTTCTCTATTGTATATACATGATGTATGTTGTAATGGGGAGATCTTAATTACTCCATCCATCCATGCATCTTGTTTTTTCATCTCTCTTTTTAGGGGAGGGTTTTTCCCATGAGGTTTTCCCTCTCTCTAATAAATGGGTACCTAACATGGCCTAGTATCTAGGACCCATCATGCATTTTCATCATAGCTACTTTCGTGAGCTTAAGTGCATTCCCCTAAGTTGCACTTAAGGGGGGGTGTTAGTGTAAATAATTAATTATTATTATTATTTACTTAATTGTATTTAGGTTAATACATTATTTATTATTTATTAGGTTAGACACCTAGGAGTATGCATACTCATATGATTTTTCTTATTGACAACACAGGATTTAGCATCTCTAATTTAGCACATGGTGTCTACAACACAGGAGTTTTCATATTTATCTAAGTTTTCATGTAGACAACACAATTGTTCACACTCTAATTAAGCACATGGTTTCTACAACATCTTTTTACATGACACACATATGTTAAGCTTATCCTCTCATCATCACACTAACTTATGTGCTCAATGGAGGATAATCCACTCTTAGTGGACATGTGCTTAGTTGTGAGACTTATCACTTTGTATACTCCTAGCCAGTCTAGAGGCCTTTATATTTAGGCACTCCTAGTGTGTATGTACATCAATTTAATTTCATATTGTTATTTTGATCGTACTTTATTGTTCCATATTGTGCTAGTGCTTGAGCTTCTTTATCCTTGGTGATTTTTTCCTAAGGAAAATTCTTACAGTGTTATTAGAAATCAAGAATAAATCTTTAAGTTTTGTTAGTTTTTCATGTTACTATCAAGCATGAAAAAGTTTCATATTGTTTCCAAGTGAAATTTTAGTGAATGTAAAGATAGATAATTTGATAGTTTCGTCCAAGCTCGTAGTGGTTTTTGAGCATATGCAAAGGCATGTGGATGTCGAGTGAGCCAGAAATCAATTAATGTCAAGCTTACAACTTTATAAGCACTTAGCATTAATTACAGTGTGTTAAGGGATATTTCATCAATTTCTACTCATTTAACATCATTTGAATTTGAGGAAGATCACAAAGAGTCAAAGGTAATCTAGAGAATTTGATCTGAGCATTTACAAGAGATTTGAAAGATTGTTTGGCACCATTTCAGCAAGTTTTATAAGGTATTTATCGTATTCTAAGCTATGCAGTTTTCAAATTTGGTAAACCCTAGATAGATGTAATGGCATCTAGTTCTTCTAAAGAGAAAGGTGTAGAGGGAAAAAAGGTTTTGAATGTTCAATTAATTAGAAATGAAATCAAATAGCCTATTTTCAAGGCTATTCTAGATATAGCTTACAAGAAGGATCCCTCTAGTGCATTTTCTATGATACCACCATGAGTCTTGATGATTCAAGATGTCAAGAATTGTTACACTTGCAAGATTGGAAGCATAAGAGACATGGAAATTAGAGAAGAATGTAAAAAATGATACAAAAATAGAGCATTGAAGGAAGAATACAAGATTGTTAAGAAGAAAGGGTTAACTTGTGCCCTAGATTTCCCCAGTGTCTTCAAAATAGAGTGGATTAAGATTATTGTAAGAAAAATTCATGATAGCTCTATACAATTAGAAAATGGGCCAGTTAAAATCACAAAGAAAATTATTCATAGGGTAATAGGGTATCCAACCCTAGATTGGCCAAAGACCATGAGAAGTGAGTCAACGAAAGTCATTGAAAATAACATAGGGGCTGTATAGAATAGAAGGCGAATGACCATTGACACTATCATAGATCCCCTAATAGCTTTTGTAGTGAGGGTAATAGTGCACAAGTTTTATTAGTCTAGTAGATTAAACAATGTACCTTACATTGTAGTGGATATGGGCTGCAAAATTGTGAAAAATGATTGTACCTATGATCTTGCCAAGTTGCAGTTGCAACAATTAATTGAAAATTTGGGAGCCATAAGGAAAACCAAGAGTGTTTAGTGTAAATTTGGATCTATTCTGGTATGTATTTTCTTCTATGTGTAGAATACATTTCCTACATTTGGTAAGGTGGCATGCAAGATGAATAGATCAATTGCAATTCAAATGGGAGAATTTATTGAGAAATTAGGTGATAACTTTGAGTCAGTGATGACTAGTTATTTTAAATATTTTAAGCAAACAATGAAGAAAAGACTGAGGATACCAGTCTCACTATTGGAGAAACATTATGACAATTTTTTCTTCCTAGTGGATACTGATCATACATATGTTCAAGCAGTAATTCCTAGGGTGAGATGGCTAAGGCCATTAGGTTATGAGATCAATGTTGATGATGCCTCTGTAGCAATCATAGCATTACTTGCAAAAGAAGTAGACAATGAAGCCAAAGCATTTGGTAATTATGACCTAGCCAAATCAAAGATCATTATGGATTTTAAGACTACCTCAATGATGAGAAAGAAAAACAAATTGGTGAAGAAATTAAAAGAAAAATTGGGTGGAGTCAAGGAAGAAGAAGAGGAAGATGATGAAAAAGAAGAAGGCACACTGGCTCAAGCACCATTGGCACTGACACAAGTTCAAGGAGAAGATCAACAAGAGGAGGAAGTAGAAATTATAGAAGGTGTCAAGGATGAAGAAGTTGGTGAAGCACCTATAACTATTGATAAGAAGAAAAGAAAGGAAAAGACTCAAGCAATGAGAAAAACAAAGAAGGTTTCAAAACCCAACTAGCTCAAACTAATAGCACCTACCAAAGGGCTAGTACAAGAGTCATTGCACATAAGGCTAAAGAGGTAGCTGAGTCTAAAGAGAAGGAAGCTAGAGAATAAATGAGACCAAGGAGAAAGTATGTTGCCCAAACTGAAACTAGTGAGGAGATGACTGAATTAGATGACAATAGCCAATTCAAAGTGGTGAGTCATAGTCCCTCCTCAGATCTAGACAATTTATGTGAGAATGTTAGAAACAATGCTAATTTATCAAGTTTCTCTCACATTGAATTCAATAATCTTGGAAAGATTGAGAAGAACCAAGTAGAGGAGGCAGTATATGCCATGATGGCTACATTCAAAAAGGATCCTCTAGAAATTGCCAACTCTATACCTAAAAGTTTATATGATAGAGTTGAGCAAAAATGGCATTATTGTTTGAATAGTGAAAGAAAAATTAGAGAAATATCCCTTGCTCAACTTATGCTAGAACTTAGTAAGCTTGAAATGTCTAAAGCTGTAAAGAAATATGTTGTGAGATTTGTACCTAAGTATAGGGCATTTAGCATATTATAGAACAATATAGAGGATTTTGTAAAGAAGTCTAAACAAATGTGGAAATTAATATATGGACTAACAACATCAAAAGAAGATGATCAGACACTCATTGGGGTAGGAGAAGATGAAGAAGATAACAATGAACAAGGCACAATTGAGGGAGGCACTGATATGAATGTTGATAATGAGGTACCAACTAAAGAAGAGTAGCTAATAGAATAGAGTGTACAAGATACCAAAATGTTGAGTGTCAGCCCTCCATAGGTGACAAGTATAAACACTAAAACTATCATAGAAAAGGATGTTCCTAATACTATTGATCAGAACATCAATCCCCTTACAGAGGAAGATTTGAAAAATATACTTGTCTAGTCCACTCTCTACACCAAATTATGTGACAATTGTGTATTGGTGAGTGTAGATGAAATTCAGAAGTCAAAGACTATAGCTATAGGGGAGGAAGTAAAAACACAAGAAATACCTATAATCACTCCTCAAGTCACAAGTGTACAACCTTCACAACCCATAGTTATATATCAAAGGAAGGAGATAATGGGTTGCACTATCAGTACACTCATGCTAGATACTACAATCTAAGGAAATGTACAAGAAACTAAAATTGATTAGGTTGAGATAGTTGGAGAAGACAAGGTAGAAACACCAAAAATTGATGGGACTCCAAGCCAAACAAGTTAGGTAGATACACCTGCACCTCCAGCACAAGATCAAGGTGCAACTGAAATCATAAAGGTAGAAAGGGACAAGTCTAAAGAGACAATTTTGGCATCTAAGCTAAAAGGAGCTAGTAGCAATCAAAGCATTAGTTACATTACTAGAATCTGGTACTCCTTCTAGTCAAACTCTTCTGAGGCTGAGCACAAATTGTACACCATTACAATTTTCAATGCTGAGTCCTAGCTCATCTAAGGCACAAGAGGTAATTACTTATGGAGATGTTAGTCTAGATTAAGAGATTTGATTATACAACAATAATAATTGAGTAGATGGGTATACTACAAGAGGCCCTAGCAAAGAAGAAACATTACAAACTTCTCAAAAGGGAGCATAGGTAGAACCAAGCTTTGATTGATATCAAAGAGATTTTCTTGGATGCATTCAGTCTTCCTATGCCAGATGAAACCAAGCCAATCATTGAACAATTGACCAATATAGTGGACAAAGTGACACAAACCTAGATACTAATGTCAAACTATTAGAGTGATCTGAAAAGAAGTTTCAAAACAAGGTGAATGAGAAGATATCTAGTGATATTTCACTAATACAGGTTGCATTGGAAACTAAGATAGATGGTGTGAATAAGGTACTAGAGAACATTTAATCTTTGTACACCAAATGATGTAATCCTACACTCTTCACACAAGAGATAAGGAATCACATCTTGAGTTTGAAGACCCAAATGTAGTCATCTAATGCAACATTGCCCAAGTCTCCAACTCAAAGTGAGAAACACTTTAGGACTCTATCACAATCCCAAAGTCAATTAGCATCATAACAAGTAGATGAAGCCAAAATAAGAGCTAAACTGATCAGCATTTAGTCGGCATTGACTCCTCACATGGAGATTTTATAAAAGGAAGTAGGCTATGTAGAAACACTTATGAAGACAGGCCCCAATCTTTCTAGATTAGATGGCTTAGCCCACCTTACTGGTGAGCTAGCCATCCAAATTAAGTCTTTGGAGGTAGCTTTTAATAATTGGGATGTAGCTCTTAAAATTATACTTGAGGTCCATAAATCTTTTTTGGACAAATACATTATTTGTATATAACCCATTAACATTAATGTCAAAAAGGGGGACTAAGAGCAATGGGAGTAATGGGAGTAAGAGTCATGGAGAAGCAAGCAAGGAAAGCAAGCAGAACAAAGAGTGTAGGGCCCATTTGTCGTTGCACCAAAAGCCATGACTGTTAGTGAACATGGAACACCACATAATTAACCACCTGTGGGTAGGGGAGCATGTCGCATCACCCAACAATCTCCCCCTCGATGTGCATACCAGGTGCTTACGTGGGTCAGGAAGGCACCGGGGAGATTTGAACCCATGACCAGGCCAAAACTAGGCTCTGATACCAATTCTAGGGCCCATTTGCCATTGCACCAAAATCCATGACTGTTAGTGAACATGGAACACCACATAATTAACCACCTGTGGGCAGGGGAGTGCGTCGCATCACCCAACAAAGAGAATAGAGAAGGAGTATTAGTTGATGCAAATCTACTCAGTAGGAGAAAGATTTTGATATAGAGTATAGTACATAACAGATCAAACAACTCAAGGGGAGTTATGAAATTTTGAGGTATAAGTCATGTCTTACAAAATTTTGACAATTTGAAATTTTTTATAGAAGTCATATATACATCTATGTTATGCTCATAAGAATTAGAGCATTAATGTATGACTAAGTGTTTTGACACTTATGTAAAAGGGGCAGATTATTAATCTCATATTGGTTTTGATAAGTGAGTGTTTATACACTTAAGTCATTTACTTAGTTCATGCCAAAAAAAATAATGTATGCCAAGCACAACATGTAAGTAAGAGCATGTTGAGTAAATAGTGAGTGTTGAGTCACTCAAGTCCCAAGTAGATAATATGTGTTGAGTGATTCAAGATTTGAGCAAGCAGTGCATGTTGAGTCATTCAAATGTCGAGTGACAGTATTGAAGTCATAGTTGGTGCCGAGCACTAGGGACTTCAAATGTCAAGTAACACAATATTTTCATAGTTGTTTGTATTGGTACAAACTACTATGTAAACCATTTTTTGGGCTGACTTAAGGATTGATTTAAGATCTTTTTTTGATAAGGATAAATCTTAAGTGGGAATCCTTATGTATTACATGCATCCAATCAGGTAAAGGGAATGTTTAAGCAGAAATACGAATGAATCACAGTTGTTGATTCATACCTAACCCTAAGTCACCTAGTTCTTCTTAAGGAGGAAAAACCCTAAACTTTTTGAATAAAGAGAATGAATGAATGATCAAGGAGAGAGAAGGAAAGTTTGCATGCGCAAACAGGACATCCATGGTGACCAAGGTATTATGACTTAAATTGCATTGTAGAATTAGTTAAAGGAGAATAGAGGAAGGAAATAGTGAACAATAGAGAGACATCTGATCAAGAAGGATCAAGTAAACATCAATATAGAGGTGATCTGACATCAAGAAACAAAATGCTAATCACAAGATCATTATTGAGACATTTTAATAGGTGAATCAGTTAAATCTCTTAACAAAGTAGTCCTAACAGGCTATACTAAAATCCTCTAACAAGATTCTTACTTAATTGTGAGCTGAAGTCCTTTAACCAGTCACACTTCTAATAGGGTGTTGAAATCCTTTAACAAGGTAAGACCTAATAGTCTTTGTAATATTTTAACAGGGCAAACCTTTCACAAGGTAGATCATGTTTCATGATCAAACATTGTAACCTTTATTGGATACACTTTATTACTGCAATAGTGAACATTTGTGGGTGTCATCCCCACCCCAGTTTTACATTCTCATTAGAGGGTTTTGGGGTAATCATATCTTGTGTTATATATGTGTGAATGCTTACTTCTTTACATACTTTAGATGTATTCTTTACATGGTATTTTAGTTTACTTATTGAATATGTGAGATGGATGTGTGGTGAATTATTTTATGGGTTAAAGTTTAAAGCACTGATTTAGCCGCCGCCCCCCCCCCCCCCCCCCCCCCCGCTAACCTTGGAGTTTACCTTTCCTATTGTAATTCTAATAGTAGTAAGTGGCTTTTTGTAAAATCATAAAAGTGTAAGAATATAAGAAAAAGCTAGAAGACATTGATTCTATGATAAAGAGGTGATCGAGGCACTGTAATGGTGTTCGTAAAGTATTCCAATGGTATGCTAAAGCCCTAGTCAAAAGATCGAGAAAGAAGATTTTAAGGATCATGATGCTATAGGGATGACGATCATAAGGAAAAAAAATGATAAAGAAAGCTGGTAGTTTAGTGTTAGAAAATGACATGTGTTCCATCTTGATTGGTCATATCTACAATGCATAAAATGTGTATGCCACATCAAGCTAGTGGGACCAAAGATGTCTTTACATAAGTCTACAATTTGACAAATTTTGTTCTCCAATCTTATGACAAGTAGCATTCTATAAGATCTCAAGGGTAGCAAAAAGGTGTTATGATGCTATGATAGACAATGTGTCAAGATATTATAAAGGTGAGAATTGATTCCAGTGATGTTACGATAAAGAGAGGTGACGATTTCTTGTAATATCGTAGGAGTGAGAAGGATAACTATTGATGTTATAAAATGGTTAGTTAAACTATGATCGTAGGATCGTAAGGTGGAGTAAAATGAGATAAGATATTATGCTAGTAAGTGTAAGCTACCTATCATAAGGTTGTTAGGAATGTAAAGGAAAGTTGTGATGACATGGTAACTAGTATATCATGAGATCATAGAGACTTTTTTCAAGATTTATGATAGTGTGATAAGGGTTTTGATTTCATGAGATTGTAAGATCATAGAAAAAATGGTCCCTACCTAAGATCTTATGAAAGGTTTGACTCTTGTGTTGATTTTAAGATCATAAACCCTAAGTTGACATGAAATATGTTTCCATTTTATGAGCTAGATATGACAAAGGGCTCTTAACCAATGAGATTCAAGCAATATATAGAAAAGTGTAACATTGGATAGTAATGATGATGCTCCCTTGAGGTGATAGAATAAGTTGAGTTTTAAGGTTGGAGGATATTGGAAATCAATGCAAAGGGATGTTGATAATTTACATTGAATTATAAAGACAATATGTTGATCAGTTGCAGTTTACCCTTCACAAAGAGAAGAAAATCTAAGCAGCTGTAGAGTTTCCAATGTATGCAATTTCTTACTTTCAGTGCCTAGATATAGTTTTTCCTAGTGCTTTCAAGCTATTTCAAAATGTCTGATAAGGAGGTTGAAGAGATTTAGGCAGCAAACATGGAAGTTGTAGAGACCTCCACTTCTAAGGAAGGAAAAACAAGATAGAAGAAACCTAATCATTTTGTTCAAGAATGGATTAATTTTTTCCCAGGATCCTCAAATGCTAATGGTGTACATGATCATGCTTTTGTAGACCTGTATACTTTTTACAAAGATGCTACATTCCCTGGACTCATAGGTTCTAAGCTTTTCAAGTATTTTTACCATAACAAAGAGAAGATCTCAGTGTGTAATCCATGGAAGAACTTAGCAAAATTAAATTTTCTAGAGGTTTTTGTTGATGTTGATTTGGTAAAAACCCTAACTAAATCATACAATTTGGCCACCAAATCATTCCATAGGAGAGATGGAACTATTCTTTGTACACTAAATCATGCTTCATTCATTGAATCCTTTAAATTAGATGGTACCATTGGCCAACCTATAGACTTGGAGATTCTATAGAGGAAATTTTAGAGAAATACAAAATCTTACACAAGGAAGATGCTACAGCATATTTCCATGGACTTGAAGAGTATAGGTGATTACCCTAAGAAGGTAGATAAAATGATGCCTTTGGAGAAGTTTGAGAATTACTTTATGAAAATAGTATATGGTGTCAACAAGGTGGTTGGAAAAGATGGAACAAATATGGTGTATGGAGCAAAGTTTATCATAGCCAAAGATGTGCAAGACTCTTGCCATGGTGGAGAAGATGATTATGTTGAATATATCCTAGAGGTGATCAAGGAGAACATTACACTAGCTCAGAGTGGAGAAATGAAATATTTCAAGTTCCATCACTACTCATTGTTGATGCACCTGATCTTATATAGGAATGTGGGGTACATAAACTCTGATTTTATTAATCATAGGTCTAATACAAATGGAGAGCTACCAGTTTAGTTGTGGACATAGGTATGGGATAGTTCATATCATTTTTCTAATTTTGTTTCTTTCTTCAATAATTTTTAGCACTATTATTATGAAAATGTTAGACCTAGGTTACTTTAGGGCCCCTAAAATCTTGAAGAGTCTTTTGAGACTAGCCCTGCTCCTAGAGAGTAAGAGATTAGATCATAATTGGTGAGATGTCTTCCTATTTCCAACCTTTTTTTAATGAGAGTATATGGTTGTCTCTAGCCACCCCACATATCACCAAAATTCATTCCCTCTAGACTAGCTATTATTGAATTTATGTGGCAGTTGTTTATGGTTAATAGGGAGTACTTATGTCCTAGAGTTCATAGGGGCACATTTTTATGTAGATGTTTCAGGATTGGGGACTTTTCAATTGGAAAAGAGGCCCTAGATCAAATTCATTCTTTCCTCTACCACTTCAATCTATCAACCGGTTCTTATAGGATGTATGATCTTGATAACTAGATGAAGAACACCCTTGAAGAAATAAGGAACTATGTGTTTCCAAATACCAAGGAGCTACCTTACTAGGATGTTATTCCTAATATTGTTGCAAAGGGGGAGGCATTAGATAAGTTGGCCAAACTTGATGATGTGTTGAGGGTAGAAAGGGAAATGAAGAGAATACATCCCAATTTCAAGGGATTCTATATGGATGTCCCTTGTCCTCATAAGATTACGAAGATAGTCACTGACCATGTTGAAATCATGGCTCAAATGCCAAAGGGTCCCTTAGGAGAGGAAGAGAAGGTATGTCCTGACAACCTAGAACCTAATGTAATTCCTAAAGAAGAAATAGAGGAAGATGAGCCTACTAAGGCATCATGGGTCACCCAAGGAAACAAGAGAAAAAAAGCTAGCCATATCCTTGCAAAGGTTAAGAAAAGGACATTGTGAATTCTACCAAGCAAGATTCAGTACTTTTTTAACTTAAGGTAAAGTTATATACAAGATAGGGTTATTGCATCCAAGAACACACTCACAGACCTAGAACTAGCAGCAATAAGGTTGGATGATAGGATCATCCAAGCCCAACAATTCATAGAGGATGATGAATTCATCAAAAAAATTGAGTTCAAAAGATTTTTGTATGAAATAAAATAGAGTGAGTTGGTGTTGAAAATGAAACTAGGAGAATCAAATGAGAAAAAGTTAGAACTAGTTGAAAAGTTACAAGCCTATGATCCTAAGAGTGAAGTCATGACTCGAGAGGAGGCAAGAGACCTTGTACAGAGAAGTAGGATGTTGCTAGTACCCAGATGGGATTTGGAGTAAGCATTTATGCTTGACCAAATTCAAAGACAAGAGAATATCATCTCATCTAAGGCATATGGTGTTCATGGACTACAGAGAGGATCAGGATTTAACATTGACACCAAATCCCTAGCAGTATGGAGCATGGCTCCTTCATAAAATAAACCAAAGTTGATGGATTTGCAAAGCATAGAACAAGGTAACATGGTAGTGTGGACTTTGCAAGGAACTTCAGCCATAGAAATCTCAAAGGACATGAAATATTTTTCATTCATGAACGAGGCCAAGGTAGAGGAGATAGAAACTAGACTTGCTAAGTTTGTGCATGATTATATTGATGTGAGGAAGCTATATGAGGATGAGATTAGGAAGAGCCATGTCTACAAAGAAAATATTGAAGAACTTGGGGCTAACGACCAAGTACTAGAGGTTGAAGTTGCATCTCTCAAAGAGCAACTTGCAAAGGTAGAGTGAATGGCTACTACACAATAGAGAAAAGAACATGATAGTCAGGAGCAACCATCTAAGGTAACAATAGATATTATAACTCAAATAGATAAACTGGAGGCAAAGGATGCAATAGAGCCTAGCAAGATGAGCATGTATTCTCCACCAACTCAATATGGAGATGAGGTAAGAACATCTATCCTTAAATGTATGACTGGCCATAGAATTGAGGTTTTGAAGAACACATCACAATAGGCCCATACATTGTATCTATCTTTACAAAGTGTTTAGAAATTTTTCAATGAGGCACTTTCATGGTTATCACCTACATTCAATTTGTGGGGGCCATATACTCCTTTTTAGAGAGGCTCACCATGTTGATGGCTAAAATTCTAGATCTACTTGACAAGATAATCACAGCTAAGGAGAGCTTGGAAATAGTTAAGAAGTTAATTTTTTTCTTCACTAGGAAATTAAAAATTATTCAAGGAAATTTGAAAGTTTTATCTTAGGGAATTGAGCCCCGCATACCACCAATTTTGAACAATAGCAATATACTAAGGGATTGGCATGAATGGTCTAATGCATTTAGTGTGTTTTGGCTCAGGAGACCACAGTGGCAATCTTTGAAGACATCAGTGATGCCCCTTTCCATAATTTGATTGACTCCCTATTTAGAACTAAGATAAATTTGAATAAATTCATAGTGGAGTCTAAAGCTATAATTGATATCAAGTGGACTAAAGCCACAAAGGACCTAGAAGAGGTTAAAACCACAGGGTAATCCACCAAGCAAGAGATTTATGTTTGGGAAGTAGTGGGAGAAATAAAGGCCTTACCAATAGGAAGCAGCTAAGAAATAGTTAAAGTTAAAGGCAATGAGAGATTAAAAGATAAGATTGGATACACTGAGCACTTCATCAAAAGGATAAAACTCTCATAAATATTCATATCAAATTTTGAAACTTTTGAGGAAGCAGATGGCAGAAGAAGACAAAGTGGATTAAAGTAAAAGTTGCTGCAATAAAGTGTCACCTACTGACTTTTCAACTACTCTCTTAATTTTGGATCAAGCGCAAGAGAATTTTTTAATTTTCCTTTTTGTTATGTCTTGCCTTTTTCTTTTCCATTAAAGTGATGACATGTGTCCTCCCCCCATTTGTAGCTTGTTGCAATCCTTTATAACTATGTGCAAGATGAGAAGTAGAGGTTGAGAAGTCTATATATTTTTTAGTCTATGTTTTATTATAGTCTATCCAATCTTTTTTTGATTGTATGAATGTGTTCAAACTTGTGAATTTGAAAAAAAAATGAACATGAATGATCAAATTTCCAAGTTTTGAGTTATACTATAAGTCTATATCAAGTGTTGTATGTATTTTCAAAAGAAATTAATACAAAAAGGAATTTATGCATATCTGTGTATCTGAATTTTATCTCCTTCCTTGCATATCTGTGATTTTGAGATTGAAATAAGCAACGTTCTTTCAATTTAATAAAATTCAAATAGATTATATATCTCCTATTGATTGCAGTTAATTCAAAGAATTAAGTAATTGTTTTCAATAAGCGATAGGTTTTTGGGAATATGAGAGGGATATGATAAGAATTAAGTTTAGAATTCAGTATTGACAAATTTAATTGCAAGTCAATTAAATAGGTCCAAGATTGCTGGTATTGACTCTATATAACAATGGATAAGGCATCAATCACTTAATTTCAGCTACAAGTTGATGGTTTATATAATTGTAGAAGATATACATTAATCCAAACCAAATTTTCATTTTTATGTAATGAAGAACAAAAAAAATTGGTCAGCCCTTATTTGTAATAGCTCTCCTCTTGATTATAAGTAGCCATTTTTATTAAGAAGCTTACTACAAATCTAAGAAGAGATTATGACCAAAATCTGCTATAAGGGATAATTTTGAGGGAAAAGGTATTAATAAGAAAGTGCCTAAAGAGAAAATCCAAATCATCAATCATCTTCATATCCTTGAGGTCCACCCACCTTGGCCCTATAGAGCCTAAAGAGTAGGGAGTATTTTTATACTTTGTTGAAGTTGGTCTAGAGCTAAGATTGATCACACCGAATATAGGATATGGCTAATACTTAGGTTTTATTTGTCTTATGTATTCAAGTATTGGGTTTTAAGTACCTAGTAGTCTAAAAAATAACCATCACTAGCTACCTAAATATAGATAAATGTGTTGAACTATATGAAATAAGCTCCTACTTGTGATATTTAGTCTGTTGCTTCTGCTGACATTCTCTTAGCATAGTCCACTTTGATAAAATAAATCAAAGAAAAGGTAAATCCATCGTTCACCAAACTATATTTGGGGCTTTTAAAAGGAAGCTTCTTTTTCATGAGCTAAGGGTAGACTATATGGCCATGCATTTTCATGTTGCAGACTCCCTTTCTTAACCAAACTAGGATAATTTATTGGTCTTGTGGCTTATAGGTACATAACATTAGATGTCATGTAGAATCATGGATCATTCTTCACTGAAATGAGTTTCTCATCTAATTTGCCACTGAGGGTTGTAACCCAATCAATTGGCATCCTTCTTGTCCTAATGATTTCTATGAGATTTATCATCAAGGTCTCTAGGTTACTTACAGTAGGGAGGCCCATGGCCCTACTAAAAAGAAATATAGAGTAGTCAATATCGTTGATCATGTATCCTTAGGTCATGTCGACCTTTCTACCTTTTTGGTTCAATGGTGACCTACTGATGAGGTTCTTTCCTTGTATGAGCTCCCATTCCTCTGCCTTGTTCTCCCTATACCATCAATCTTCCATGTCATAAGTGATCTACAAGTACTGATCTACCCTTGGGAGATAGAAGATGTGCTCAATATTTTGTGGCCTTATGTCTAACATTATTTCTCTAGTCTCTTAACTACCTTCTCTGTTGGTATGTGGAGATGAGCTAGAATCATTCTTAGTTGAGATGACTAGATGGATACTAGATGGGAAGCCACATTCACTAGCCTGCTCCTGATGAATGTTGACACCATTTTTGATCATTCCTTAGGTTGTTGTATAGTATTAGAAATGCATACCAATTGATGCACCCTAATTTGGTATCATATGGAAGTATGGACATGTGGATGTCCACATGTGCAGTTATGGAGTGCTTCGAAATGAAAAAGTGAATACTAAAAAGGGAGCCTTTCCTTTTATAGGTGTGGGGAGCCTATGGGTTCACATAGGACACCTTTGAAAGTTCCCATATGTGCATGTGCACTTGTGCAAACTTTACAGTTTCAAACACCTTTGGCACACATTGTGCACCCTTGATGGGTGCGCATGTGTATAAGGTGTACATATGCATACTTTTGACTCCCTTAGGAAAATTGTCCCTCCTAACTCAGTGGTCTTGCTTGGGATCAACTGACCACATATCCTATACTTACCTAGACCCAAAGGGAGACTTTATTCACCATGGCACCTAACTAGGTGCCCTATTTCATAGAATGGGATCTATTGCCCTGAAAGCAAATAGGGGGTCCCCATTTTGGACTCAAAATGGGGCATGTGTTGTAAAGCTACAACACTTCCCTTCTTCTTTTCCTTTTTTGTTTCCTTTTTAAGCTTTTGGTTTAGCTTGTAGCTAATAGCCTCTATTCTTTATATATAGTTATTTGAGATTCTTCTCAGCATAAACTCTTCTTATTTTTCTCCTCAGGCTCTTTTGTTTTCATGGTTATAATTATTCTTTAGAGGATATTGATTTTCAAAACGATATTATATATCCATATTTAGATTCTTTTTCTTTTTCTTTATTGCTTTATTTAGTTGTATTCTTGTCATGCTTGATCTCTTCTCCTTATCTCATTGATTCATGTTATGGGGCTATTGTAACCTTGTTTATTTTCCCCCCATAAGGAACAAATTTCAAGGCCATCCTCATGAGGTGAATCTAGTTTCTATGTTAGCCTTCCCTTCATCCTCTTATATTTTGTCAGTTCTTAGATTATTTCTTTCCTTCTTTTTTGTTAAGTTTTCTTCTTTCCCCTCTCTTTCTTTTGCTTCTAATTCTTAGTTTTTATTTTTTAATCACCATGTTTCTTTGTTATTTGTGCACTTTATCCTTTTTAAATTATATGCACAATCATTTTCTTTAAGTCTAAATGTTTTAAATGGAATCAAGGGTGTTGATATATTTTCTATTATCATAGAGCTATAGAAAGTATCCTAAGCTTTCAAGAATATGGATGGAGGATATCAAAGTTTAGTTGTTGTAATTTTCATATCAAGGGTTGCTAAATATTTTTTTAAACAATATTCTTCTATTATTTTTAAGTCAGTTAACTAAACTTTCTTTAATTTATCTGTCCATTTATATTTTTTGTCATTCTGAATTCCTTGTTAATTCTTCTATTATATGCTTGGGAAGATATTCATCATTTTTAATAATATTAAACTTAGAACTCTTGAGCCTTTTCAAATATCAATTATTTTCTTTGAATTATTGTAGCCTTTAGAATTTTTTTTAATATGTATATAAAGAGATTATTTGGTTACAATAATTCAAAAGGAAGGATTATTTATTTATCTTATGCATTCCAATATAATGAAGAAACCTTATTTTAAAGAAGAATATTTTGAACCAAGTTATCTAACAATTGATCTTAGCCAAAAGTTGAGTTTTTGTAGGAGACAAAAAACAACATTAATAGGAAATTTCACAAATGATATAAATAAAGGAGTTTGAAAATAATTCATAATTGTAATAGATGACATGCCTTCTCAATTCCCTATTTAAAATTTAGGGAAAATGTATTTAGTAATTATTCATGTAAGGAAATGTATGCATTTGAAAAGTCCCTTTTTAAATAGTAGGGTAAAATGTATGGTTCATAGTATATAGGATGCTAGCTCGTTGGGCTATATTAAGGCTTTTCTTCCTTGTTATTTTTCCCCTAGTGCCTACACTTTGAATGGGGAAAAAGCATATTGTAATATTTTATTAAATTAAAAAAATATTTGGCAATAGTCTTTTATTGATAAAAAAAAATCAATGCATTAAGAGTATTTATATCAAATTTAAATACAAAGGTAATGAAATTATTTAATTAAAATAGATTTAAATTAATAAATAATTCAATATAACACACATAATTTATTTATGAAATAAACTATAGTGTTAAAGGCAATATTAATTAAAGAATTATATAGACCACATAAGGACAATTTTAGTTATCTACAGTTATCTTGCATGTCATCCAAGCATAGGACACTAATGAATCCCATGAGAGTGTATAGTTATGAATGTGTGCAAAGACAATTAAAGCATGAGAGAGGCGGTAAATTGCTTATTTATTTATCATTTTGTGATTGTTTTATTGTGAAGAAATATCAAAGATTATGAAAGAGATGAAAGTTAATTTCTCACTTATTTCACTAAAGTAATGGTTGTTCTTCAAAGGGAATATATTTGAAAAAAAAATTAACAGGAGTCTTCAAGATTGATGACCTAATATTTTGGAAAGTTATTGATCTTATTTTGGGAGATGAGTTCATGTAGATTGAAAACATATATTACTAGAACATTATTATTGATTTGATTTGATGGCTTGGTCATTTGAATATAGTTCAAAAGAAGAGTAAATGTAATTCATGAAGGAATCTATCCTCTCATAATGGTATCATGTAATGGTGTATCTAATGGCCATGGAGAAATCAAAAGTAGGTATTAGCAAAATATTGGGGATGTTGATCAACCATTTCATTCCATCTTCATATAATAGGGAGGACTGTTGGGAGGAGTCTCTCATTGGATGGGAGGCTTGGAAATATATTTTTCACTTCTGGGAGAAGGAGAAGATGTTGCATTTTAGGGAAATTGAGAAGAAGGTCAGTGAGAAAGTATTTATGGTTGAGAGGATCATTGACACAAACACCTAATAGAGAAACAAAGAAGAGCATGGCCATATATGGAGCTTGTCGACTAAGTCTTTTAATGATATATCTTTTTTAATTTACTTTTAGTTTACATTTAATAAGGCTCTTGGGAATAGGAATTATTTTTATTAGAGGCCTTTTTTTCATGTCTATCATAATCAAGATCTATAGATTCTTTATGGCCATTAGTTATGGGCTTAGTTTTTGTTTCTATCTAGAATGGTTTTTTTTTTTTTAAATTATGAAATGGTACACATTCACAAAAAAACATACAAGATACAAGATCATGCCATGAGAGCTCACATTTGACCAACCATGGAAATCAAAAGAAACATAAACTATTCATTAAAAAACCCTAGCCTAGAGAAATCCCCTCTAAGAGGCCAAAGTAGTGCTAGTTGAGGAGGGAGGATCAAAGTCATCCTTATAGTCTCATACATTAGTAGGGCCTAGTGTCATATTCACGATGACACATTCATCTTCTACTTTATCTTCTTCTTACTCCTTCTTTTTGGAGAGGGAAATTAAAAGAGTCAACCTTGGGAACTACTTGGAAAAAGTGGGCTAGGAAGAATCTTCACTAGCATCCAATCAACTAAAGCCACTATGAGCAGTAAGAGAAGGGATAGTAGAAGGAAAACTAGAGGTAGATTCATCATAGGGTGAACAAGGTGAGTAGAAACTACATGTATCTCTTCTCCTATTAGAGGAGAATCTAGGGGCCTAAGATGAAGGAGTTTGAGAATGGTAGGCAAAGGATGTAGTAGTATACACAAGATGGAGACCTATAATCATAAGAAAAAATATCTAGTTGTACTCTAGAAACCATACAAGGGGCATTATTTCAATGTTTAAGTAACTGTTATAAGTGGGTCACTTCTAAAACCACTTAATTGGATTGCACTTAAATCTACAGTGTCACATTATTATATATGCACTCTTTAGTGTACATAGAAGCATTAATATTGAAAAAATTGTGAATGAATAAAATAACATTCCTATCCTTCCATGGAGTGTAGAGAATTTCAATCTTGAAAGCATATCATTTATACAATAATTTGAAGTGAATTGATCTAGGGAATCTCCCAAAAAAATCATATGCCAAGAAAATTTCTTAGGCCTAAAAGGTCAAAAAAAAATCCACACAACCAATTTTAATTTTGTTGTTCTCTTCTACAAAATAAGAACATGTGTTGGAAAGTTTAAAGTTGTTCACAAAAAGGGAGCTGAAGATAAAGATGGAGTAGATCAAGAAGCCTCCTAAAAGTGTTGGTACAATAATGGATTTTAAAAAGATAAAGGAGAGGAATTTAAAGTTTCAAGAGATACACAATACCTTATTGGCAGGCTTGAATCTAAAGAGTCAAATTAGAGAGGGAATGTTGAAGTGGGTGATGTAAGTAGTTAGGAACTAGAAGAAGAGGGATAATAGTGTTTTTCTCATATTGGTTTTGACAATTGAGTGTCAACACACTTGAGATATTTACTAAGTTCATGTCGAGCTAGTGACACATGTTGAGTATAATATGTATAGATGTCAAGTTACAATGAGTGTCGAGTCACTCATGTGCTAAGTGAATAGTTGATGTTGAGCAAGTTCAAGTGTAGAGCCAGACAGAATTATAGTAAGTGTCAAGCATCAATATTATCAAGTGTCAAGTAACATAGAATGGACCCAGTTATTTGTGATGACACAAAAAACTATGTAAACCATTTTTATGCCAACTTATGGATAGATCTAGAAGCTTTCAAGATAAGATCGAATCTATTTGGTTTTCCTATGCAATCAGCATGCAACCAATCAAAAAATTGGAAGGAAATAAGTGGGAAAATGAATGAATCTCAATCATAGATTCATACCTAACCCTAAGCCACCATAAGTCTTTATAAGGAAAACAAAGCCCCATAATTTATAATGCATGAGGAGGTGATGTGAGTGAAGAATTGAAGGGAGAAAAGGGGTGAATTGATTTGAAAGCATTCATGGTGACTTAGCAGAACAAAGAATAGTAGAATCAATTTGTAGAACAGAGGATCAATGATACAGCATTATTATAACAGATCATGAGGATCAAGATGGATTGAATTGAGATCTGAAATTAGAAATACAAGATTGTAAGTTGTCAAATCAAACATTCTACTATTACTTTCTAACAACTATATCAGCAGGATGAAATCCTTTGGATTAAGGTTGATTTAACAGTCATTTTGAAATCCTTTAACAGGGTGACATTCCAAGTGAATGTTTTGAAATCCTTTAAACAGGTACACTTCTAATAGGGTGTAAAATCCTTTAACAAGGTGAGACTTAATAGTCTCTTGTAAGCCTTTAACAAGGTAAGCCTTTCATAGGGTAGATCATGAAAATGGTCAAACTATGTAACCTTAACAGGTGATACTTTATTGTTGTAGTAGTGAAGAATTGTGGGTGTCATCCCCACCCTAGTTTTACCTTCTCATTTGGAAGGTTTCTGGGTAATCATATCTAGTGTCAAGTGTTTATGTGGATGCATTTACTTTACATGTTATTTCAATTTGGTAATGCATGCATTGTTTTAAATTTAAAGTTTTATTGGTTAAAGATTAATACTTCTAATTCACACCCCCCCCCCCCCCCCAGAAGTAAATGTTTCCCATTTTTAATTCCAACAATTGATATCATAGCTAAGTTCTCATTAAGAGAAGCCTTACAACTAAAAGGAAATATCTTAAGATGGAGGTCTACAAACTGGGAAAGATTATAAAGGACCAAGGAATTGAAATCTAGCTCATTCTACATTCATTGGATGAAGTGAGAGATGAATTGAGGAAGTCCTTAAAAAAGAAGAAAAGAGATTGCAACTGCAGAAAATGATACACAATACAAAGAGATCGACACCCCAAAATTATTTGTAGATGGTAATTCTAGTGAATTTGATGCAGCAATTGTAGATCTGATGGAAAAGAATAGGGCACAAGCTGAAGAAATCAGAAATCTCAAGTTGGAACAAGAATCACAAGCTATACTACTATGTGAAGTGACTAAACAAAAGAAGAAATATATAGAAGACAAGGCCATGATTGAAGAAGACAAAAGAATTTTGGTAAACAAATTGGAGGAAAAGTCAACAAAGCTATATAGGATCTCAAACATGTAATTGGACACCCCAAGTCAGATGATGAATGCTCATCATGAATTGAATGTCAAAGACATTGAGATCACCACACTGAAGTTTCAGAATGATCAACTGCAAAATGATCTGAGAAGAGAAAGAGAGATTGCTAAAAGCTTCAACAAGCCTAATGAAGCCATCAAATACTTTGAACAACTACAAAAATCCCCTAGATCTAGCAATGATACATCAAGACTAGGTTATACCAGTACTAAAGAAGGAGAATCATCCAAGACTACTAAAGAAAGAAATGACAAAGGTAAGAACTCCAAACCCACTTGTCATTTTTGTTGTAAGAAGGGACATACTACTAATGTGTGCAGGAGCAAGAATGAAAATCAGCATGACAAACCAAAAAACATGGGTTACTATCATAAGTGCAAAAAGCAAGGTCATCAGGCACATGAATGCAGAACTAGAACCATGCATGCACCAAAATTTGAAGGACATTGCTACAATTGTTAGAAGTATGGACATAGAGCCTTTAAATGCAAATCAAAGTCCACATGGTCATCAAATAAGCCAACAAAGGTAAGAAGATACAAAAACTCCTATTATTGGGATTACAATACAAGACATATCTATCATTATTGTCAAGAGTATGGATACATCCCTAAGAATTACATAAGAACACACTTCAATGGTAACTACAACAGATGGTTGAGTCAAACTACATGCTTTAATTATTTGAAGACTGGTCATATTAGCAAGCATTGCCCAATAAGGTCAAAGGCACCTAATTCAGAGTTCAACAAAGGAAAAGGCAAGGTAGATGTTGAACACAATAGAGGAGAGATGAACAAAACATGGAAGAAGAAAGATGGATGCAGCACATCAAATGAAGAGATCACTTCACCTAATAGGTCAAGTGATCACACCTCATCAAACTAGGCTAAAAGAAGGTATGAGGAATTGATATTTAAAATGTTTCATCATACATCAGTTCCAAAAGAAGTTAGTACTAAAAAAGATATATTAGCATGAAGAAAGATGAAAGATAATAAAGAAATTTCAAGGTCAAATCTTTAAGTTTTCACATTACTGTTGAGTGAGAGAAGTCCTCTTCAGTTGCCAAGTAAAATACTAGTATGTGTCAAGTTGTCAACCAAAGCCAGTTGGAGCCGAGTCAGCAATAGCTTCCGAGTAAGAAAACATTAATAGTCGTCAAGTGAAGGAAAATCTCTATGGATGCTGAGTAAAATAGAAATCGCATTGAAGCTGAGTTTACAATTATACATGCACCATGCAATAAATGTTATATTTTGAAAAGGTATAAGGTCAAATTTCACATATTTTTCATCATTACTAATTTAGAGCAAGAGCAAGCAAAGTGAAGAAGTGATTCACAAGCAAGATCAAAGCATTTGCATGGATCATAGTGAACATCAAGCATCAATCCATCAATTTTAAAGTTATTCTTCATCTACCGAGCTACGTAGTTTCATATTTGTTAAACTCAAAATGGCATCAAGTTCAAGAACTATGAAAGTGAAAGAGGTATTTGATGATCAATTAGTCAACAATGAGGTTAAACAACTAGATTTCAAGGCTATACCAGAAGTTACTTATAAAAATGACCCAGCAGGAGTGTTATCTATGATTCTGCCTAAGGTTGTAATGGTACAAGATGTAAGAAAGTACTATAATTGTAAGGTAGGAGGCATTGGAGATGTGGAAATTATACAAGCATATGATAAATTGTGTGAAAATAGGGTGTTGAAGGAAGAATTTAAAATTGTAGAGAGAAAGGGCTTAACCCATGCCCTAGATTTCCCAACAGTTTTCAAAACTGAGTGGATCAAAATAGTTATGAGCAGAATACATGATGGTTGTCTATGGTTAGAGGGTGGACCCGTTAAAATTTCAAAGAGAATTATACATAGGGTTACTAGTTATGCAACCCTAGATCAGCCCAAAACATTGAGGGGTGACTCCAAAGAGGTAATTTAAAGAAACATAGAGGCTGACTGGAACAACCGTGGAATGACTATTGACACTATTATAGATCAACTTCTTGAATTTTCCATTAGGGTCATATCACATAAATTCTATCAGTCAAGTAGACTAAATAGTGTTCCCTATATAGTAGTTTATGTAGGCTATAAGATTGTCAAGAAAGATCATACCTATGATCTTGCAGAACTCCAAGTGCAGTAGGTAATTGAAAACCTAGGAGGAATCGGGAAGTCAAAAAGTGCTCAATGTAAGTTTGGTTCATTATTGGTAAGTATATTTTTCTATTTGCAAAATGAGTTCCCATCTTTTTGAAAATTAGGATGGAAGACCAATAGATTAGTTATTGTGCAAATCAATGAGTATATAGAACAAATGGGAGAAAATTTTGAGTCAATAATGACAAGTTACTCTGAAGACTTCAAGAAGTCCATGAAATAGAGGTTGATAATTCTTGTTTCCCTTGTAGAGCAACATTACAATGATATTTGTTTCCTTATAGACATTGACTAAACTTATGTAATGTCCCCTTTTCTAATTTGATATGGTATTTCACAGCTCTAATCAGATTTTCAAAATTAAACAACTGATATCACAAAAATCCACCAATTTCTCAATGAAACCCCAAATCGGGTATGTTGAAAATAGTGCTAAAAGCTTCACAACTTCACAAATTATTAATGAATCT